>JACBWW010000012.1:6819808-6838020 GCA_020086605.1 Lanius collurio
ACTAGTGTCCTCATCGTGGTGGTGGTGGTGGCGGCGACGGCAGCAGCAGCAGCGTCGGGAGCGGCGGAGGGGAGGGACGGGCTGGGTGGGGGGAGATGAGGCAGCCGCAGCTGGGAGGAGGGACCAGCGCGGCTCTGTAACAGCTGTGCTGCCCCGGCGGCGGCCGCCGGCGGCGGGAGGAGCAGGGCACCCGCGCCGCCCCCCGCCGCCGGGGGACACCCGCGCCGCCTCGTCCGGCCCCGCACGGGGCTGGGGGGAGCACGGAGAACTTTCCCCCTCAGCCTCTCGGAGGCAGCGGCGGGGCCGGGGGCTGCTCCTGCGGCCGGCGGGGCGAGGGGAGATGCTCCGGGGTAGTTGCTGCGGCCGGGAAGGTGGCGCCCGCCCCAGGGGGCTCACCGAGCCGCCGGGAGTTGGCTGCTAACGCGGCCACCACCTCCACCCTCCCGGGGCGGGGAGCAACCAGCCCTCGCCGAGGTCGCTAAACAGTGGGGCGGTCGCTCTTTCCCCGGGGGCGGCCGAGACCGCCAAACCCAACCTTCACCTGCTCGGCGACGAGCCGCAGGCCCCGGGCACCTGCTCGGGGCACCGGGGTCTCCCCGCCGCCGGGTGGGCTACGGCCCCTCTTCCCCCTGAGCTGCCGGTGAGAGATCCCCGTGCCAGATCCTCCCCGGCTTAGCCTCCCGCTGAGGCGGTCAGGAGTGTGAGGCTGCGGCCCTGGGGAGAAAAGTTAAGCAGGAGTCGCACACACATCGCTACTAAATCCTATTTTGACTTTGTCTCCAGAAAGCTATTCAGCAGAGAGGCTTACTGATTAATTGATTTTAATGAAGGTCTCCCTAGGCTCAAATTCGCAGACAGCTTTATTTAAAATTAAAGGAAAAAAAGAAAAACAGATCACTTGTCAGGAAGGCTCTCCTTCCCACCTCCCCCCTTCTCTTTTATAGTAATCTTTTTTCTATAATTATAAAATTCTACACTATTGTTAATAATTCTGAGCAAAAGTGGGGCTAAAAAAAGCCTCAGAATCTGCATGAGACTGAATCGTATGGACATAAGTGGTTCTTCTGATCCTGATGACAGATTACAGTCCCAAGCTGTTATCTCTGTAAAATCAAGCGTGTGCACAAGAATAAGCCTAGCCCTTGCATATCTTATTACCTGTGTTGCAGGTAAGGATATTCCTAGTGTTGCCGTGGGAGCCAAAGAATAGCAAATCCTAAAAATGCAGTAGAATCGTTAGTGAATGAAAAAATGACTGTTTGCCCATTTCCTTAAAGGACAGAAACTCTTGGATCTAGTTCCTGGTGTCCTATATTTCAGAGAACCCATCATTTGTGTTGAGAAAACAAGCTGTATCTTGCAGTTTATTTCAGTCATTTTCTTATGTCTTTAATATTTTTCTGATGTTTTGCCCTCATTCACTTGGATTTTTCTTGATGTGTAAACCCACTCCTTCTAGTTTACATGAAAGCAAACAAAACAAAGACAAAACTTTTCCAGAAAAACACTATGTGGAGAGAAGCCTTCTCTTGCTTCAATGCTTCACCCAAGCTGGAGTTTGTAAATAGAGTTTGCATAGGCATGAGATGCTGGAACACAGAACTATAACAATATTGTAGATTTCACACTTTAAAAAAGAATGTTAACATGGACACATGATAGTCCACAGTATGTTTTCAAGGTTCACTGTTGTCAATGTGTAGTTTAGAGGGTTGGAAAACTGCTGCCTTTAGGCATTTCATGGAAATGCATAATTCTTTTGGATGATACAGAGGCACATCTGTCCTTTGGTCCACCTATTTCAAGCATAGCTTCACGTTTTACTATTCTAATTTCTCCTCTGTCCTGGTGTTATCAAAAGAACTTGCTCACTGTGAGTTGACTCAGTGAAGGAGGAGTTGTTCCTACCTAAGTTGGTAATTCTGGAAACTCACGCCACACAAGCTGCTGTTGTGAATAATACCACAAAATCAGCTTTGTGCAAGTGCCCTTGTGACCAAGACATAAACCAATAAATAGTGAGTGTGGAAGAGAAGTGAGAAGGGAAGAGAAGCATCTTCCCCAAAAACTTGCAGCTTTAGAGACTAATTTGTAGGATCAAACACATAGGCCTTTTTAAACATATGAGTAAAAATTATCTTGATGTCAATCACAAGCATAATTCAAATAGAACTTTTCTAAGCCAGTAAATCAAGATTAATCAGAATGAGTATTAAGTATGAGAAGTCCTTGTGGCTAATCTATCAAGGTCAACAGATATGTGATTTAGTCTGTTATGAAACAAAACTGTGATGGACATTGGGTTGTTATCAATAACTTTTAATAGCTATTAACAAATAGTTAACAACACTGGTCACCTACAAGAAATCAAAGTACATTTGTAGCTGACAAGAAATAAACATTCATGGTTTACCACCTGCTATTAACATACAGTGTAATGATTGCTTCCTGATATGTGAACTTGTCCAGTTAGCTGCAGGTCTCTTTTCATTAATTGTTTGCTAAACTCTCGGGATTTTTGAGACCCTTTGAGGTAGGGAGTGAACTTAACTCTTGCAGCAGTCAAGGAGAGCTGTAAAGCCAGGTATTACTGGTGTCCCATAGGGATTCCATTCAGTATCTTTTGATGAAATCACTCCTATTTCATAGGGCCTATTTTTGTACATAGTCAACTTCTACGGCTTCAGTAGAAGTTAGAATAGTTCAAATACTTCATATTTTGTTTCCTATGTTTTGGAACACTCTCCCTGTTCTTCCATAGGGGTGGAAGGGATTTCTTCCCAACATAGTAAAGGAATTTCTGTGCCTGGTTTTGGTGTCCAGGCTCATGATAGACAGGCATAAACAGACCCAGTGAAGAATGCCCCCAAAATTAACTCTTCCCATCCCTGATTCACTGTTGTTGTCTTGTTACCATCTTTGTTTTACAGATACAGTACATGATGTCCTGATAATAGGTTTTGCTTGTAGAAATAACACCCACTCTTCCTCATGTACTTGTTGTTCTTTTCTCTAGTACCTGGGAGGTGGAGTAATTTTACCAAACTCCTTATCCAGTAGTTTATCTGATCCAATATGTTTTGAAGTTCTTTATTATGAATGATCAAAATGTGATAAGTGTTGTTCGTCATGGGTCAGTGTTGGGACTGGCACTAACGTCTTTGTTGGCAACTTGGGCAGTGGGATTGAGGGCACCTTCAGCAAGTTTGCCAATGACATGCTGGAGGGAAATTTCACCATCCAGGGGTGAAAGTTCACCATCCAGCTTGATGGCCTTGAGAGGTAGGCCTGTGCATTCCTCAGGGAGTTCAACAAGGCCAAGTGCAAGGTTCTGCATATGGACCAGGGAAATACCAGGCACAAGTACAGTCCAGGCCTAGACTGGATAGTGAACAGCTCTGCAGAGAAGGAATTGAGAGTGTTGGGGATTGAGAAGTCTGACGTGACTCGGCAATGTGCACTTCAGCCCAGAAAGCTAAACATGACCTGTGTGGTCAGCAGGTCAAGAGAGGTGATTCTCCCCCTCTACTCTGCTCTCCTGAGACTTCACCTGAAAGACTGAAACCAGCTCTGGAATCCTCAACATAAGAAGGATGTGGACCTGTTGGAGCAGAAGAGGGGCTCAAAGATGGTTGGAGGGCTGGAGCACGTCTCCTATGAAGACAAGCTGAGAAGTTGGGGTAGTTCAGCTTGGGGAAGAGAAGGCTTTGGGAACACCTTCTGGTGCCTAAAAGCGGCCTATGAGAAGATTTGAGAGGGGCTTTTGACAAGGGCATGTAGGAATAGGATGAGAGGTGATGGTTTTAAACTGAAGAGGGTAGGTTTAGATTAGATATTAGGAAGAAATTCTTTGCTCTGATAGAGACACTGGCACAGGTTGCCCAGAGAAGTTGTTGGGATGCCCCATCCTTGGAAGACTTCAAAACCAGGTTAGATGGGGCTTTGAGCAACCTGATCTAGTGGAAGCTGTCCCTGCCTGTTTCGGGGAAAGATCTTTAAGGTCCCTTCCAACCCAACCCATTCTATGATTGATTGATTCTATGAGAATTTTCTTGTTCAAGCTTTACTAGGATAGAGAATCCATGTATCCATATAACAAACTGCCAAAGTACTCAGAAGTTGCCCTGTCATTTTGTTCTGTGGGAGAAATAAATGGAAATTAGACCCAAGTGATTTGTCAAGCCAGAGCTAATTGCTGAGTAGATCCATTTCAGAGGTGTTAATAGCTACTTCATATAAATGGAGCAGAGAAAAATCTCAACCAACTGGTGGGACCCTGTTTTATTTGTTTTTGAAGAAGTTATTTTGAAGACCCCCTAAGACCCTTAGTTTAACAGTCATTCCATCTTGGGCTCAACTGAGAGCAGGACTGTGTGTGAGAAGGGTGTGCTGCTACTTCCACCTCCTGTACAAGGCTGAGGGCTGATTAACTGAGTAGATTTCTGTATCATCTGATTACCGGCTTAAAAATGTGTATATTAGGACTGCATCTTTTCCCCACTAAGTTAATATCTTTGTGCCTCACTTTAACTCCATATTGTAGAGTAAGAAACATGTTTAGAGTAATTTTATTTCAATTCTTCCTTAAATTGATGTTTTATGGTCTTGGACCCCTTATCTCCTTGAATAATCTGGTTCTTAGAATCTTTTCAGTGCCTTTCAACTGCTACTCTTTCTAATAAATGATTTTTACTAATAACTTAGCATTTAGATTGTGGTAATCAACTGCTGTAACTGCTGGGCCTTATCTGTGGATAGGTTACTAACAGCCACTCATACTGTTCTGGATTCCCAAAAGCCAATTATTGTGTCTTAATGCTTTCTGAAGGCTAGAGGTCTGAATCTGAAAAACTTGGTAGTTGCTACACTTGGTGCTTTGAGGGTGATAAGATTTTTATTGAAGACACCAGCCTCCCTGTCAAATAGTAAGGAAAAGCCAATACTTTATTTAGAGTCTCATTTAAAGCATAGTTTAAGTACTTGTTTTCTACAATATTTATCATAGTTGACAATACAAATCTGTGAAACTTTTTAAAATTACTGTCTTTTAAAACTACATTTTCTGACTCTTACACTACTGAAGTCGTAATTGAAAGTACCTACTTAAAGAAAAATAAACCAAGGGTAATAGGAATATTACAAAGAAATGGTTGACCTCACATTCCCCTAAAAAAAAAACTGATTAATTCTTCAATAAGATTTTTAATAATTTTCTTTCTCCTCACCTCTGCATACTGGCCATTATAAGAAATGTCGCACAATTGATGAAGATTTCATAACAAGAGACATATCACTGCTGCAAAATAATTACACAAGTAAACCATATTTATGCAGTTTGTGTCACGAGAATCCTATTTTTAATTTATACTGCTGAATTAGTTTTCTCTTGGCAGTGTACTGTATAGCTTCAGGGTGCAATGGAAAAACAAAATGTTAAGCTGGGAAAACTCTGTATTCCCCACTAGTTCCAGATGCCCCAAAACAATAGATAGAAATCCTGCTTAGCTAAACTTTGTGAAAAATTTCACATTTTCAGAGGACAAAGCTTCAGATAAACAGGAGATCAAACTGCCTCTGTATTTTTGGTTACCTGAAGCCTTTAAAAAAGAAAATTTTCTTGTTTTGACTACTTCAGAAAATTTGAAGCTAACATGATATAAGTTACTATTACAGTGTTAGTCTGCCCTGGAATTATAAAAGGCAAGCTATTTCAATAGTCTCTTGTAAGAGTCCACAATTACATAGGTATTGAATAACGTACATACTTCTTGCTATGGATTATAGTGGAATATTTTGTCAAAATCTTTTATGTTGTTTCACTCAGACAATTGGGGATAATTAGCACATCCATTTTTAAATAACTGGCTAGAAAATTAATGCAATTTTATGAGTTTATTTTAATGAAAGGTAAACTTGTTCTTAGATGAAGATTAGTGATATAGAGTGAAGTTTTCATTTTAATAGCTTTTACAGCATCTCAAAACTGCAGAAATATATAACTTTTAAATTTTTGCCTTTTCCTCTTTTGCTTCCTGAATTGAATCCTCAGCTTGTAACCCAATTTCATGGCATCTGCTGGCATAATAATTTGTGAAGTCAATTAAAAAAGAAAAATTCTTTCCAAAATATACTGAGATTGTATTGTCATTTTCACACACACACACAAAAAAAATCTTTAATTAGATCGAGCATTTCTTAGTGTTCTTTCTTTGGAGTAGAAGAGTCATCACAAGTGACAGAGCATCAAACTCTCTTACCCTCTGGCCCCAAAGATCATTTATGATGCTGCAGTTACAGGGTAATTAAAAGCACATATAAGGCTCTAATTTCCATCAGTGATCTGCTGTCCAAAGACATGGGACACAAATCCCATGTGGTTTCGTGCTGTGTCACGTTTTCCTTCCTGTTCACCTATTCCTCTGCCCCAACTCAAAGTTTACTTAAGAAAATCCAAGTCCTTCATTTCTGGATTTCCCAGTCACAGGGAGCTGTGTATTTTAGAGCCTGCAATTTCAGAACAGACTCTCTTCTGTTTAGCCTGAAAATTCCCCATTTAAAAATTCTTCACTGAGCCAGGAATACTGGTGACAAGGGAGAATTCTGCACTGAGGCATAGATGCCAGCAAAAATCCACTTGCTAAATCACATGTAGGGTCAAAGAATCCCTGGTGTTCAAACTGTCAATTACTCAGGGAATTCTTCCTCTTCTTAAAAGACATGCCTTTTCTCATTCTTAAGTTAGGTGGGGGAAAAGAAGGCTTTGGAATAAAGTTCACTTACAGCACTGAGGATGGATGGCAGTCCCTAAGAAAAGAGAATCTGGTAACTTTTTTGACAGGAGGCTTGGAAATTGTTGGCTGTGGAGCCTGACATATTTGGAAAGGAGATCCAGACTTCAGAATAAGATTCATTTGCAAATGAAAGAAAACACCTATTTTAGTAAACTTCTCAGATTATCTTCTGGGTTGGCTGAATTGTCAGAAGCTGAGCTGCAAGAATATTGCAAATCAGTTGCTATCACCACCAAAAGTGGTTTGTCAAATAGACATATATTTCTTGTGTCAGCTTAAATCAGACCCAGATAGCATGCCTGTTATCATCACATGGATTGTGAGGTGTGAATATGGACACTTCAATTCTGAACAAAAGAACAAAAAGCCATCAACTAGTGAAAGCTGAGGTAGTTCTCCAATAACAGCTGAAGACTTTTTATAAAAGTTCTCTGCCCTCCAGTGAACAGATTACTACCCGTGGTTTATGTAGAATCACCTGTTCAGATCCACAAATACATTGTATCACTGGAATTAGATATGGAACAGGAATAAGGGAAAGAAAATATTTTGAAAATTAAAATAAAATATTAAACTTTTGCCATGCCAAAGAATGAGGAAATCAGGTGAGTAGTACAGCGCTAGAAACAATAAAAAGTAATGGGGAGAAAATATGTGAATAGTTAGAGAAACATGGGAAAGATGATCAAGAATGGGGATCTAACACTTGCTGTCTGCCATCCTAGGCAAGGGATACAATTCCATATCATATGAAATATGAATGCCCACTGAAGAAATATTCCAAGTAGACCCAAAGGCTCCATTGTTTCCTTCAGAGGAATGCACAGTTGGGAAGGCTTCAAGGGCTCTTCTGATACCTTTTAATGTGTATTACATCATAAATCTTATGTTAAAAAAAAAAAGAAGAACAAAAAGTTGGCACGTTCCTACAAAATTTATCCTTTTCCTCATCTCGATAACAATGTATAGTAGTTGGAAGCTATGAGATACATAATTACTTAAAACCCCAACTCATTTTGTGTACATTCTGACTTGTGCACACACACTAATTTCTGTGTGATCTTAGGTATTCAGCACTTTGCAGAATTTTTTCTGTAAACAGCTGCAGATGCTCCTTCTTTACATAAACAAACTACTCATCATAATTGCAGAAAGTCACGGGTCCCTTTCTAAACAAACAAACAAAAATGCCTGTGCATAATGCGGTATTTGGAAACAAACTTGGACATTACTCACTCTTCAGAACATCTTCTGATTTAGAAATTCCCTATAAAACCAAAGCCTTCCCAAAAGTATCAAAGGACACAGTGCAACAAGAATCCTTATCCCTGATTTTCTCCTCTATATGGACCAAAGAGAACAGATATTATTTTCAAGATCTCACTCCTTTGTGCTCTTGTTTGGAGTTCAGATTACTTGTGCTTAATTCATTGCTTATACCAATCCATCTTCCAGTTTATAATTTGAACACCCAAGCCCAAAATTGTACCAGAAAGAAAAAATTTGGGGAGACTAATAAACAGAAAACTTGATTAGCTCTTTTCTGAAAGAGAATCACCAATGTATACATGTGAATATATTTTTAATCTACAACAATATTTACTACTTTGTTTTATATAGTTTTAGGGTATACAAATGTGTGACTTTGTAGAAGAGTGGAATTAGAGGCTTCTTTTGTATTTAAGAGATGTTACTCCTTGTGATGATAGCAAAAATGTATTCTAGCACTGGCAAGCAAAGTTCACACTTTTCTTCAACTCATTTGTGTAGCACATTTCCAGTTAGGTGTAGCTTGAGAAGCTGCATTTTCATATTGTGCTGTCTTGGAAGTATATATAAGTATCACTTCTTAAATTGTAAACCTGATATGATTCTTTGATATACAAACACAGGAAAAATAGAATTTAATTTAAAACTCTTAGTATGTAACAATATTTTCTTTCTATCTCCTCATTTGAGTCGTAATCAGATGTTCCTGGTCAGCCTTTTGATTTGATAATTGGTTTGTCCTTTGAGCATTGTCACAATAATTTTTATATGCATACAAGAATAATTAAATCTTATTTAGATCAGAAAGACTCAGCTGAGGTAAACTACTGCAAAACCATAAAAGTTGTTGGAGCTTTCATTTGGGGTAGGATTTCAGAGAAAAGACTAGGCCAGACTATGCAATATGTAACTTGCCATACCCTAACCTCCATACCACAGTTTTTCACCGGTGAGAGAGGTCCTGATCCTAGAAAGCAGATGGATTCCTTTCCCCCATTGCTTAACTAACCCCAGCTGAAGTCAGAGGGGTTCCACACCTCTGTGGTTTACATGAAGTTCACAGCTGGTTTGCCGTGCCAATGTTTTCTGTGTACAGTTGTTCTGTTGAATCTGGAGTGTCAGACTTCTCAAGATTGGCAGTGGGGAATTTATGAATCACTTTGTTTTGGTTTTGTTCTGATTTTCATTTGTTTCTGCTGTCTGGGCAAGCAAGAGCCAAATTCTTTTTCCTCCTTTCTCCAGGATGTTGGTTTGTTTGATAAACATTTTCAAAGGATTGCTAGTACTCAGCCACTATCCCCAGTTCTGCAGTGATTCTCTGTGCCTTTGATCCTGCACAACAGTGGTGATGATCGTGGCTCAATTTGACTCTTGAGATCATGATTTCCTTGGTGAAATGATTGGCATGAGCCCTGAGAAGGGTTTGCATGCCATATTCCCCCACCTCCCAGCAATGCCTCTGGGAGAAGAAAAAAAAAGAATTGAGAGAAAGAGAAAATCCCTGGAGAACCACAGGAGGCTAGTGTGGGTCGTATTTCTCTAGCTGCTGCAATTGAGTTGCTTTAATAGGCCAGAACAAGCCTAGTCCAAAAAGAAGCAGAGTTTATTGGTCTACAAGAAATGTAAACAGTTTGGTCAAGTGGAAGAAATTGGCTTTTATTTTATTCACCACTGTTGAAGTTCCAGAGGAAAGCATTTGACATGGTACAGAGTTTTCAGGACCTTAGAGAATCTAAAGGTTATCTATCTCTGAAAATGACTGTTGGCATTTATTTAAGCATGTTACCAGCTCCCTTCTTCATTTTACAAAGTAGACTTGTGCAGGCTGTTTTCAAGTGGGAGGTCTATTTCATAGAAAGTTCCAGGCTATATCTATTTCTGGAGCCATCAGGCCAGACTGATGCTTCTCATGCTTAACTTTCTGCTCTCACCACAGCACCTGCATAATCATAATCAGCAGATTTAATTTGGCTGGACAGGGTAAGTAAGTCAAGACCATCATTGCTCAAGCAAGTTGTCTGAATATTCTTCACTTGCAGGGAAGCTGCCTCCCCTTCATGGTCAATGCTGCTCAATTCTGTCAGAACTGTTCATTTGCAGGAGAGAAGTGCGAAGAGGGTCACATCCTCATTGCCAGCATTTTTCAATGGAATAATAGAAGCTTTGGGGGCAATTCTAGTTCCCTTCAACGTTTGAGACTCCTTTTTACTTCTGGCAGTGTTTGGGAATTGTTGGGTTCCATAGTAGCAGTAGTTGTCTGTGCTTTATTAAGGACTGTAAGCTGTCAACTTGAAGCGCATGATTTCCTTACTGTCTAGTGATAATCAATTGTTAATTATTATCCAATGCTCTTCTTATTACCAGATACCACCTGATGTTTTTTCACTTCAGTTTTGAGACTGTATGGGGACAGTGAACACACTGTCTTTTGGCCACAGTGCTCCCTGACCCACATGGTTTTGTTGTGTGCTAGATAGAACAAAAACACTCGAGCGTCTCCTCCTGGAAGTGCATTAAGATATGTGCTGATGGCATTAAGCCTCTCACTGCCTTGGATCACAAAATTATTTTGTCTACTTTTCTACTAAAATAGGATATGGAGGGTAGTAGTGTTGCCTGGCTGAGCATTTCCAGTGGCCAGATTGTCACCTTACTGGGATTCTTAGAGTACCTGTTGGTTTCCCCTTGATTAATGTGTATAAGTGATTGTTTGAGAGTGCCCATTCAGTGTCATTTTTACCCCTTTTCACACTCGGTGACCAAGCTGGCTTTATTAGTAGCAGGAGAAAGTGGTTTTGATGGATAAGGGCCAGCAGTTGTCACTTTGTCAAGGCAAGAGCAAGGTGGAACAACTGAAAGAGGTAATGATGGTTTCTGTCTAATTGATTTCAGAAGGTTTTGGGCACCTAGCTGCTCATTCTCTGGTGATTCTCTTGTCACTAGGGATAGAAGTTGCCTGTTCAAGGATGGCAAGGCTGTACTTTTTGAGGGGTGATCAATTTCATTCAATTATGAGACATGAGCCCATGAGACAGAGAGCACAGTGCAATAGGGAGCAGACTACTACAAAGTAGGTTGTGAAGGTGTCAAAAATCAGAAGAACAGGGCAGTTCTGTAATCTGTTCTATATGCTGGTCATTTAATGTAGACTACTCTGTTTTTCTCTGGAAAAGTTAATGTCTAAAAATTTGGAGCCACTGCCGAAAAGATCGATGGTTTTGCTCATTAAGATGCGTTTCTTTCCCAGCTACGTTGAAAGTCTACCTTATGGTCAGTACTGTTTGCCTTCTGGTTTCTGGAGTAACTTTTAACTCTTAGTTGTGATCTAGAAACCCACCAATGACCAGAATTCTACTTAGCTGAGATATTTACTACAGCTCCATGATATACTAATGCCCCTGAGGCCAGGCGTGGTGCCTGGCTTGAAACCCATCTTTTTTTTTAGTGTTTGCAGATCCCTCAAAGCTTTTTAAGGGGTAAAGACCTTGTTTTTCCTTTGGACTCACCAGAAGTAGCTTAAGGATTCTTTGGCATATCTAAATTTAAAGCACGTTGGGAGTGAATGGTCTAAGGAATGAGTCAGTCTTCTAGAGGGCCCTGGGCTGTTGGATCTTCTTTCCCTGGCTTGTAGTAGGCATTATGTTTCAGGACTACCTTCTTTTCCCTTGCTTGTAGAAACTGAGTGTTGCTTGAGCAGGAATTTGAGGTTTGGAATTCTGGAAATTGTTAATAAAGTCAAGTTTTTTATGTTGCTTTTATATGCACACATTCATAAATATACATGCATGCATATATATATATATATATATGTTTAAAAAATATGCACATACATACGCCCATACATGTTTTCATTATTTGTGATAGTTGTGCTTATTTCTTTAGTGGAGTACCTGGGTTTTTGGACAGCATGGTGTTTCAAGAATGAACCTAACAGGGAGAGGGGATCAGAGATCATAGTTAATTTGGACTGCAGATTTGTTCCTTGTTCCCTGCAGATTGTGCCTTGTTCCATCTCACAGTGCTAACTGGAGAGTCAAGAAATTATCCTATTAGAAGGCTTCACTAATGTCAGAGGCTAGGAGAACTAAAAAAAAAATGTAAGAGATGCAGCGTTTCTATATGGCAAAAAGTTGAAGGGTAGAACTAATAAAATACTTAATTATCTGTACAAAGCATTACAAATGTATTTTGTTGGTTTAGGTTTACTTGTTGCCTAATACAGAGGAAACACACTTTAGTGAGTGTCTTTCTGAGAACCTTTTTTCTTTTTTCTTTTGTAATAAGGAATTCCTTACACATGGTCTCAAACCCCTAAACAAGAAGCAAAAATAACTAAATCTCTGCAAACAGGAATTTAGTTCACCTACAGCTGCAGCTGTTCCTTTTCAATGCCATTTCAAACAAAAGAAAAGTAATCAGGTTGCATGGTCATGAAGCAATTTGCTACAGCTGCACAGCTTTAGTAGTGGGAAGGGATGTTTCCTTCCAAATATGATGCTTCCTTATCTGAGGATAAAACTGAGGGATGAGGGGGAACTGACTAGGCCTGATTTACTCAGAAATGCAAGTGAATTTCTTAAAATTAACTTTTGTGGCTTTAGTGCAAGTTTTTTTGTTGACACTGCTGTTTTCAGTAAACTACTTAAAGTGTATATAGTTAAAGATTTAAGATTATCTAAAAGTTTCCAACCAGGAATTTGTACTGACCTAAATACATTGTGGGTTTTTTTTCTAAACCCGTTTAACTCAAGCCAATGCAACTCCTTTGTACAAACGATCTTTGTATAATCACTGAACAAGAACAGGCTTTAATAAGTACCCAGGCAAGGTGCAATATCCTTTAGAAATATTTTCCTTTTAAAATGAATGGAGGCTAGATTACCAGTGTGATGAGAAAAAGGCATTAGAGAAGTAAAATAAAGACCTCATACAGAAGCTAGAATTCTGCCTATAGAAAATACCTATAGTACTATCTCAATCACATCTGCAAATACCTGCAATATTGTTCTGACCCCATTTAAATCACTGTGAGGGAGGCATGAGCAAAGAAACCAAGAGGTCTCTTCAAATAAAATTTTGAAGTTGTGTCAGGGAAGGTTTAGGTTGGATATTAGAAAAAAGTGCTTTATCCAGAGGGTGGTTGGGCACTGGAACAGGCTTCCCAGGGAAGCAGTCACAGCACCAAACCTGACAGACTTCCAGAAGCATTTGGACAATACTCTCAGGCACATGTTGTGACTCTTGGGGATGACCCTGTGCTGGGCGAGGAGCTGGACTCGATGATCCTTGTGGGTCACTTCCAGCTCAGGATATTTTGTCAGTCTATGAAAATCTCCTGAAGCTTCTTGACTTTTTCAAAAAGGCAGTGTTAAAAGGGTCCCGATTCATTGATAAGCTGAATAATAAAACAAAATAATTTAAAAGAAAAAAGAAAGAGCAAAAAAACATGGGAGGAAAATAGTGATTTTCCCCAAAATGCAACAGCCATTCCCACCAACAACCATTTCTGGGTTTATTCCACCATGTGAAGTTTTACAGAAGTTTAGCCTGCTGTATTATATCCACCCCAAATTGCTCTGCAGTTGAAAACCTCTACCTACACCTTTATTTGGTATAAAAGTATTTTGGTTTCCATTTGGTTAAAGCAGTTGATGTAACACAAACTGAAATAAACTCAGCCTAGACCAGATTAAGCACGATCTCACCACTTTTTGCACAAGGTAATTTATATCACTTAAGAAAAGGATTCCCCTTCACAGTTGGGATAATTCTTGGAAGAATAGTAACCACAAAACTGAAAGCAAGCTCTTTGGACAGGCCTTCTCTGAAGAGGCGAAAAGCCGTCCTAATTTAGAGGAAAATAAACTTCAGAAAGGACCTTCTCTCCACAAGGGAATGCTCTGCCTTGTCACTACCAGCCCACATTACTGAACATTGGTGGTTTTTTGGTTTTGTTTGTTATGTGTGGTGACTGTATGAACATCCACTTTGTGTGTTCTGGAGTAATGGTGTGGTTAATGCTAATTTCCCAAACACTTAATGGCTTTTCAAATAGTTTGTGCATTTTCAGAGTTTCAAAACTTAGTTTCTGCCTTCAACACACAAAAAAAGCTACAGCGTGCATGATTTTTGACCCAGAATTACATGTGCTTGCAGTTTAAGAGCCACAAATCTCATTTTCCCCCCCTCAGATACAATCAATTATTTAAATTAATATTAAATGTAATTAAATTTAAATTTGAAGTGAAAATAATTGTGTAATGAGGCCCTAAGAACAAAAGTCTAATCAAGACAATACTACTTGAAGTGCAAGGTATTTCCTCTCTGTCTCTTATATATGTATGCATATGTAGTAGATGTATAGCTAGAAGAATATGTAACAGCCTTTACCCGTTGGGAGTTTTTGACTCTCCAGTATAAGGATGCTGACATATTGTAGTAGGTTCAGTGAAGGGCAGCCAAGATGGTCAGGCACTGCTGCACACGCTGTGTAGGGAGTCTTTCTTCAATCAGCAGAAGAGAAAGCTGTGAAGGGATCTTACTACTCTGCCAACCCACATCATGGGAGGGTGCAGAGACAACAGAGCCAGACCTTTATCAGTGGCATACAGGGACAGGAAAAGCGGCAACAGGCACAGATCAGGTAATCTGAAATGTTGATTCGATACTGGAAAATCTTTTTCACCATGAGGGTGGTCAAACTTTGGAACAGGTGTCCGGAGAGGGGGAGCAATCTCCATCGTTCTGAGAGAGCCTGAACTTGACTGAAAAAAGCTCCAAGAAACCTGCTCTTGGGTGGGTACTGGGCCAAGCAGAGACCCCTTCTGATCCAAATTATTCTATTTTTTTTTGGTGTTAGTGATGTATAACACATTACTCCATGCATATTCTAAGCCATATTAATTAGACAGTTCTACCCACCTCTTCTCTTCTTGAAAAGTTTTTTTAAATATCCAAAATTGAAAAAAAGATTATGACTCTTCGCTACACAGTAAAGCTGACCCAGGAAAAATTATGAGCAATAGTTGACAACATACAGCATGGCATCAATATATTTAGAAGTATGGTTATTATTTTTAAAACTCCTGTTATGAGTCATACCTATTAAAATAACTTTTATCAGTCTGTTACTGAGACAGGTGATGGCATCATTTAAGTTATCTGACCAAGGGTTCTTTCATGAAGTTTTATTTTCCTTCAGAAAAACTTTTCTTTTCCTTCCAATGGAAACGTTGGCCTATGGAATTTTGAGATATCTGTTGAAATAGTACATTTAGTGTACTTTGCATTCCTTAAGTGTTCCTGGGAAACTATGGCAGTTTGGGTTGCATGGTGGCCTAAGAATATCAGTTTGAACATTTTGTAAGCTTAGATTCTTGCCCTTTATATTTTCATTGCAAGTTTAAACTAGAATCCTGGCAGGTTTTCTAAAGAAGATAAGACTATTTCTTGTGGCGTGTGTATGTTTGAATGATCTTCTATAATATGGAAACTGGGCTGTAAATGTACTGAGGGAAGCCTTACTGATCTTCAGGATTTGCCAAATGACTATGCTGGATTTCATAGACCAGTATCTTTAACCTCCTCATTTCTTCACCTAGGAATGACAATACGATTGAAACAAAACCTGTAATGTACTCTAAGTTATATACATTTTTCAGATAATTCAAGGTCCATGGGAGCTTTCAGCCTCTATGCTAAATTACATTTTAAATTCTTAGGATCGTAAATATTTTAATTTGCTTTATTTTTTTGTTGGACCTCAAATGTGGCTTCATTTTTGTGTCTAGTTTTGTGTCTAGTTTGTTTTACAGATAACTGATGATGCATAAATTTTTCCGTGAACCATGTTTTTGCTTTGTGGATTTGCATATAGCAAACCTTATCTTCACTTTAAAAAGAATGAAGCTTTACATTGAAGAATATGGTCCATTTTTGCTGCAAGATGGGTGAAAAGAATAATCAGAAAAAATCTATTTATGTTATCAGTGGTTGCAAGATAACTTAAGCACATTCAGCGTTGGAGGGGCAAAGACAGGTAATACAGGAACAGCCAGTATTCAGCGGGTTTCTCAAGGACAGCAGGGGGTACTGCAAACTCAGGTTTGTGTAGGTGAATAAAAATGTGTAGCTCAGAGCAAAAAAACCTCCACTGTTACAGAGGACTGCTTTTCTGTGGGTTTAAGTCTATCTTGACAAGTGCTGGTGAAGGTACCAATCCCTGAAAAATAATTGTCCTCTATTTATTTACAGGACAGCTGTTGCCCTAAACTCCTGGCTATACTGACTGTCTTGACAGCATGCCTGAAACTCCTGTGGGAATAGTTAGATCTCTGCAGAACTTTGGCCTCTCTGCTGTATATGTCAGAGAATTCTGACAAAACTTTATGCATTAAGTCTCTTTTTTTGGCTCCTTCGACTCTCATATCGCCTAGATGGAACAGAAACACCAAATGAACAAAGTAGCCTTGTTGTTCTGGCTTGACTCAGATTAGTAAATTATACCTCACTTGCAGCACTTAACAAATAACACCCACACTTAAATGCTAACTTTATTCTCTCTGCATTGCTTTCTTGAAATACGCGTTTATTAAATCATGCTTTGCCTTTATATTTACATTTACAAAATACACCTCATGGATACATAACCAAGAACTTGTAAAGTATGTGTTTTCTGTAAATGATTTGTACAATCAGGTGTTCCATCTTATTCTGAAAGGGATGGATTGCACATGTGTGGCATGCAATTACTTATAAAATAATAAAATTATAAGCTCAACTAGATACTATTCAGCATTCACTCTATAGCATGGGGTTTTTTTAAGTATATGTCTTACTCTACTTCAAAAGGGAAGGCTATATAAAAAATAGAAATCTAAACAGAAAATTTCCTTGTAAAAGTTGCTAACCTAAATACAGTCAAACAGTATAATTACAGAATTAAATGTATTTTGGTTCTGGCTCTGGCTCTACTGGAAAGCGTGGCATCATTTTATTTTTCCTTTCATCCGCAGATCAAGAATATAAGCTGTTTGACATGAGAGATCATGCACTTCAATTCCAATTTTCATTTTGATTCAAAACTCAATGTAGGTAGTAATTCATGAAGATTTAAAGAAACATGTGTTTTGTAGGATTTCTAAATTCCTGAAAACGTTCTTTTGTAAGTTATGTGATAGAAAAAGATAATTTTAAACACTCTGGCTAAGGTTGTTCTAAATTGTCATAAGTTATACTTTCAGCCTGAGATAAATAAGTGGTCTGATATCCACAAAATAATTGGCCATGGCTTTGTATATTAAATATAAAATTGGATTCCTACAATCCAAATACAAGTATTCAAAATACTTGACTTAACTCACGGGGAAATCGGAATTAAAATTAATCAATGATGAGGCAGAAGGTGGTGAGTTCCATGACCATTACCTGAGGGCTTTTGTGTAAGTTGAGCTCAGGAGATGTAGGTGGATAAGGGATTGCACTACAGATTGCATAACAATGATTTTCTCAGCAGGGGTCTTGCATGGATGCTTCCTCTGTACTAGGAAAACTCCCTGGAGATGGAAGGATTTTCTGTGATCAGTGGGTCAAGGGATACAGTCAACACCCCAGCAAGATTTCTTCACCAAATGAATGAGGGACAAGGAGTCTTGAAGTTAGAGACAATATAGAATCACAGTGATTCATTCTTATCTCACCTGCTTGGGGGAAAAAGATCTCTAGTTGTATCAGATATGAAAAAAAAAAAAACCTCATATGATAGGAATACAGAAAATGGTAGGGAATTACCAGTATTTATTTTCTTTTTCTTTGAAGATACTCTAAGAATAGCTACCAGACCATGCAGAACTAAACGAATTCTATCTATACCTGGAAGTATATTTTATTTATATATATTATTTTATAATTCTGTTACCATCCCTGAAAGTGTTCAAGAAGCAATTTAGCATGGCATTTAGTGCTTTGGTTTTGTTGACATGGTGATGTTTGATCAATAGTTGGACTCAGTAAACTTGGATCCTTTCCAACCCTAATGATTCTATATGTAAGAATTTGGAGGATTTGCCCTGATTGCTTCAGAGGTGAAGCAGCTGAAGAGACAGTGCCATGGATTCAAGCCCAGCCATCTACAAACTTGTAGACAAACCCCCT
>JACBWW010000012.1:6842929-6894453 GCA_020086605.1 Lanius collurio
ATTTCTCTTCTCTCTCCTTGATTTTGTAGTAAATGCAGTAAAATTATGATTCAGACTTATTTAAAACTCTGACAAAAAGGAAAACTGCAAGAGCTCTTCACTACTGATTCCTTGCATGCTGAAAACCACTCTGGTTTCACTAAATGTATTTCAAAGGCTATCATAGAATCATATAATTATTAAGGTTGGAAAAGTCCTCTAAATAACAGAAGAGTAGCATCTTCTTCATCCAAATTGAAAGTTTACTTATTAAAGGTTTCCTCTCTCACCAGACTATTTGTGTGTTGATTTGCAATTTAACACGAAAGGACTTCTGAAGACAGAGAAATAATAAAGAAATAATTGTATTTATATTTAGCCCTTGATTTATTAATGAAGTAAAATTCTTTTCAACTGAACAAAAACCAATTTCCCAAAAGATGGTTCCTGGCCTTAAAAGGCCTGAAATGAGCACTAACAGTGCTACATTACCATGCTTCAAACTTAGATTAACTTTAGTAAATCATAGGTATCTGCTATCTGTGATGGTTTATTGTTCAGGATGAGAAATTTTATATTAAGACTCAGAAGGAGATAACATAGTTATGACTCTTGCCCTTTTTCCATGAAGCAAAAGTAAACTTAAGGCATCAGGGTGATACTGCTGTCTAAATGGAGCTCCTCTGGTGTGAGCTATGAAGTGCAGCCACTGGTATCTCACAGATGATCTGATAATGGAGTTGTATGGGAAAGAAGTGTATTGTCTGTGGAAAAAGTAAACCAAAGCAAAACAAATCCTATCCTGCAGACTCTCAGAAGTCAATTAAAGCTTATTTGCTTCCATCAGAAGTTAGGAGGTATAGACAACCAAAATAAAGTAATTAATTTTTTTTAATTAATCCTGAAAGCCTGTGTAACTTAACTTTTGACTGAAGTAGATTTTATGTTCATTTTAGGACAAACTCTGATTTTACGTCCCATATCTTGCCTTCACAATTACTTCAGTTGATATTTTAAACATTTTCTAATTTAGTCTTGATGGAAGCCTGCAGAGGCTTCAGCACTCATGAGAATAAATTTGGTCAGCAAGAGTTACTTAATGCTACCTAAAAGTTACTGTAATAGTAGAAATTCTGGGCTAAATTCTGTGATGAAGTAACTGGCATAGTTCAGTCAATTCTGTGAAAACTCACCAGAGGTTACTACCATGCAGACCTATCCTGACTTTATTTTTTTTTAAAACAACAGTCTTCATGTGGCTTCTGTGAAATATAACATTTTTTTTTCTAGCAAAAGTAAATTGTACTAAAATTTAATTTTTCCTATGATAGAACACTTAAATTTAGTTACTAAAAGGTTNAAGACAATTTTCAAATCTCATTATCTGAAGATGCACAAGTATGTAACAGCAGTGGAACTGCATTTCTGCAGTAGCTTTTTTCACTACCACTGTAGTGTTCTGGTTCCCCCTTCCATTCAGAGATTCAAAAGATTGGCAGTAGGGCTTCTTGTGAGCACATAAAAAATGTAGGTAACCATTAAAATGGTATTATTGAATCATCTTGTCCAGAAGAATCCGTTACACCTTAACTCATAGGTTAGGCTGGATGCAGCCTCTCTGGCCACAGCACTTGTCCTAGTGACTAAAACCAGCAAAGCAGATCCTCTCTCTCCAACCTTACTCAAATGCATGGCCAGTGCTGTTGAAAGATTTGTGTCTCATCCACATAGACAACATAAACTACCACATTCCTTTTCCTTTTGAGATCACCTATGTTACAGGTTAATACAGCATTTGCTACATTGCATTAATCTGAGTAAGTTGATAAGACACAGGAAATTCTAAAATAACCAAAGGTATTTTAAGAGCAAACTGAAGAATAGCAGAGAGCACTCGTCTGGTAAATCCTAGAGCACAGGTGTGTCCTTGAAAAAGTCATCCTCAAGGGGAGTGTGGTTGCTATCATTTTCAGCAGAGAAATCACACATGGAAGGGGCCTTATAAAAGCACTGTTCTTTCATCAGTTTGAGGTCAGGTTGTGGCTAAAGTATACTGAAAAGAAAGGGAGAGTTTTCCTTGTGTCAAGCCAAGAGGAACCACTGGAACAAATACCTTGCCTACACAGTGAGGAGGAGGAGGAGCATACATCAGTCCCATGCAGAGGAGCAAGAATGGCATTTTTCTTTCCTGTAAATAACATTAATTCTTGTAGTAGAACACGGTCATATTGGAAGTTCAGCAAAACAAAGCTGCTTATGTGACTTATGCTTTTCTCTTCTGGCAACTATAATCTCAAGAGCACCAGTCAAAGACTTTCTCCTGCTGTTACATTCACACAAAGGAGCAGTATAGATGAAAGTGTTATTGCTGCCAATCATCAGACCCTCTGGATGAAGGAGCTTCTGTTCTCTCTGAGTACTATGAGGGACAAACATTTGTCACTATTGAGTATTTTATCTTTAATGTTTACCAGTGTAAATGTCACAATTTTGAATAGGTACAGACAAGTAGCATAATAACCACTGGGCTGGTTCCATAAAAAATATCCTGGTTATTGCATTCACCACTTCAGTATTTCACATTGTGCCACCACCTGCAATGGGGAAGACTGATACACCTCTTTCACCTAAGCTGACTCCAAATTATTTTTCACACGTCCTAAGAAGATCTAACTGAGTTCTCACTCCTGTGGACCTCTTTTGAACAGTCTTTGCCCACTAGTAAAATCAGTCAGCAAAGGCCATCTCACATCCATATCCAGTGCCATGTAAGAATAAAAGGCAGCCTGATGAAGGAGCCCAATCTAGCAAGAGTTTGCACCACCTGTGTCTCTCTTACAGCCATTAGATTTGTGCCTTGGTCTTCTCCTGTGATCTCTGAGCAGCCTGATCACTTCAGGTTCCCTAGCTGGGCTGGGAGGGGATGTAATTGTGTAGACATATCTAAGTTTCCCCAAGGAACATGTCAAGACACTAAGTGCTGTATAACTACACCACCCCACTGATTTCTGAAACTTGCTCACTTATGCTTCAGTGTGGCCAAACCGTAAACGTGCCAGAATGGTGTTGCATACCTCATTGATCAGCTTTTCTTCCTTTGCAAGAGTCATGACTGAACTTGCAACATCACTCAGGGATGCTGCATCAACACATGGCATTTTTTTATTACTGAAAGGGTCAGATTTTGACAAATCCACAAAAAGTGTAGATACCACAGAGGATCATGTCTGAATGAAGATTTTTCTTCAATATGAGTCATTCAAATAGGAGGACAGGGGACGCTCTACTGCCTCTCAGGTGAAGTAGCACAAGCTTCAAATCACTGCAATTGCATATCTAAATAAGATTAGTTCCCAATTGCTCTTTTCCTTCACCTGGGAATATTAACAGGTGGAATTCAGATACAGTAGCATCATTGCTCACTGCTTGGACTGAAGGAAATTCTACCTGTAAAATCTTTAGGTTAATTGTATTTATCTTCTGTCCTACATCAGAGGCAGTTGAGTATCTACTCTCCCCTTTGGCATGGGACTTTATGAGAAGTTAAAAAATATATGTGGCTCTTGGATGCATTCAAGTGTGATCTAAGGACTGAGCACACAATTGTTTGAAGTTACTGCTTACTAAATCACTTTACTTTAGCAATGTATTTTTTTGAAAAACAGACTGTAGTGCTTTCTCAATAGCTTTGCAAAATCAACACAGTGGGGTTTTTTTGTATGTATTTACTGCCACTCATCTGAGTTAAATGGTGCAATATGCCCAAAGGATATTAACCTTCCAAACTAAGCAGGTAAATCTTCAGTGGCCGAGTCACTGTTTGTTTTACCTCCAGCTAGAACTGGTGCTGCTTCAGGAAAGTCAGTCCATGGACTGGTCTTAAACATCAAACATAGTTGTGACTTTAAGTGACCTGCAACCAGTCTGCAACCTGGATTACTCTCTGTCCAACTAAACTTGACCCTTCCTCCCTCCCTGTAAAAACGTCTGAAAGAAGGTTTCTGTAACAATTGGCTGAATCCTCTATAATACAAGCCATTGCTATGATTCATGTTTCTGTGGATGAAGAGAGGGTGCAATGCAGCATCTGTGCCTTCAGGTGCATTTGCTGCTTTCCCTGCTGTCCATGTGCTGTTCCATCCAGAAATACAGACAGCATTTTTCCTGGCTGTCACAGGTGAATATGCTCTGGTTCCCCTGAAAGGACAAATAAATACACAGCCTTGGTGAAATTTGGCATTCCTGCTGAACAGGAGAGCCCATGTGAGGTAAAAAAGAAAAACAAAAAAGAATTTGAATTTGCTAAAATATAAAGATGGAAAGACTTGAAAAAAGTACTTTCATTCTTTATCAAAATTTAATATCTCTTTTAATACTTTGGCCACCAGTATGAAGCACTGTGCAGTCTTCTGAATGCAAAATGTAGAATTCCTTCCCTTCACATATTTCTGCAGAATTGTAATATTTTGTCCAACCATATTCACGTATCACAAGCTGTCAGAATACTGATAGGAGATACTGACCCTCCATCCCCTGATGGGAATAAAATAGTGTTGCATCCAAATGGCTGTGCTATAAATAGTTAAAGCTGGTGATATTTCTTCAGGACAGCTGTTGCTGGCTGTTGGTGAGCTGCCTTAGGAAAACACTTCAGAAATTGAATGTTTCCTGCTCCAGTGCTGGCAGGGAAGAGGCCAGGGTCCACAAAAGGAGGATTGTCACCAGGTGGCACATCTTATGGTGTGCAGAAAAATGCCTTTTGTGCCATACCTGGACAAACAGAATTTATTACCTGATATATAGTTCAGCAGCTTTTCTGGAGGAAATTGTCTGTGCTGGTGTCAGAAATTTGTGGCTGTTGTTTGCTCAGGTGCTCCACAAAGCTAAAGGGTTAATCAGCAAGCTGACATGAGGCTTAATTTCTTTTAAAGGAGCCTTATTTTTAAAAGTCATGCCTTCTTATGGAGTGTATTATTTTAAATTCAAATCTAGAAGTAACACTAAACTATGAGTACAAGTCCCCAAGCCCAGAGCAATCACAGACAGCTTGAGTTAATTTTTTTTGTCCTTTTCCTCCTCCCATTTCAATGCTATATAAGTGCAGAGCTGGGTCTAGTTTAGGACACAAATTACATAGGCACTCGGACCTGTGTTATATGGCCTTCTTGGCAGTGAAGTTATTTCTGTCAAGAGTGTTGAGGAAAAGAAAAGAGTTTCTCCTGTTGTTGACTTTGTGAGCTTCCTACAGACTATACAACTCAGTCAGAGGCAGCAGTGCGGCCTGACTATTACAGATATGCAAATGAATTTTTGCACCTAAAAAGACCCTAGACAGTAAGAGTAGACTTGTGAGACACTGACTCAAACTGGTACTCAAGCATTCTTGTTCATATCTTAGCTTTACTGCAATCTTTATATTTCATATGCTAGGCAGGTCACTGAGAATAGGTGCATTTCTATCTGGAGGTGTAATTGCAGCTGGGGTTTACTTACATGGGCTAACTTTAAATTAGCTCAGTCAGTTATAACTGTTTGGGCATGAGGTTGAATTTCAGTGCACTGCCTTTGGGTCTGTGAAAAGACATTCGGTAGGTAACATTTGTGATTGAAGTGTTGTGCACCACAATATTTGCTATTGCGCATAAAACCTAAGGAAGCGATGTTAAAGGTTTGACCTCGTGTAGGTTGCAATGTGAGTAGTATTTTAGGACTACAATGGATTTGGTCAGCTTGTTCTTCAGTTCCCAACTGTGTTAGGGAAATATAAATATTATTCTTGCTCAGGCTTTTGCCTGTCTTGTTGACTTAAGTGGTGACCTCTTTGGGGCAGGAAATGTCTTTTATTTTATGTTTATACAGCAAATAAGCCTTGGATCTTCGTTGTGATTTGGAACAATTATTGAAGTTATAGAGCCACCTCTTGTCTCCATCTGATATGTGGTTTCTTGAGTCTCCTGCATGAAGTTGTTGATGGGACGTGTTGCTGAGCTCTCTTCTGCAGGAAGGGGAATCCAGCCAAATAGAAACCATCCTCAGGTTTCCCAGGTTGCGTGCTATTTTTCGTTCTTTTCTCTTTTGCATAGTTCTGAAGCAGTGCTTTGGACTGTAGGGGAAAACATTAAAATATCCATCTATAATGACAAAGAATATTGCTCTGTTTATATTTGGTATTCCAGGAAAAATTAATAATTTGCACCTTGAAACTACACTCTGTGAGTAATATCCACTGTATTTTCTTCTCTATCTTTTGTAACAAAGCCCTTGTTTAATCATTAAGGGATATCTCTATATAATCAAACAAGACCAATTGCTAACTGTCAGCTTTCTATTTTGATTAGAAGAAAAGAATGTATAGTCTGACCCAAAATGCACGCTGTTCTGAGTAGTTCCTAAGATATTCTTTGTGTATGTTAGTGTTGTTAGCTGTGGTAGAAAAGAAAAACAATGTGGAAAGTTTCCATTTTCACTATTTATGAGAAGAGGGATTCGAAAGTATTGGTGTCGTAAATCACCAGAGACAAGTGAAATGTGTTGTTCAGTACATTATAATGTTGTAACTTTGCCATTGGAAACAGTTGCCTAGCTAGGAACAGAAGTCTGTGTAGGCCACAGGTTATGGTAGATGGGCAATGACAAAAGGTCTGACTTTACGGCTGATCATTTGTGTTGCAAATGATTTAGAGCAGACTCAGAGCTGGACAGGCTTGGGTCAAATTGAATAAGCTGGTGTCCACCCATGGCTGCACCTTTTGTTGGAAGGATGGGTGAGCACAAACATTTAACAAAATGTTTCAGATGAAACTACTGTCCAAAGCAGTGACAAATTTGCCAGGTACTACATATTTCAGCTTCAGGAAAAAACTCAAGCTGAGGAATAGATCTAGGATGTGTGCAAGAACATGGGTATCTAAAGTCAGCACAGCTGCTGGTATCAGTGTCAGCTGTGCCTGCTCACGAGGGTTGCTCTGTGCATGTAATATGCTGGACATTCATTTTGCACAGAGATAGTTTTTGATACTTACAGGGATTTCCTTTTCCCAGGGATTTGTAAGGGATCTGTGAGCCACTGCTTGGACTGCAGTCCAGGATAATGTATTTCAGTTGCAGGAAAGAGAAAACAACATGGGTGGGTTTGTCTTTTTTTAATATTTCTGAGGATTTTAAAAGAGCAAGATAAAGTTCAGGACTGGCCATCTCTAGGGTTGTATGAATTTTTTGGTTTTGCTTTGTGCTGTTACTTTCATCTATTATTAGCTCTGTAACATGATGTACACTGATAAATTCAGTAACGCCATCCTTGTAGTAGTCCTTGGGCATAATATTTTTAATGAAATTCTAGAATGAATGAACTTACTCCATGGCCAGGTCTCTTGATTCCATCCACTACTGTTTGTTTGTTGTTTAAGGGACTATAGAAATGAGAACATTACATTGTAATATGTTAATGCTGCTGAAAAAGGGCACAAGGGTTGCTTACAAGGAATGTGTGCTGTAACTTTCTTCAGATGATAAAGTCTGACCTTGCTGAGTCCTCTTTGCTTTTCCAAAGGGGTTTTATGATGTCCTTATTACTCTAAACAGCTTATTAAGTTTCTTATGCTATTTCAAAATAGGCAGAATGAATGTGTTTTAGGATCATCCACAGTTTGGAATATTCTCAAAACATCTGAATTAAATGCCTTGTTACACAAGGCTGTAGAATTGTTACAAAAGGTTGACTCTGGGCTAAGTCCTTGACTCTCCTCAAAATATTGAAACAAATTATTTGCAAAACTTGTTTTCTGGTGCTTTCCTCTATGTAAAGCAAAGTAGCAAATTCTTTCTATTTGCTTTTTTTTATGCTTGGATTTGTAAGTATGAAGCCAGCAGTACATTTTTCCCTTGTCTTTCCTTTTCTCTTTTGTTTATTGCTGAAACTCAACCTGGATTACCAAATTAAAAAAAAAAAATCTTAGAGTAGAAGGAAATATTTCACATCCAGGTTTTGCTAAAATGTGAAGAATTTCAGAGAAATTTTAAAGAAAATGTTATCCCAGAAAAATTATTACTAGCTTATTTATTTATTAAATGTATCTGTGCCATATTTATCTAAAACACAGTACTATTATGAAGCTGCTAGCACAACTGACAGGCAGAGTTAACTTAGATGAATCTTGCCTGCAAAGCAGAAACAGATCTTGTAGGAATTCCATGGTGTCCCCCACTGATTCCAACCCAAATTAACCTGTTTTACTCTCCTCTGAGAAGACTCAGCATCCATACTGTCTGCTCCTGTGTCGTGGGACACGGTAACCTTCTGCTGAAAGATGGTAATTAACAGGTACATGGAGTAACTTCAGACATTGCTCCAAGTCATGCCACTGGTCCCCTACTCTGCCTTGTATTCTGCTAACAGTTACTTGCTGGGGAAAATGGTGCTGCCTACATGTAAGCCATGAAATAGTCTGACTGTTAAATTATAGAATCTTTCCTTAAAAAAAAAAAAAAAAAAAAAAGGTGGGCTTTTTGTTTGTTTGTTTATTTATTTTTAAATAAGGCTTCTGGTAATGTGCAACCCTTCATATTGTCTTCTTGTATGTAATGACTATGCCAGTGAGTGTATTGAACAAACAAAACCAGACTCACCCAAAAAGGGGAACAAAAGCAGATACAATCTTGTAGAGGGAAACAGAGCTTTAATTTGTACATTATTAATGGGTGTTTATTGCAGCTTATTGTAGCAAGTTCACACAGGAAGAGTTAACACTTGCAGTGCAAGCAAAGGCCATTTCCCTGCAGAAAATGTGTCGTTACTTTTGATCTTTTTAGATCACCTGAGCAGATATGACCTGACCTTGAAGGACAAAGAAGTAGGACTGAAAGTTTGTCACTAAACTCCACTCTGTTGTGTGCGTACCTTGCTATTTATTGTTGTCCTGGGTTGCAATGTAAAATGTACCCAAAAGTCTGTATTCTGTCACCATCTTCATAAACTGTTCAAACTGGTGGGACAGTGTTCCCCACCTCCCTCATGACTCATCCCTGATAAGCTCATGAGGCTATCTTCTGTTAATGGGCCAGCTGTTGACACCAGCTGGGGCAGAGTCTTTTATCTCTCCTATACTATCTCCTGCTAATGGGCCATCACCGCATGACTGATAAGACTATATCACCCATTGTGAGATGCTCCGCCCAGAGGGAGGAACCAAGCCTTCCAGCCTGGATATAAGGGGAGATTTTGAACACCACAGGCAGCCTTTCCACTGGATTCTCAGAGGAAGACCAGACCCTTCTACATCACCGCTGGACCTTCAGAGGCAGACGAGACCTTCTCTACAGAGCCACTGCTTCAACGGAACTCGAGACTTGGTGTGGAGACGGGAGAGACTCTCTCGTCAGCACTGCGGGTTTTCCTGCCGTTTTTCCTCTCTGCTGGAAGAACCCCGGGATCCAGAGCCTGTCTTTTCCCTGCCTCGCTGGGAGCTCAGCTCAGATTCTGCTGCCTCAGCCTTCGCTGCTCTGCAGCCCTGCCCGTCCTGCCTGCCGAGACCTCCGGGGATTCCTACCACAGCTCCGCAGCTCGATACATCTCGCCTGCCACCCGGAAGTTGTGCTCCTACTGCTGCTCCAGCCTGCCTGGCCAGGAGAGCCCGGACAGACCCCAGGATCAGCTGCCCAGGGAGGTTTGTGAAGCCTTTCTTCCATCCCTTTTTCCCGAGATCTAATCCGCCATCACTGCGTGCTCCCCGAGCTCGCTCCGGAGCGCCCCCTGCAGCCGCGGGAGAACCATCGCACCTGCCCTGCTCACCAGGAGCCGCCAGCGCCCCTGCTGGCTGTGACTGGAACTGCACCAAAGGGGAAAGGGCCTGACAGCCGAGAGAGGCTGCACTGGGTTTGTGCTTCTGTTTGTTGTCACCACTATAGTTATTGTTGTTTGTTTGCCTGTTTATACATCTGTATTTTAGTAAAGAACTGTTATTCCTATTCCTTATATCTTTGCCTGAAAGCCCCTTAATTCCAAATTTATAATAATTCAGAAAGAAGGGGGCTGCATCCTTCACCTCAAGGGAGGCTCCTGTCTTCCTTAGCAGACATCTGTCTTTTCAAACCAAGACAATTGTCCACTTGAGAAATTCTACAATTTATCAAATGTATGACCAAGGTAACCAGTTGCCAAGCCCCAGATCAGTCTGTTTGACTGTCCTTGTGTGTACTACAAGGCCAACAGCAGATGCAAGGTAACAGGCCTGTGGAGAACTAAGCTAAATTGCATTATGCCACATCAGCTGTGTAGTAGGATTAAGCATTAATTGCCTTTTTTTCCCATCTATTTAGGAAGATAAATGCTGCACTTCTAAACTGTGTATACATAACTATATAACATAACTATATCAAGAGTAATCTATCTTTGAAAGATAAATTTATAGTGCACATATAGAAAGGTGGCATCAGTATTGGCAACTGATTCTGTAATAATTTTTTAAGACTGATTATGCAAACTTAATGTTATTTTTTAATACAGAAAACAAATTTTTAATACCTAAACAGCACTGGTAAGCCATTGGCTGGGAAGAGGATACAGCAAAAATCCAAACTTCATTCTTGCCTTAACCCATCCTGAGCCTTTCACAGAAAGCAATCCTAGGACAGTATTCGAAAGGTGCTCATGTCCCATGCAAAGACAATATTGCTTCTCTGCATAGTTGGTCTGCTAAGGCATCTAACTAAGCAGCTCACCTAAAAATGCTCTTTTACTTCTAGTGTGGAGTTGAGACAAAGTCTGAATCCTTTTTAGTCATTAACTCTGTTACTTTTTGAGATATGTCTGAAGTATTTACAGTTTTTGCATGATCAAATGTTTTCAGGCTTAAGAAAACCCACACTCTTCTCTAACGTCTATGAATTGTCCAGGTCTAACATTTCAAAGGTTTGCAAGATCCTCTCCTTATGTCTGTGAGGATGTAAATAGCATTCAGTTTAATTAACATCAGCAAAGGCATGTTGAAAATAGATTTACTCTGTTACTGGCTTTCTCCATTTCTTAATTTCAAGATGTTAATCTTTCCAAAACATATTTGTTTGTTTATTTATTTATTTATTTATTTATTTATTAAGGAGGAGAAATGTCTTCCTGTTTCTCAACAGAGAGGAATTGTTTCAAATCAAATGTCCATTTTCTTGGGTGAGAAAGCAGTGAGGAAGTGAAGTTATTGCTGTGATGGACTAAAGATATAGGGCAGGTTAGGCCATGTATAGCAGCTGGTATAATACAAATACTACATTTCCCTGCAAATCCATGTTTGCTTCTTTTTGTAGCACCATTTAGTAGAGAAAAGGCGGGAAAAAAAATCTTAATTCTTGAGCCAAATGTGAAGAGCTTGCACTACAACAGTGACAGTGTAGCTCAGGACAGAGGGCTGGGCAATCTTGAGTCTGGCTACAGTAAATGCCAGGCCAAATCTCATAATCATAATTAAAACCATTTTGGAAGCTGCTTCCAATTACGACGCTGCAGTCGCACCGCGCTCCTCCCCGTACCCCCTCCTGGTCGCGGAGGAGAGGAGCTGCCCCTGGAGCGGCTCCACTCGCGGGAGGGAACTTTCTCCGGCGGGGCAAGAACGGAACCTGCAGTTGTCACCCGGACTTGCAACCGAAAGGTTACTTAGGCGGCAAGTGCTCTGGTTTCCCAAAGGCAGGCTTAAAAGGCTGTAGGGTACGTTTTCAAAGCAGGATTTCAGCCATGTGACTCATTAATGTCAATGGGAATCATGTTGTTAAAACTTTGTGCAGTGCTTTGAAAATGTATCCCTATATGTCAGTTTTCTGGGCAAAATTATCAAAACCAGACCTTGTGGGCCGTTTTCTTAAACAAAGCTTTTCAGTATTATATGCTAATAAATCAACAGTTTAGCAGGCTTGATCTGCTCTCATTCCGTCCTACTCCATCTCCACTTTCCATTTTACCATTGACTTTGATTTTATACAGTTATAGTAGCATATAGTTTTGCTGGAGGAAGACAACTGCAGTATTTCAGGGACTGGATTGCAAATTATGTGGAAAGCAGCAGTGGTGCTATAAAGGGATAATAATATTTGTAGCATCATTTCAAATACAAAGCAGAATCAGTAAGGAAAATCTCCCACATTTAGATTTTTTTTAATTACTGTTTTCATTAGAAAATTGGAACAAACCAGCCCTTTCTTATTAAAAAGAAATTAGTTTGAAGGATTCAGAATTACCTTCTCAGAATAACTCTGGGTTCTACTAATAACAAAATATCAGATGACAGAACTGTGTGCTTAGCAAAAAAACTAATATAATGAGATCTCTGGTTTCTTGGAAGGAGTTGTACTTCCTTTTACACTGTTGAATACAGATACAATTACCCTGAAATGCTTGTAAGCTCTGAACTACAACAGAGGGATGATTTGTGCATTCCTATTAGCTGGGTTTTGTATTTAGTCACTGGAAGGTTTTACTGGAGCAGCAGAGAGGTGCATCATTTCTATATACTCCAAAACTTTTCACCTTTAGATCACCAGTTCTTGTCTGCAAATCTTAATTTGCATAAATCTCTGGAATAAAATGATTGCTGTCTATATGGATGGTGTATCATTTGCTTCTGCAGTTCTGTTTCTCAGCTGGCAGCTATTCCATTTAGTAATTGCTCTTTTACAAGTCTCAGCAAAGACACAAGACTAGAATTGCACTCTCTTTTTCTCTTGAAAGTCACTGTAGTGGAACAGTTTGGGGTTAGTACTGTTAAGAAAGCTTGTATGCTGCTGCATTGTGACTGTACGTGGTGACTGCTGGTCCATCAGCAGGAATGTCTTTTAGATAATGTGAGTTGAAAATAACAAAGACCTGTCTTCGTGATTGCAAAATAAGAGGATAAGAAACTGCCAAAATTCTTCAGCTACCCAGACAAAGGTAGATGGAAATAATCCTAGAGAGCATAAAGAAAGTGCACCTATCTGCTTACCTGCTTACTTTTATCTTCTTCCTTCCTTTCCATAGAGAAATCACAGTTTTATCCAATCTCCTATGTTCCTCAGCTTTCTGATAATGTTGGGTGTTAGCTTAGGTTATGTCTTAGCTTAAAAGCATGGGAATATTTTATTCAATGATAATCCTGTGTGATGATGGTCTCCTATGTTCCAAGAGCTTAAAACAGTCTCCTTTTTCATGACTTCACAGAATGTGGCATAGTGCCATTGAAAAGTGGATATCTGCATTATAACACTGGATGCAAGGTTGCCACAAGGATTACTTTGAGAAAGACAAGTTCCAGCACATTTTCCAGTAGTCACATTTCCTCCTTTTTTGATTATAAAACTTTTTTTTTTTTTTATGCTTCTCTTGAAGTGTTTGGGGAAATTTAACTTCTAGACTCTCTTGCATTGTCAGTCATTTTGGTTTGGGGGAAGACAGAACTCTGTTCTGTACCTAATAGTCAGTAGTCATCCAAGGTATAATGCTTAGGAGAAAACCTGAGGTGCAAAAGTTACTTTGATTAGTTGTTTTGTCTGATGGTCAGCAGCAGTTACTTCAATGTAAACTCTAAAAATTAGAGAGAAAGTGAGAGCAGATACCTTTAGATTCAGCATAAACAGCAATGTGAAAACTTGAAACTCATCTTGCGTTCAACAAAGTAGGGTTTGCATGCCTTTCTCTCATCGCTCCAATATTATTGGTAGGGAAATAATTTCTCAGTTTCCATTATACTTCTCTAAAGCTCAAAGTACTCTAGGAGCATGGCTGTGCTTTATAAACTATTTATGCAGGTGGAAAAACTGGCACATGAAGAAGTCATTCTTCTGTCATGATGCCCTGAAGTCCTACCTATCCCTGGTGCCTGTGTTAGAGTTGTTGCCCTTCCTCTTATTGCAAGCCATCCATTTTGTTCTCTGCAGAGCACTGAAAGATCCTACAGAGAGATTTTAAAAGTATTTAGGTTTTGATACCTAAAATAATGAAGAGGGGTTTATAAGGTACCAACAAAAGAAATTGCAAGAGATTTCTATACACAAGGGTAGTAAAATCACTTTTCTAGACTAAGTTGATGTACTATGAATCTCATTATAATAATTTCCATTCTAATTAAGTAATCTTAATAAAACCCTTTTCACATCGAGAATGGGAGAATTCTATTTCTATGATGAAAATGCTAGATAGTTTTTGCATATTGTTTTGGTAAAGAAGAGGAAGCTCTAGAATTAATAACAAGATGTGTATTTTGTTGCTGATGTAATTTTAAAACATGAATCTGTTATCCAGTACATTTGCATCCTTTCACCAGGTGGACATGCTGCCTTATTGCCTGCTTATCCAAAGATGAGTATATGGCTTTAGTCTCCAGCACTCGAGGTAAAGCAAAATCTGTGAATCTGCAGTGAAATATTAGATAAGCCATGTTCTAATTAAGCCCAGTTCATAAAATCTACAGTTTCCTTAGTCTTTCAAGGGCTTAATGGGCTGCTGTTTCTCATATACTCTTTACATACCAAGAAGTATGGAACTCCTTACGCATTTATTATTCATGTAACTACAGATTATATTTGGAGTTTGTCCTCCACTTTTCTATCTGTTGGAGGTAGCAAAACATCTAGCGTGCTCATCCTCTGAATTTAAAGACTTTGTTCCTGCTAAGATCTGAAGACATGCTGGCAAACTCATTTGCTGATGATTGCACTGTTTTCCCTTAAAACTAGGTATGCAATTGCCAAACTACTTCAAATAACATACAACTGGGATGATACAGAAATTAAAACAAATGATTGAGGACCACCACAGCTTGGTAACCCAAGTACTTACTGTGTCACATCTGCACAAATCCTTAACCTGCCCCAGGGTCCTCTTTTCAGAGTGCAGTTGGAGAATGAACACTGGGCCTGTGATCACTCTGTTGCCAGAAGGAGATCTGTGCCCTGGATTGCTTTGGAGGTTTCAGGGTTATCTTAAAAGAACTGAATTGCTCACATAGCTGCATGAGCAGTTTGAACTGGAGATGCCAGCTAGACCAAGAGTTTTATCAAAAGCATGAACCAGAGCAGCAGGTGGAAAGACTCACAAAAAACTATTCAGTGATAATCCATTAATTCTGTATTCTAACCTTTTGTGAAAAGTACTGTAATAGGTGCTGAGTTATGTCATCTTGTTTATAGAGAAAATAACCAAAAGGGAAAAATAGCTCAAGATCAGTCACTCCTTTGACAATTACAGTTTAACCTCAATTAAAGGAAAACGTGGAAAAGCATGATGTGCTCCCACACCTTGAAGCTTTGCACCCCACAGACCCATGGGTCTGCCAAGGTCTGGCACTTTGCCTGGACTAACAAACTCTCTGACAAATATGAGCACTGGGGATATGTGTGCTGAGATACCCTTGTGGCTCATGTCTGGCAGAGCTTAATGAGTCAAGTTCAGCATCATGTGAGAGCAGCTGCACTACTGCTGGATCTGGTCCCAGAGCTGCCTCAAAGTTTCTCAAGAGCATAATGACTCAGACTTGCAGTGGTGGGTGAGAAATTCTGGAGCAGGTAAATGGAGCATGGGGGAGGGTAGGGCTATAGGAAGAGTTCTTAGGAGTTTTATAGCTCTGTCCATGAAGAAGATACAAAATCTTGCATTATGATTTTGCTGAGGGAATTGACTGAGTGGAGATAGCCCTTGAGCTGATGAGTCCATTAAAGACCTGACATATTTTGGGGATTACAAAAAGCTTTGTCTTTCCACCTCTACTCCTGGAACCCCATTGTAGTTTTGTTTCATGAGTATGAAGCTTCCTTGTCCTGGGTCTGTCTTATGGAAGGATCATGGACCCTCTCTTCTCTCTTCTCATGTGGTCACCTGCTCTGAGCCCACCCTACAAAGGCAACCACTTCTCCTCTGATGTGGGAGGAAGTCCAGGAAAGACACTAGGGGAAGCATGTCTTGATTTTGGAGCCATTGTTGAGATCCTGGCAAAGCCCTGAGAGGCTTGCTGGGTTACAGACCCTGCTGACCCTGAGTGAACATCATGGTCCAGCCTCAGCCCATCACTGTCCCCAGGGAGGTGCCTCATGCCCAGGGCTAGGGCTCTCCCCTCTGTCTCCCCAGGTGCTTTGCTTCTGGCTGGGGTGGTGAGATGGGACTAAACAAGCTGCAATAACTTATCCCTTGTGCTTATTCTTATCCCTCTGTAATTGCGAGGCAGCTCTAGACTGTATGCCTTACATTGGTTGAAAATATTTTTTAAATGGAAATTAATCCATTTTAAAGAATTTTTCTAAATCAGGGTGGAAAAATTATGGAGTCAAATCCAGGATTATCTCAGACTTTGGTAGCTACAATATTTATGATATTTCTAGACACACATGAAATCAGCTGTGGTTGCCTTATAATTTTTTTTGAGTCATATTTTTCTTTTTCTTTTAGATTCCATAAAACTTTGTGTCTTTCTTTCCATATTTTACTTCCTATGCAAGACTTCTTTCCCACCCATAATCTTAATTTATTTCTTTTCACCGATATTTCATTGGCTGTGTCTATGTGTATTAATTCTTCTGCAAATATTTTTAATGTGTATTTTTTAACAGTTTAATCTGGTTATATCTTTTTTTTCCATCTCAGTAGTAAGTTAGGAAAATAAATAAAGGTGGGCAAAAACCCTTGTAGCAAAAGTGGTTTCACTACTTGCACAAAAAATATTGCAAAGTAATTAACATAGTTGCAAAAATTTGTTGAGCAAGCCCCAGAGTCCTTATTGCTGCAGAGAGCATCGTAAATGAAACAAAGCCCTTTGAAAAAGGTGAAGACAAGGTCAGTGGGCCATGGAAATCCCACTCTGAGTCCGTAAGGAATGGAGTTTAAGATGAAATGTCACTTCACCTGTAGATATTACATTACATTACATTGTATGTTAAAATGTTTTTTTTTTTCATTTTGGTGCTGTGTCCTTTGTTTCTTCTCACTTTCTTCCATTTCCTATTTCTTGTGCTATTTTCTCCTTTGTTCCATCTGCTGTCTTTCTCCACCTTGCTCTCCTGGCTGATCATTGCCAGAGATAAAGGCCCACATGAAGCTTGGTACAATCACAAAGGAGCATTGATTTTGTTATTAGTCACTAAGGTACGAATGTATTCCAATTCTCATGAAGACAGTTTTCACACATCTGACTCACTGGGGGACGATGCTGCAAGTAATTGAAATAATGAAGGTTTAGGTCCAGTTGCTGAGTGAATTGAGCTGTATAATTTCACTTATTTTATTTTCTATTCCAGTTTTCCTTTGTGTCTGTGACTGTGTGTGTTAATTTTACCAATCTGGTTTTGTTTCAGGTGCCTCTGAGTACCGTTTTCACTAATGGTGTTATTACATTTAAGTTCTTTCCCCATATTTCATGAAAACTACCAGCCAAAAGATCAAAAGCTTTTCTGTGCAAAACAGATTGTTTAAACAGCTGAAATACTTCTTACATGTGTCTGCATCTACTGTGGACTTCTATGAAGTACTAAGTATCACACATTTAGGCATCTGCCATCTTTGAAGTGATCTCTGAGTAATGGATGTGAGCGATTCAGCTCTTCAGATGGCAACTTTCCATAACTGTATTCAATTTTGGGGGTGCTGTTATTTTATACTGCTTCTTTTTCTGGTAAAATGTATTTCCAAATTTCATTTTCATTATGTTTCTTTTTATACCATTTCCATTATTTATCCCAAGGGAGAAACCGAGACAAGTATTTTTGAAATAAGAATAACATAGAAACTACATTTGTATTCTTTTAAAGCTGGGTTTTATATCCTCTCTCACAAATCATGGAAATTCATAACAATAGGCTCATCTGAGTTCAAGATGAATGGAAAAACATTCCAGAAAGTTTTGAATCAGGACTTGTGCTATGTTCTTTGGAGTATCAATGAAGCATTTGTGCTTCAAAACATTTCTGTAAATTTTATTTTCTTGCATTTGTCCTTCTATTTTATTTCTGAATTTTTGGCTCCAGAAGGTTCTACAGGTGAATTGTATATGAATAAAGTCCACTTCAACAATTTTACATTTGCTGCCTTTTGTGTTTTCACTGATTGCCTACCTAGATATGTATAATGTAAACTAGTATCTACATTATTTTCTTTTTTCCTAGATGTCTGTTTTCTAATAATGGCTTGTAGTTAGTTTTCTCTTTGAGGGTGACAACTGAAACATTTTCAAAATCTCTTTCTATGAGATCTTTCCACGTCCTTTTTTGCTTTCAGTTCTGAATTCCATCTAACTTTGCAGTACCCTTATTGAGATAACATTCATACTACTGATTTATTTGCAGAAAAGTGTGAACTCCTGATATAAATAATGGCATAATTTATATAGCAGTATTTGTCTGACCCTTTTTTTACTCCCTCTTAAATTTTGTTTCCTTTTTTGACTTTATCTGGATATTAAAGTTACTTGACTGTCCAGGGGAATGTCTGTGACCTTCTATTTAAATAAAACTGTCAATTTAGAACTCATAGGCTTTAGGGAATTATTTTTAAATCTGTCGACCCACAGATAGTGGGCCATCTTCCAAAATTCCTTGATTGTTCTTTTATTTACTCCTTAAGAGGCTGTATAATAGGTTTAAAGTTTCTCACAAGAACTGGTCAATACACATCCTGAGCTGGTGAGAAGAACCTTACTCCAGAGAGAAGAAGTGTGTTGTGTTTACTGTAGGTTAAGAAGTTTTCTAATGGTGTTAGGTATGAGGGTGCTAGTGCTGTACACAGCTCTAGTTCAGTGTATTCTTCTCTCAGATGTTAAAATAAACATTTTTTTAAGTCAGTAATAGCTCAGTTTTTAAAAGTTTGCTTGCAGTGGGGGAAAAGAAGAAGAAAAGACACCTGGATGTGCAGGTCTTCATATGGGTACAGATCTCTAATTAAAACAAAACAAACCAAAAATTTAATTTTTCTTTTCCAAGAGTATTTGGGAAACAAATTCCACCCAGCTGAAATTGCATTCCTGGAGGGAATTTCTATTCCCAATGCTTAATATGGGAGTACACACCAATTCCCTCTCATAAGGCAGGAATTTTGGTGTTTACACTTTTAAGAACAAGGTTCTTTGTCATATATGTATTTGCTAACTCAGGTCCTCTAAGGATTAACAGCCCTCCTCAGTGCTAATGGCAAGAGTTTTCCTGATACCACTGGCATTTGGCAACGCCCTTCAAGTTGTTCAGTGTTGTACATTTCTTGAAGGCAGAGGAGAAGTAAATTGCCCAACTTTTCCAGCAATGTAGGATCAAACTGGGCTGATGAAGAATAGTGCTTGCTTAGTTTAGGGGCCAAATTCTCCTCTCAGTTCTGGTTTCTCAGAAATCAGTTTAAATTTTCCCTGAAAGAAGGACAGTTATTTCAGATTTACACCAATATAGCAGAGCAGGTTTTGTCTGAAGGTCTGAATTTAGCTGATGTGCTGTAATCTAATTAGTTACTGAGATTCTAAAAATAGTAATAGATGCTTTACCACTTCTGTAACCAATAGATTTTGAGACACAGGTGTCTTTAAGAACAAAATAATTTGAAACTTCTTAGAAGCTAATTTATTTTTTTCTGGCAGAAATAAAAAATCAGCAGCATTTTATCTTGGATCTGCTATTTGTGACTGGTGGGTCAGATTAATTTAGAGACTAGGATTGCCTGGGTTCTTATAACTTGGCCATAGGTTTTGGAGGACATCTGCAAATCATTGAATGAATCAGAAGAGTACAAATTCACAACAGTTCTACTCTCTTGAGTTGTGTTTGATATTTCCTGTTTTTAAGGTTTCCTTGGTATCTAACACATAGCCTGCTAAACATCAGCTGTTCCCAGTGACTCAGATCTGAAGACCTTTGATCAGTTTAGCGTGTCATGATTAACCAATTTCTATACTGGAATAAGGATGGTACAATTTTTTCTCAGTAAAAATATTATGTAAACATCATCTCTAATTCTGTGCAGACCCCAGTCTTTGGTGCGTCCTGAGTTAAATATCAAGTCCCTTTCTCCCAATTAACCCAAATCCTATCAATGACATGAGGGTTTTTGGAATCTGAGGTATTCTCAATAATGGATTGGAGTTGGAGCAGTGACTAAACTACACTACTTTTTTTTCTCTTCTTTTTTTTGAATGCCTATTTTTTTTCAATTAATTTTATTTAAATATCTTGATTCATTCTCTGGAAAGAAAGAGAAAGAGGAAAAGATAAAACCAAAAGAGCTGTGCCATGGTGAATTCAGCCGGCTACTGTTAACCAAGTAAGAGAAATTACTTCTTGTTCCTTAGTCTCTGAGTGGAGGGATTTCAACTCTTCAGAGCAGCAAATGCTGTTAGTGATCATAGAGATCCCTGTAAAACTCCAGTACTGATTCTGCTCAGAAGATTTTGAAACTTCAGTGTCCTATGGATCATAAGCAAGGAACAAGCCTATGAAACATCATATACATGAGAAAGGTAGATTGCTACATGTGGATATATTAAAAATAATTCCATATATGTACATGCACTTTAGTCTATCTGTTAATCTGTTTTGTGTTGCACCAGGTAAATTCCAATTCCAGCCTGAAATGAAACAGAAGTAGCAGCATATGTGTTAAACCTGGTCCTCCTTGACACCTACATTTCAATCTTTGAAATCCTTGATTCAGTTGGAATCATTCCATTTACTTGTTCCCAAATACCACTACAGACCAGTGCATGCTTTCCTGGCTATGTGCATCTATCCAATGTCTCTCTCTTTTCAGGTGTGCCTATGGACTTCTATTTCATTCTTTTTATTGAGCATGCTTGGTATATAATAATCAGGTTATATTTTAAAAATTCTAATCTTTCTTCAAAGCAACAATGCACTAGTGCCCACATCACTCTGAATACCAAATTTAAAAATAATTTCTATACAGTCCTATAGTGAAACCTTTCACAGCCATTATGCATTTTTAAATTATTATTTTAACAATACTACTCCCCAAAATGGAGCATTAGCCCAAAATGCAAAGGTTTTGAAAAGCTAAGAGAACACTGGATTATTCTGAAAGCCCAGCCTATAGAAGATGCTACTGAATGACTGTGATGTCTTAGCTGCACCAAAGCTTTCAATTGCACAGGTCATATCAAGGACACCTGCCTGATCCAAAATGCATGCCATCATTATGGACTAAGCCTTTATTCCACTGGGTGTTCAATTCCCAGATTCCCAGTGTGCAAGAGAAACCTAGGTTCCTTCCTCGTCTCTATGCCAGTTTAGAGGTAGATAGTGAAGAGGTCACTGAGCAGCAATCTTCCTGCTTCCCACATGGGTATGACACTAGAAATCCTCTTTACTTAGAAGGCTATGATCTCATCTGTTCACAAAAAAATGTTATTTATCCATCTATAGATATTTTCAGAAAAAGTAGCCAGAATCAGATCTTACTAAATCTTATTTTTCATTGTAAAGGCTGGGGAAGCCTTCTTAGCTCATATACAGTCCCTTTGGTCTAGAAAACATTTTTTCAGTAGTTGCTAGATTTTCCTCCACATCCTTCTTTTTTCTCTATCCTTTTTTATTTACTTATTTTTCTTATTCAGTCTTAGGACTTTAACATATGGATTGTATAAGCAGAAAGGGTTTTCCAAAAATAGTTTTTTCCTGCTGTTCTTAAGTGTCATTTCATTTCTTACTGAATAAATGATCTCTCAGCCATCCATGGCTTTGTCTTTTATTTTTTTTCTCATAGTGACACTGATACAGCTCTCTATAGGAAAGCAGGTGAGCAATAAGGAATCTTTAGAATATTCACAGTTAAGAACCTGATAGATGTCCTTTATTCCTCAGTTCTCCCCTTTCTTCTTCTCTTTATCTTTCTGTAGAGAAAAGAATTGGGCAGGGTTGGTTCCTTGGAGAATTCCTGGTTCTCTGCTTAGGGTATCTGGTGCTGTCTTCAAATGACCTCTTTTCATGGGAAAATGTTTCCTCAGGAAACAGGAACTTTTTCAGAGCTTCTGTCAGGTCTTATGAAGGCCTTGCCACTTAGTGGGGTCCTGTTACTACTTCTAAGTTTATTATTCTCCCCTGTTTTGTTGCTGGTTGCATGCAGCCAAAGAGGCAACACCTTAGTAGACATTTTCGATTATACCTGAACTTGCTGAATGTTTTTTTTTTTTTTATTTCTAGTTTACCATTCCATTATTGGGATAACACACTTCAGTTTATTTATTGTTCTTTATTCATTAAACCAACACTGCATTTGGACACTTCCTCAGTATTAGGCTTTTCATTTTCCTGTGATCATTTGAAATGATCAATTGTATTGACATATGCCAAGACAAATCCCCTGTTCCTTTCAAAAGGCTGACAGTAGAGATGTTGAAAAGTAGCTGAAGAAACATTATGTTCCAAGTATTAAACCACTGGGAAGACCCACAAATGTTCTGAATGCTGAGCAGTCTGGCTAGAGTGCCCAACAACATTTTGGACTATCATTTCTGGTCTCTGCCCAACACCAGCCATGTGTTGCACATCACTCTGTTCATGCTAATCTACTCACAGGCTGATAATCCCAGCCACATGGGCACCTGCAGTTTTGGTGATGTGCACTGACTTTTTTATTGTGAATTGATCTCCAAATCCACTATTGCTCTAATTCTTGTGTAATTAGCAGTAATCTGTCGATTCTTGTTTGGCACCTGGGGTCCCCTTTCCAGCCCACGAGAACTGACTCAGCAGAGCTGTTATGCATCTCTGAGGTTTTTGCTTGCTTTCCCCTTTTATTAATTTTTAAAAAAAATATTATTAGTGTCTTTTTGCATCTTTATATTCTGAGAAAAGATTTTCTGAATGAACTACTTGGGTCTGAAGAGATGTGAGATATCTTTACCTGCTTCCTTCTGCTTGAAAAAGCACTTTATTGAAAAGATGCCCATGTTTTGTGAAATCCTCTTCCTCCTTCAGGAATATTTCCCTGACTTCTCAGAGTAAAAGGTCCATCAGTTTTTTCTTCAGTTTTATGAAGAAAGGAGCACTATTTAGCTCTTTCAGTTATTGCAAAATATATATGCTTTTCCATAATAAAATCATTTCCCATGAAACACAGTCTGCTTACCTTGAGAGCAATATAGAGGTGGTATTGAACTTAATTGTGTTATTTTTTGGTACTATTTGTACCATGATTAGGAATTTTAAAAGAAAGGATGGGGAATTTCTTTGAAATTTGCTTATGATTGATACGCTTTTTTCTGTCAATGGTCTTCCTATACTGTCAATTCATCATTCTTTTATATTTATAATTGTGTTGTTATGTCTGAATCAGGGAGCTTCTAGTACAAATTACCAATGAAACAACATTTCTGGTGTTTTACTTTTGTGAGTGCTACACTAAATTGCATCCTTCACGGGGAAAAACAAAGCAGCACAACACAAATTTCTTTTGGTTAGTAGATATCAAAAATAAGACTTTGTTTTTATCTGTGGTTTATTAAGGCCTTTGGCACTAAAAATATAAATCAGACTTGCCCTGGTACTAAGACTTGTCAATAGCCAGAGACCAAAATGCTGTAAACCAGACTCTGATGAGAGCAGCATTTCCGCAGAAACATAAGGCAGCCATGTGTATGACTATTTCATCCACATATATTAGACATGTATTTACTTCTTTCACACATTATGTTATTGAATAAAACAAGCTATCAGCTTCTAATTTTTGGGTATTTTTCTCAGTAACTTTTAAAGCATTGTAAAAGCTCATGAGGAAGTAAGATCTCTAAGAACTGAATATCAAGGCTTTTGAATATCAATACAGGCCTTTTATACATCGCTTTTCTGGGCCATGTTAATTCACTTTAGATGTTGTTACATTAAAATAGTGTTCAGGAATTTTTTTTTCTAAAATTAGTCCTGCAAGAAATATTTGATGTGAAATTGCTTTGATTTGAATAAGAAAAGTGGCTGCAAATCAGCACACTTTGGACCATGTTCTGCAAGGTCTGTAAAAAAATCTGTCAAAGCTGGGTATAAGAATCATTTTGCATTGTTTGGAAGTCTGGAAGCATTTATAAGTAGATTCTATGGATGCATTTGACTTTGAATGTTTGAGAAGGGAGTGGACAAGTGAAAAAAATTGCAAGCCTCAAACTATATGTTATCCATTTAAAATTTAGGCTTCTCTCTGAAATGGTGGCTGAAGATTATTTGGTTTCTTTTCTCTGTGGAAGTACTATCCTGGGTTTTTGTGATCTACTCAACAAATACAAGCAAATAAGTGCTTTTTTTTTTTTTCTTTTTGCCCCTAGGGTGGGTGGTAGGGACTTCAATATTTCTAAGAGTTGTTTTAATTGTGTAGGATACATCTGTCATGTAGCCATAAGTCATAATAGAGCGGAATATTCAAGACAGTACTTTTGATTTCTTCTGTAATGTATCTACCACTGAAGCTCAGAAACAGGGAAGAAGGGTGGGGAGGAGGGAAGGGAAGAGACAATTGGCCTGGCCTAGACACAAATGAGTTAGAGCAGATAAAGTGAATCTGTTCCCTCATTCATGGACTTTCATCATGAGGCATCACTGTTGAGGATGGGTGAGAACAAGGAAGCCTTGGGGATAAGATGATATTCCAGTCAGAGACTTTGGAGATACATATAAATGTTTAGATTTTTTTTTCCCAGGATAATCTTTGGGCCCTTTGGGCTTGTGTCTTATTCATACACATAGACAAGCATAAGTGAAACTGTTCTGCAAAAAGGTCAGCATGTCTTTAGGGCCGAATACTTTTTACACTATGAAGAAGTGGGACACGGAAGCAACAAATCCTGGGATTCAGGACAGAGGAAGCTGTGGACAGAGTTTTAAAAAAATGACTTACGTAAAATCTGCCTTCCCTCCTGCTTCTGCACCCTGGGTCTTCTCAAAGGAGCATATGACTTCTGTGAATGGACAGGTCACGCACTGAGTAATGTTTTGGCTCAGTAATTACAATAGAAGTAATGGATGCTGGCAGGGGAGCGCACTGGGTGATCTGTCCCATCTGTTAAGATCTGCTACAGACTCTGCTGGAGATAGCTCAGTGTATTATCTTTCTATGAATCATCATTGCTCCTCTAACAGTGTGCAGAATTCAGTTCAGCACAGCTGATAATGCTTTGAGTACACCTTAGGTAAGGAAGCTATTTTCTACAGTTCCTGTTCTGTGCTGCTGTCTTATGAGTCTTGTTTTTTAAAATCACTTTTACATTATTCTTCTCCTCTGAGAGCTGCTGCTGTGTTAATCTTCTAGAAAGAAACTCAGAGCAGCAGAGCACATTTGTAGCAGTTTAAGGAAAGGACCTGCAACGTAATTTTTTTTTTTTTTTAATAGTTTTGTTTCTGAGCAAATAGAGTCATTTTGAGAGACTTTTCCCCAAGTTTGAACATAGCAGGGGTGAATTTGGCCTGAAGACAGAATATAAAATAATGGACAGAATGTGAATTATTACCTTGGAGCTTAATGAAATCTGAATGACCAGTGGAGTTTCTCCAAACACACTTTTTAAATATAAAAAGTGAGTTCTTTCTCTCTTTAATCAGATTATTGGCTAAGGTTCAGGAATCATTTGGCAAAATTATGTAGCTTATTCAAGATAGGTTTACATAATAGTTCATAATGGAGGAAAAACCCTGCATAGTGCTCAACTTTCAAAATCACAACCGACCTTCAGAATTCCAAACTAAAATATAAAGAACCACAGAAATGGATATAGCAATGCCCAGAGAAATACCTTCATTCCCAAATGGCTCAGCTGTAAAAAGCAGAGTTCATTGTTTTAAATAATAGGTTTAAACATTCATAAGACCAGGATTTTAATAAACAACACTCATCCTGTTTTGCCTGTGTATAATTTAGTTAGTTTTCAAATAAAGTTAGGGTTTAGATAGGTAAATATTAATATATATTGATTTACAATTAAAGTTCACTTTTATGCCTTATCTATTATTTCTTCTTGCTAGCCAGCAGAATGCTTTGTTTTCATCTATCAGTGAAAAGAGGACTTGCCTTTTAAACCATGTGGAAATATCCCAAATGTTATCATGCTATGAAATCATAAATGATATCTCTTATTTATTGCAATACTTGTTCTTATTCAATGTCAGGTTGAAATGTGTTTGGATAGAAAGAGAAAATCAAATAACAGTGTAAGTGTAGAAGACTGGCTTTCTGGAAAAATGACAAAGAAAGAGAAAGTGTATGGAATATTCTGGATGCATAGAAAAAATATGATTCATTTAAAGTTAATTTCTTTTAAAGAAATTTCACAAATGAGTGATTGAATTAATATTTCTGGTCATTCAGTCCTTCAGAACTTTAGAACTACCATGTCCAAGCCCCTCAGACTTTTTATTCATAGCTTGGAAAAACAGATTCCCCTACTATTCAAGTTCAAACAAATTTCTCAGTTTGAATGAACTGATTATCGACTTGGCAAAGCTGAATAAACATAATGATGAGGATGTTATCTCTGGAGCTGTAAAAGAGCCTATATTGGTCATGAGTTTATCCCTTAATATGTTGTATTTCCACGGAGTAAGAAAAAGACTCCTCCAACTCAGTACTTGGTATCTGGTACCTTTCAGCAAATATGTGTTTCTTTATCATTATTTTAAAATAATTTTAAAAATCTGAATTTAAAATGGATAAGTAGGTGACAGTAATTTCAAATTAAGCAGCTACTATTTTAAAAGGAGAGCACTAAATTAAAACCCAGTCATATATGGCAGAAGCATGTTTGCTATTTGTTCAAAAACTTTTGATGACTTTGATAATAAACAGGTACCATTCTCACTAAAACTTCCAAAGGAGGATACATCCTGATTCAGGATACACCTGTTCACCAGGGTACATCCTGAATCTAGAAATGGACAGGCAGAGTGGCCTGCAGTATTTGTGTGTTAAAGGGAATTACCATCTCGTGCATTAGGTGTCACTGCTGCCTAGCCACTTGGGATGAAACCTCCTGTGTGCCGAGCTAGGGCACCACGCCGTGGGACAGCCTGAGAGATACTGTGGGTGAGCTGTGGATAGACCCTGTCCCTTTGCTCCTCTTCCCAAAGCTCTTCTGAGCAGCTCTTCCTCAGCTGGGGTTTAGATATGTTGGACCAGTCATTTCCTTCAGTGAACAGCCCTGGGCTAAGAGTATCTAAAGTGTGATGCTCAGTAAAGCTTTTGGAGTGACAGAACCTCACCGCCATGGCCCGTGAGGTCTGGGCAGAGCTGCAGCTTTGCACTGGAGGGAAAACTTCCTGATAAGACAACGTAGAGGAGCTCATTTGCATCTGGCAAGCAAATAAAACACAAATAACTGATTAGAAGAACACTCGGTTACAAAGGAAAACAGTCATTTAAAGCCATTGGGTTTAACTGCTGAGAGAAAAGGCTACATAAAGGATAGTATAATACTAGAGAGGAAAAATGTGTATGGGGCAGAATAGGAAGATTTTCTGGGATTATTCATGAAGTATTAAAGTGCTCTAAGGTGTTTTCTTTGTGGTATGTGGTAGTTTCACGACCCATGGGTTTGAAGCTGTTTGAGGTCATACTCTCTTGTTCAAGAGTAAAAGTCAGAATCCAGGTTGCATTTCAGGTATAACTTTTTTGCATGATAATGCAGACAAACGTTACTCTGCTTAGTGCCAAAAGCATGTCATTACCTCCCCACAGTTCCTCCACAGATGTAGTTTCCTAACCTTGTTCTGTTTCCTTAATTACATGTATATCCATTGGGACATGGAGCCTGCAATCTTCAGCATTTCTAAGGAGCTCTTTAGTGGAGAAGACTTTGAAAAATCTTCCTCCCAGTATGCTGCTGATTAACCAGTGGATCTTGCCTGGGTTCAGGTGGAAAAGTGAGGGAGGCTGGCCTAAAATGTCTACTAGGATATCTTTAAGAAGTTAATGGCAGAGTTGGTATAGATTTCAGTTTGGTGCAAGGTATATAAAAAACGACCTATGGAATTTGTGTACGTGTGTATGTGTTTAAAACCAGAAGATTTTTAAAATTTATTTCTTTACTGCAGCTATGTCAAAGGATATGGAACATTTTTTTCCCCCATGAATGGATGGTTAAACCATAGAAAAAAACAAGAATAGTACCTTCCTTACTCTTTCCATACTAAAAATGAAATATCCTAAAGGAAAAAGAGATTTGTCCAGGTTTTAGATAAGATCTGAACACCTTCCCATAAAATGAGTTAAGCAAACCTCTCAGAAAGGTTAAAGTGACCAAAGAGCTGTGAGGTTTTACCCCTGAAGCATATTTTGTATCTGTGTAAACCCAGCCCATCAGCGTGGGGTCCTAAAACAGTGGTGCAGCTTGATTTCAGTCAGACCAGCCAATGTGGCAGCAGTAGCAGCAATGTGCTGTTTTGACACTTTGGAAGTGCTGTCATTGCCTGGATGTGCTTGGGTTTGGGATCCAAATGTTCCAGGTCTGAAAACAATCAACCTGGGGGCATCTCTAAGACATCTGAGAGGAACACCTTGAGGAGGGCGTTAGAGCTGGGGAGAGGGCTGGAAGGTGTGTCCTGTGAAGGGCGACCTCATTGCTCTTTACAGCTCCAAGGCGAGGGATGTGCCAATCCCTTCTCCCTGGGGTCCAGTGGTATGGGAATGGCTCAAAACTGCACCAGAGGAGGCTCAGACTGGATATAAGGAAACATTCCCTTACCAAGAGAGTGGTCAAGCATTGGAACATGCTTTGTTGCAAATTGGTCCATGCCCCATGCCTGTCAGCGATTAGCAGGCATCTGGACAAAGCCCTTAATGACCTGCTTTACCTTTTGGTCAGCCCTGAAGAGGTCAGGCAGTTGGACTGGATGATCGCTGTAAGTCCCTTCTAACTGAACTACTCTGTTCTGTAGCTATCTTCACATTTCATCTAATATAAGAGGAGAGGAATTGTGGCCTAGAAGCGTCTCTTTACTCCCAAAGTTAGCACCCTTTGAATGCAGATGTAGATACACATCAGAGTTGATCAGAAGAATCCCATACTTGGTAATTTGAATCACCCATTTTAACAATGAGACAAACAATAAGCTTCTATTTTTAAAATAGTGATGCTTAAACTTGTTCTGCCTTTTTTTTTTTTTTCTTTTCCTATAAAAGGCTCATTTTCATTGGCTAGAGAAGCAGTTAAAACAAATAAACACTTCAAGCTCAATTTGATACTTGGTTGTGATTTTGTTTTATTTTTCCCTCAAAAAGGACATGATACATCTAGAAATAATTATGTAGCAATTAAATAGTTTAATCTTTATCCAGAACCACAATATTTATTTATATTTACTCATATTAAGAAATGGCAAATAAAGCAGTTCTTATTTACTAAATTGTAGTTTTAACTTTGGATTTTATCAAGCTGCATTTAGATGGAAACTGTTAACAGTCAAAAGCTAACATTATTAATTTTAGTAATTTACTTGTCAGAAAGTATGCCGTAAAGAGGAAAGCTTATGAAATTATTGTTTTGAATGGAAAATTAATAAAGATAATGAGTCTATGAAAGAAACCATAATGGTACCACAGACTGGGTCTGTGCACCACAGGTGTGGTATCTAAGAGTCATGTAAAGGAAACTTTGTCCTCAAAAGGGTTTCTGAAATTGTCCAGCCAGCTCATTGCTCAGCTGCTTGTATAGTAATCATTGAGGCACACAGTCAGTGTGAATTGCATCCTCTGAAACCTTTGTGTGTTCTTATTCCTGTGGGAAGTGGGTACCTTTTCTCCAAGATCCTGATTCTCTGACCTGTGTGAAGTATATACTCTGTTTAGTGATTTAAATGAAGATAGAAATTTTCTTGCTTTTTTCCCCCAACCTTCTAACACATTTCTTAGCAGTAGAAATGAAGAAAAGAGTCTTCCCACTCCTGTGAGCTAATTTAAATGCTCAGGGGAAATTCAGGCAAACTTTTTTTAATGTACAACAGAGTCTGAATATGCTTTCAGTCAGGAAAAATGTAAATATCAGAAGTTGCTTAATTGAAAAGACTGAAAATAATGTAAATATTTAATGTAGTGCATGACTTTGCAATGTATTTATAAGGTGAGCTGACCTCAAAAGTTTTCTTTACTACATATAAGAGTAGCACCTTTTATCTCACTGGAGTTTAAGGAGAGCTCATTGATGCAGAATATTTTTAAAGTGTACATAAACAGTTTTCAGGTATTAAATCTTGGCCTGAGTGGAGGGTGTTATAAAATCAAATGTAACTTTAAGCAGGCCTATTTTTTAATAATAAAAATATGTTTGAATAGGAAAAAATATTAGCTGCTATAAAGTAGCAAATGTTATCCGCCCTGCTAGAATTGTTTAAAAATGCATCAGTTTTATAGGTTATTTTGGCTCATGTAAATTAAAATTTATCAGGCTGGCTGAGGCAGGTGATGCCAATGGCCTATGTCTTTCTGTTCAAAGGACTAAAGGTCTGGCAGTTAGACAGTGAGTTTGGAGTGTGTGGATGCAAAAAGGGCTAAAGCAGAGAAATTCAACTTTCCTCACAAGTATGTGGGAAACGCTTCTTTCACATGCAGCCTAAGGAAAACAGATAGTACATTATATAAACTACTTTTCTGTCCTTGCACCTGTTGTTTTTCACTATATTGTTTTGGGAACACTAAGATATGTTTTGGATATGGGTGTCATACTGTCTGACCTATCACCTTTGAGAGGTGGTGGGTCAAGAAGCCAATATGAATTTCCTCTAGCAAACTGTGTTATAAAAGGTAAATTTTTCATTAAACTTGGCTTCAGCCATTCGTTCCTGACCTAAGTCTGCAGTCTCTTTTTTGCCACTGTCTGTGGTCTGCAGTGACAGGAGTGGGTATTTCAAGCTTGGATTCTGAACAAGCTGAAGGCCTTAGACAGAGAGACTGTTTATTGCCTTGGCCAGGAAAATAAGAAGGCACCGTGGAGGCTGACAGACTAGCCATGAAAAGAACTCCCTCGACTCCAGGGAGATCCAAAGCCCACCTTCTCAGCAAGGAGTGGTTGACCAGGATGAAAACCAAGCCATGTCTTCATTTGATGAATGAAGACATGGCCTGTGAGAGTCCTGCTGGCTTGTGGAAACAGGCAGGTGCAGAGCCTACCTGCATGCCATTTCTGTGACTGTGGCTCATCTCTTCTGCCTGTTCCCTCTTCCACTCAAACTCATGCTCATCTCCTTCTCCTTTGGCTGCCAGGAGTGTCCTGTGCAGTGGGTGATGCAGAACCAGCAGCCAGGGGCTTGCCAGGCCTTTCTGGAGCAGGGAGAAGAGGCGTGAAAAACAAAGAGGATGTGTGGGTCATGGAAAAATCTACCAGCAGTTCATTACGTCCCTTACCCAGAAAAACCAGCATTGGCAACACCTAACACAGCTCAGTCACATTTGTCCTTGTGAAGCTTTAATCACCTTTTACACTGATCATGCAACAGCAGGTAAGTAAATAACCAAAAGGAAGCAACTCAAGCCGAGCAGCTCAATAACCTCCCATGTCTCCTCTGAGCCACGGTATCATTTGGGCCTTTGCCCTGGGGGCCATCTTTCCCTGGGAAAAACCAAGAAGATTGTTATGTCTGGACAAAATTCTGCTTTTCTTTGTTGATATTTCTCTTGAGAGAAAAGGTGTTTCGAAGAAAAGTTAAGCTCAGAATATTAAGCCTGCCTCAAATGGATGTGTCACTTTTATTGGAATTCTAATTAAACAGAGACTCATAAAAAAGAATACCTTCCCAATTTAAATATGGCTAGCTCTCATGTCTGTATGATCCCAAAACTTATGATGACAGATTAATGACTAGACTGAAAGTCTGTCATAACCTGGTAGGATAAAGCTAATCCAAATCGACTATATGCCATGATTTTATGACACAAAGTTATTGAAAAGTACAAGAATAATTAAGTGGAAATATAATGGAGGAAGCATTTTTCTGAGCTCTGGCACTGTGGACAGAGCCTGCCACCTGATATGGTTGGTTAGAATAGCAGGTCTGGAGTAGTAATACATTTTTATGCTATTTTTTGAAGAAACTGTGGCTCAAGTAGTCCATCACTATAATTGAGTCTGAAAAAAATCGTGACAGCTTGGGAGTTATAAAACAGAGGTGCTTTATTTAACTGGATGACACTAATTACAGGTAAGAGCTCTATAAACACACTCCTTTGTATTCTGGAAGCTGGACAACATACAGTAAAACTCAGGCATAACAAAAATGTCATCTACAAATAAACAGAAAATAACTGCATTTTAATTGAACACCGATAAGAAAGTAAGTTAGGGGAACTTAAGCTTAATTTTGAGTCTTTGTTTTATCTTTCAACAATGCTAATGAAAAGGTCTTTGGAATACCTCTATCTGGGTCCTTTGGTGGTGTCACTTATATGCAGGCTGAGCTGTGCACTAATCCAAGCTAGTCAGTTTCATAAAGTTGCTATTTTGGTCCAAATCTCTGTGTCTGCTTAAGACAGGCTACAGGGACAGTGTAGGTGCTTGGTCTAATGATGACCAATATCAGAGACAGTGGAGTCCTGTAGCAGCATTACACTCTGTCTGAGCCAATGAATCCTAGTAAGAGGCTGAACTTAGCTTACATTTGATTTCAAGACAGAGCTAGGATCCTTGCACAAACCCTGTACCCCTCCATGCAGACATACCAACTTCATTAATGCTACATGGATTTGCCTGCCATGTGCTTTTCCATCGAATGGAGGATATGTATGCTAAGAGATGTCACTTTCTTGGTTGAACTGAGAGTGGCTGAGAATAGGTGTCTGTTGATAGAGAGAGAGATCAGACTGTTAGGAACAGAATAATTAATGGCAAGTATTATATAAATCGCAGGTGAGATTCATCTCCACTATCCTGTATGTCTGAAACTTACATGGAGCTTATCTATGATATTTATCCAGAGTTCTCTGTAGTTGGTGGAGGGAATAGTGCTACTCCAGAGGATGAGTTACCACATGAGTAGTAGATGCTTATGCTGTGTTATGCTGCTATTGTAGAATAGCTTTTTTAGTTACTTGAAAATACCTGAAGTACTGTGGGTATGACACGCTTTGTCAATGCTTTATACAAAATTTATGACATCTGGCCTTAATATATTTCAGACACTTCAGTGCAAACAGTATTTCAAGTATTGCCATAATGAGTATTAATGTAGAACAAACTAAAACGTAGAGGTTTTCTGGTTTGTAATTAAAATATATATTCTGTGCAGGTGAAGTATTTTTGGGATGGGTGAGAGAAATGCATGCAGCAGAGGTCAGGGTAGTGTGTGGCTCCTTTGTCTTTGTCTCCTTGTCTGCACGAGCCCCTGCAGAGCAGGCTGGACTGTGCCTGGGAGGCCAATGTTTCATCCCCTGAACACAGAATGAGGGAACAGGTACGCTGTTTCTGTTCATCCTTGAAACCCTTGAGTTTAAACAATATCTTACCATTTCTGCAGAAGGGCTAACTCCAAGTCACTTCGAAACACCTTCCTCCCTCAGATCCACTTCTCATTTCACTGTGTTTTGGAAATTCATCTGCAAATCTCTGTGGTGGTGGAGGTGAAGAAGCAGGCAGTGAGCTCCTTGGATGCAATGGATCTTAGGAGTGTGAAGAAAGAAGGCTCTGCTTATGGGACTTTTCCAGTCTACCTCAGGGGCCAGTTTATCGAGGGTGGTTCCCATGCATCCTTTTATTCCAAATCCCATCCTAAAGTCTCAGCTATATTTTAACAATCTGTGGAAACTTATTGTAACTGTTCTTTTGTAAACAGCGCGAACAGCAACCACCCAATGATGCGGATGTTTTCACGAGTCGTATCGGCCACCAGTCACAAATTCGGTAACAGCACAGTCGTGTGGCTGACAGCGCTGTGGACAGCGGAGGGAACCTTTCCCTCAGCTGCTGTCCCTGGCGCTGCTCGGGGAGCCGCGGCCGGGCCGCGCCGGAGCGGCAGCAGAGGGAGCTCTGCGACGGGGAATGGCCCGGGCTGAGCCCGGCGCGCCGCAGCCCGGCTTTTCTCCCGGCCCTGGAGAAACCGAGCGAGCCGAGCCCGGCCGAGAGCCCACTCAGCCCTGCCGAGCAGTCACGGGCAGCGCTGGGATCCTTTATTTACCGAGGGGCAGTATGGCCAGCGATCCTAGCCATCCCCAAAATGGGATAGCGACATGACTTCAGTTCTCTCTCGGAGTTTGCCTCCGCAGCACACGCCACAGAAAGGCTGCACAGAGATGGCATTTTGTGGAAACACTGGCTGTGGGACAGCAGTGCGAGAGCAGATGGGCCGCAGGCGGCGTGGGCAAGGGAAACCAACGGGGTGTGCACGGCAGCTGAGGCACCTCGCCCGTCCTGAGCATGACACGCAAGGTGAAAGGCCGAGGGGCAGTAATTACAATTGCAGGAATACCGCTGGAAGCCGGAGTGCTTCCCTGGCATCAGAAAGTATGCTCGTGTTGTTGGGGATGAGAGAAGAACACAGAAAAAGACACGAAATGAATTAGTTAAAAACCCCAAGTATATTCCAAATGGGCTTTCATGCCTTTGTAATTGCTGTGCTTAAATTACCACGTATATATCTCATTTCAGCAGACACTTCTCCTAAGTTTTCAAATAATATTTAATTGATATTTAGTTTCTTTGAAAACTACTTGCTGCAGAGCAATAACAAAAATTTAGGATTACTTATTTTCAAAACACAACCAAACTAGGCTGCTTACTCCTTGAAACGCTGAAAGAGCTGAAATACTGGGAGCTAAGCAGCTTGCAAAAAGTGTGCTAGTTAGAGCTTTGTAACATGGACATAAACATGAAGTTTTATGTGCCTTTCGTATATTACCAAGTAGTATATTTTAAAACTCTAGTTTGCCCCGGAGTTGTGAAAAACATTAAATATGTTGCCAATTGGAAATATGACTGTTTACTTTAAGTGTCACCTGTAAATTAAAAATTAAATAGAAAATCAAACTGAAAAGAGAAATTCATTAAATTGAAATAAGCCCAAGTGAATAAGTGCAATTTCACTCAAATGAAAAAGCATAGGGCAAGAGCTTTTTTGCTGGAGACTTTTTGTCCTCCCTGTGTAGTTTTTGTCCGACATTTCTAAATGGTATAAATACTTACAAGTTCTGGGTATTTTCAATTACTATTGTTAGACAGAAAACCAGCTCCAGTTTCTTCAAACCTTATTTCACTGAATGTGTCTGAGTCATAGGAAAAGTCATTCCATCATGTCTAGAAACTGTTTTTACTCAGAGCACTTGTCAGGAAAGAAAATAAACAAGTATTAGTTCCTGCCACCATTCATTTCAGAACAGTTACAACCAATATAATTAGGTCTCAGACTTTTTTTTTTAAAAAAAAGGTCTGAATGAAAAGATATAAGATTATATATGTCAGTTGCTGAGCATTTGGCATGAACAGCTTTTCCAACACTTGCTCTGGTTATTATAAGGTTTGAGTTGTAAATGACTGCATTCAGCAGCAAACCTGTCAGTTTGGAGAGCTTTTCATTAAATGTTTGATCTAGAAATTTTTAATCAGTGCACAAATAAAACAAATTATTAAAGCACTACATCAGCTGCAGTATGTGTAATTGGGATGAACGGGGTGATGTAACTGGTGGGGAACAGCACAAGCATTCTTGACAGAAGGCCTGGAGCTACAGAACTTGTTACCACTGGAGATGAAACAGAGCCTGAGTCTTAACCTGTATCTTGAAAATGGTAAGATGCACCTATTAAAGACATTCCCAAATAACCTAGTGATAAATCATGTACCTTGCAGAGCTTTGTTGAAGAAGCTGGGGAGGGATCACCTTCTAAAATATCTTGTGTTTGTGGAATAATGCTGGGATGGACCATGTATTGAAAGTACATTTGATTTTATTTATAAAAGGAAAAATAAGCATTTTATGTTCTTAAGCTTTTTACTGCTGTTCTCTGTCTTAAGTGAAGGAACTTTACAAAGCTATCTAATGAAAACTATTTTGTGATTTCAATACATTAATCAGGGGTAGTAGCTGTAACTGCACTGAAATTAATGGACCTACTATGACTTCAGTAGTTGAGATGCTGATACAAGTTATATTAACATTTTAACTTAAAACCAGGAGTTTTTTTAGCTAATCTGGTTAGTGAAATTTCTGAAAACATCAGCAATGTTGTCTTCCAAAGGGGTGGAATTACACTAACAATGAAAAGGGTAGCTAATTTAGATTAAAAGCCAATACCACAGAACAATCAGATACAACTTTTAGGGTGGTTTTGTTTAACATTTATAGCTAGAGTAAGACACAAAATTTCTAATTTTTAAGTTTAGTTTCTTGTCTTCAAAGTGTTTAAGTTAGGAAAGAATACAAAAGCAGGGAGTTACATTTTGCTCAGAAGTCTGCAATAAAGCTAATGTTTCACGGTTGAGAAATCTGCCTTTTGTCACTCTTTCAAAGACTTATTGCTGCAGGTTTGTGTGCTTGAATCAGCAGCTGAGGTAGCTCAGTGAATATTCCTATAGTCAGACTCAGGGGTGAAGTCTCATCCCCATCCAAATCACAAGAATTTTTACTGCTCTTTTCAGGGGAGCCGGAACTTTGCTTTAAAACATTAAATTTGGCAGAAGCAGGGGATCCCTGCAATCTGTGTATCACAGGGGTTACTGTTGGCCTTGTGCTGGAATGCCCATGCAAACTTTTAAGTGTTTTCATCTTCAACCTCACATATGGCAGAGGTAGAAAAACTTGAGCTCTGCTTCTGATCCAGCACTTCACAAGTTTGAAACAACAGGAAGAGAAATATGTCTTGAAATCACAGGACGCGTCATGGTTAAACACAGCCCTTGTGACAAAAACTCACTGCAGCAACCAGATCTGGCTCTTGGTCTCTAGACACACACATTGACTAATGCTCACCACATGGGAAGGCTCAAAAAATAAATGAAAGCAATTTTTGGTCAAAAATCTTTCAACTCCCACATTTTAATTCTGCACGGCTGACAATCTTTGGTGGTGTCTCCCTGCAGGATGAGGGACCTGGAGATGTTGGAGCACCAGCCATGAGGGCAGAAATGGTGCCAAGGGGCTGTTTTTCAGTGTCTTTGGAAAAATATGTATTTAGTGCTTTGTAGGATAAGGGGATTAAAATGTTTTATTAATTGGTTTGATGGAAGCTGGTTTGGCCATGGTTCTCTAGGACACAGGCAGCTCCATTTATAGCTGTGCAGCCTCAGCTGGCTCTGCAGCTCCCACCTCTGACAGAGGTGTTATGTCTCCTTCCCATTGTGTCCTTCTGGACCACTGTAGGGACAGAAGATGTGATTTATATAATTTCCCATCATCTTTAGTCTTCAGTTCCACTGTATCTTTAAAGTTTTTCTTTCATTCTTTTTTCCTTGTAAATTTTTTTAAAAAATTTATGCCTTGCCTTTTGAACTGCAATTTATATCCTGTGTGCCTTATCTCAGGTAAGATAAAAATAGTGGCTTCACTCCATCACTGTAATCAGTTGTGTTAATATCTCTGATTGTAGGCTTGGCTCAGAGTTTGCATTACCCCATACAGGCTATGTCTGTGCAGGAACAGTCTACAGATACCTTTAAAAACTACCACCTGCTTACAAACAAAAAAATCTGAAGGATGAGATAGTAGTTTTTAAGGGATATTTCAGAACAAAAAAATCAATATATTTTCCTTCATATTACAAGTCTTTAAAACTTAAAATTGAACAACTTAGTGTATTTTGTCTCCTTTCTGTATAACTTTCTAAACATGCTCAGAGTATAAGCCAGTGCTTATATACAGTGAAAGACGTTCCCAGTTACAGAGTGAAAATCATCATGTGTTTCTCTATACGGTAAACAAGAATATAATTAGATGCTAGAAATTGCTGCCTTTAAAGAAGGTTGACTTGGGTATGGCAAAGTATCTAAAAATATCCCTGTTAGCTCTGATCAGTTTATTTCTCCTCTGATTCCCTGAAGACCTCCCCACATACTACACCTCATACTTTGCCTGGCTATTTTCTGCTCCACTTGCAAGACCAGTGTTTCCAAAAGAAATTAAACTCCTTAGGAAGTGCTTAGGTCCCTGTTTCAAAGTTACTCATTCTTTTCTAGAAACACTCAGCACCGGTAGAGTTCTAGACGAACTTTCTGTTGTGTCATTTCTGAGGCATGGACAACCTCGGCATTTTTCTGTGCATGTATTTTAGTAACTCACATTTCTTCACTGTCTCTGATCATTGTACCTGCTGTTCCCTCTATGTCCTTCCCATGGGGAAAAAATGGGATGCAAACACCGAGTCAGCAATTCATAGTAAAACTTGTATGAGAATCACCACGTCTAGGATTTCAGCAAAAGCTTTTTTTCCCCTTGCACTTCCAGCAGGCTTTTTGCCATTTCTTAGGGCTTTCCACAAACAAATTGATATCTCCATCAGTTGTAATTGCATTCTTTTATTCTACTCTCCTGCACACAAATAAATTGTTACATTTAATTTTTTTCCTAGGTATTTTTGTTAAAGAGAACCAGCTCTATCACTCTCTGGCCATTGGATTTTCATTCCAGCCCTGTGATCTTTACAGCACTGCTTATTCCATGCTACCTTGTGAGGAGCGTCATCGGATCTTCTGGCAAGGGTTGTGCCGTTTTTCTTTCCTGACATTAGCTATTTATCTTTGCTACTGAAACAATGCTTGAGACCCTTTAGGAGCACAGCTTCAGAAAAACCAGTTCTCCCTTCTTCCACGATGCACCGTTATTCCCTAACGGGGTTTCTAATAAACCTTGCTTTAGCTGAATGATTTTTAGTGGTGCTGTTTGCTTAAGGGAGCTAGGTAATCCATCCTGGATATATAAGTTCATCTTCTAGCAGCAGAGACTATGAAAAGTTGTTTTGTTTCCCATTCTGATTCCTTTCAAGCTCAGATATGTCCACTCTAGCTGTACAAGTGGTGACAATGGGTACTCTCTGCCTGGTTTTTATGGTGGTTATCAAAGTAAAATTGAAGTTAAGTGGGATTTTTTTGAGCTTGAAAGATGATATTTAATTTCTATGCTTCTCTATTATTTGCTCATATAGACCCCCCCCACTCATCCATGCTTCCTTGTAATTTATTAACAGGGCATTGAGAGACTTTTATGCAGATAAAAATTCCATGGATTTACTTTTATTCTTATTCTTACAAATGAAATACATAACTTTCAGCAGAAGGAATTAATTTACTGTCTCATTCAGAATCAGGTAAGTCTGAATTTCAATTTCTTTTTTATTTACATGACATGTAATTTGGTGGCTAGCACTGCTATTAGCTAAAGTTCAGCTATGTCTGAATAAGTGTCTTATTTATGCCTTTGTGTAATATGTAAGAAAAACCCCTCCTTGAAAATTCCACTGCATTTCATGTGTCTTGTATTTTAGAAGGTTTTTAAAATTTGTTTGTCTTGAGTATTGCATTGCAAATGTAAGTGTCACATACAGTGTGTTGCTTGATCTGTGAGGGGAGGGAAAGGAGAAGGGGAAATCAGGTTCAAAATGTGTACCGTGTCTTTTGTCCTACTTCTCAAATTTCTGTTGCTTTCATATGTCATTTCTTCTTTTTCACGCTACTATGCTGAAGATGGAGACAAACTTAATGCATTTTAAAATAAAATAAATGACCTGCAAATATTTATCTGTCTTATTTTCTTGCATTGTCGTCTAAGATTAATGACTGTCTCAATTTCAAAAGTGAAGATATTTGAATGCTTCTCCCTTTTAACCAAAGAAGAAAACATGCAAAAGAAACTCACATAATTAAAAAGTGAATAATTCAGAAAGAGATTAAGTTAAAATTGATGTATTTTTTAATACCAAGTATCGAACATGCTTCAAAAATCCAATCTGCAACTCACCTACATACAAATAAAAGTTATGCAAATGTTTTCTCTAGGAGTAACTAGGAGAGGCATTACTGACTGAGTCTCAAATGTCCAAAATATTTGCAAACTAATAAAAGTATTTTGCTCTAATTTTTTTCCAATTTAGTCATACATTGGACCCTGTTACATTTTAATAATTGATTACAGACATGGGATGAAATGTTGGCCCCACTGAATCCATAGGAGTTTTCCTATAAACTTCAGTGAAGCCAGGATTTTACCCATGGTGTTCCATCTGCAAAACACAACAAGCCTGATTCTGTACTTCAGCTAAAATAAAACCCAGGACATATTCTGTGTAACAAGAATGAAAGCAAAGCTGTACCCTTTCTAAAAAAGGTTTTGTGCATCTATATGATTTTGACTAAATGAATGTTTTTGCACCTGTTGGGGTAAAGGCAATAAAAAGTAAACCTGCTGTTGTTGTTTTGGAATGTGTAGCTAATTTTATAATACACACCACAGTAGTGCATCCTAAATTAAAAAATGGCAAGTTTATTTTTTTTTCATGCATTAGTAATATAATCTCTAAGTCACATGTGAAAGTACCATGTAATTTATATAGTCATGATGTCAGCAGTATATTATGTAAGTTCTTAGTGGCAGATGAGGTTTAGTAGTGCAGACTGGTTTTTCTTTTACTTAATGTGACTTCTAGCAGTTTTCCTCTTGGAAAAAAAGATTTTTTAGACCTTGGATCACCTTGTCTTTTTATTTCTTCATGATAGGGCTGTTATTTAGATGTCTTTAACCCAAATAATTCTAAAAATACATTACTGACTTTCCTGACTGATGCTTGTGTGAAATGCTGGCAGTGCTGCATGGCAGCAAACACTTTACTTCTGCTGGAAGATCACAATTGCAAATTCTTCAATTACATGGGAGCTGCTGTGATTGTCCCTCATCATCTCCTTCTCAGCTTTTCAGGTAGAAAATAAAGCAGAAGTTTGACTCTCCCGTCACAAAGCCTATCTAAGCAGACTATGCAGAGAACTGAAAGAAGGGTTGTGAATCCACAAACTCTGTGAATCTCCATTACAACCCCTCTTCAGCCCTCACCTGTGTGCTAGAAAATGAGCCCCTGGCAGTCCACACTGCTTTCATAAGCTACCTGCACATTCTCTTGCAAAATATTTTCTCTCATTCTGTTTCAAGCAGCAGAACCCATGAAGTGAGTAATGTGAAGGTGTGAATGAGACATCTTTATAGCACATTTAAAGGAGGAGGAGCACCTCTGTATCTCTGATACTCATGACATCCCCAAGAAGAGGACCAGTGGAAGACACTCTGTTAAAAAAAAAAAAAAAAGACACATAAAATGTCTGTAAGATCTTTTTTCCACATGACTCCATGATTTTTATCTGTAAATACAGCTGTAATGTTATTTGAGTCCAGTAATAATCAGAGATGTGACCAAATAAGAGATTAGAATTAGTACTTTTTTCTTCTTATTTAAATACATTTTCTAAATTAGGCCTTCAGAAACAAAGATGTCATATCGTTCAACTCTTTTTATTTTACCTCATTCTATTCTAAGATTAAAAATACAACAACCTACGAACTTAAAAAACAACAACCCAAAAAACTAAAACCAACTAAAATCCAATCAGAGGTCAAAAGTCTGTGTAAACCTCTGTATGTGTCTAACTGGAGCTACAGCACTAAAACTGCTTATCAAATCAGTCTTCTATATCATGCACATTTAAACAATTAAATTATTAGGAGGAGTATTCAAACTGTGCTTCCTGACATGCTTGCATCACTCATGAATGGAGCAAGAGAAATGATGAAAAAAGAGGAGACAATCCTCTTTCTTGCAGTCCTGGGCCTTGTGTGCACCTTCACTGTTGTCACCAGGTTGGGGTGGCCAGCACACACCTTTCTGCATGCATTAGCTTCCATCTCAGTCTTTTCCATGGGAAGGGCTGTGCTTCTCCACTATTCTGCTCATTCTTTTTATGTGGCACAAGCACGATCAATGGGTGCCTTGAAGTTTACCAAGAGAAAGGAGAAACATGGGATAAAACTGATTTTGGGTAACTTAAGAAGAGTGAAAAGCCATCATTTTAAGTGCTGTTTAAAGCTCAGTTAGATGTACCCAATCAACACATCTTAAGCAATGGTTAAAAGCCTGTGGGTCTAGAGCCAGCCTCCTTCCACCAGCTAGCTTTGTCCCTTCTCAGTAGTAACACACATGGATTTTGTCCTACAGACACTCAGCAGTTTAGTTCAGACAGGGGAGTTTGGTGTTAAGTGATTTGATACTGCACAAGCAGCCTTCCAGGAAGTGGAGAAGAAACGGCAATTTTCTGGGCTGTGGTTTCTGCAGCAGAGATGAGGTGAAACATGGACACCTCCTGCTTGGCTCATCCAACTTCAAGTCACTTTGCCTTTGCAGATAAACGCTATCAAAGAGAAGATGAATCCCCTATTAGGTCCATTTTCAGTGCTCACATAATCTTGTGAAAACCAGGAGGTACTGCTAGGCATCTTTATTTCCAGAAGGCATAGAACTGTGGCAATTAGTACTGTTAGGTGACTAAATGTGCTCCCATGTAAATCCATATTACAGATGTATGTAGAAACCTTCCCTTCCAAAACATTTTCTTGCTTTGCCTGTACTCCTACTGAGACCTGGCTCTCTATTTTATGTCACCTGCTTAAGACGAGAATATAAAAAGTGAGACCATTGGATGAATGGGTGAGGAGATGTACACAGAGCACAGAAATGCAGATGTGTCTTGCTTGGCATCCCATAGGACTGTTTCACATCCCTGCAATGTATCACACTTCCTTTCCTCTCCAGTACACTCAAGAAATGATACAGTTGAACAGAAAAACTGCTTACCATTTACATTTCAGCTCATAGAACTTAAAAAAAAAATATTTAATGCTACTTAATTTCTGGTTAACTCTACTTATTCACCAGTTTCTGTCTCATCTTTAAGACTAATCTGGTACTTCCTAGTGAGCTCATGAAACCATGGAGAATACTTGGTTCCCTTTGCTGATATCCCGTTCAGTCTGTTACTAAAATAAGGAGAGGTGAGGTCTGAACAAAGATGTAGTAATTAAGAAATCGAGCATTTCATAAAAACACCAGAATTACATTTGTTCAGGATATCACTAGGATTATTATACATTAAATAGCATAATTTCCCCCCCCTTTTAAAATGCATTTTACTATCATCATGGATTAAACATATATTAAGATCTTGAAATCAATTTTTCCCCTTATCCTTCTATTTCTTAGGCTTCTTTTCTGTGTGGCCAGTGCTGAATTACTTTTTCTGTGGATAGTTTCACATGATAAATGGGGAGAGCTGAAGTTTAGTAGCACATAAGGAGATGAATAAATTACTGTTCGATTAGACTAAATGATATTGCTGAAAAGTACTTGTAACAAGATAATTGCAAGTGCCAGAGCTGAGAGTAACACTCAACACTGGCAGTAGCTTAGTTAAACATGTGGTTAACGATGTTATAGGAAGAATGGGTATGTAAAATATTCAGCTGTACCAGCAGTAAATATTCATTTTATGTGACAGCAATAGTGACTTGCTGAGACTGATATTTGACATACAAAATTCCTATAATTATTTTAATATCTTTGCTTCTCAATGATTTTAATGATATGACAAAGATTTTAGGTGTTTGCTGAAGCAGCACTACTGTCATTTACTATCAGTCAAACAAAATGACATTCTAACTCATATCACTTCAAATGTCTGAGTAGTTTTCATACCAATTAAGCTACTGTTCTAAAGAGTGTGTTCTTTTGAGGTTTTATACTTACAGACTAAAACTGACAAAGACCTATATGGCAAACATTTGTTTAGAATACATAATATAGAAGGGTATTTAAATAGGGATTTTGTCATCAGAATAAAGCAGCTTTCTAAAAGCCTGTGTATAAAAATAGAAAAGCAGCATATGACTTTGTACCTTTAAATTAGTTTATGAAAAAACAGGTAGTGCCTCATGGAGTTGATTGCTCAGTACTTTTCATTACAAGTTTCTTCAATCTCTTAAAAACATTGCCAAGTTTTGAACCATTTAGGATGGAGTTTTCCTGCCCTAGGCAGGAATATATTGGAAAGCTGGTTCCAAAATTCAATCTCTCCTAAAGCAATATTCCATAAAAAGGAGGTTTCCTTGCCTGAGATTAACCTGTATCTCACAAGTTCGTGTTTTTTGTTCATTTGGGAGTTTTCTTGTTTGGTTTTTTTTTTTTTTTTTTTGGAACATATAGTGCTTTTGGAACAGGAACCTGAAGTTCTACAGAATGATCACTTTCCTGTTCCAGGAGGTGCCTTTGATTAGCCTCTAAGATTTGTTCAAATTTGTCCCCAGTATAGAGCATGTTCTCAAGTTACGGCTTGTCAGCTGAGCTGTGGTAACTGACTCTGCATACATTCCTCATTTGCCAAGTGGAATATGCTAATTCAAACCACCTTTAGAGGAGTTCATATTGAAGAGTTGTTCTTCACAGTGACAGCACACAAGCAGACATCAGCTCAACTTGAAAGCAGCAACTTCTCAGGCAGAGGAGCGTCTCTTGTATTCTCAACATCAAGAAAGATGTTTAAATCAAGAAAGAGCTTGGCAATTACATTTTCTCAATGTCCTTTCTCTGCTCAGTGTCCTCAGGCTGAAGGCATCGACACATTTTCTCTCTGAACTGCTCATCCACCAGTGACTGAAGTGAGCATCGAACAAAACAAAGCTGCATCTCAGTGCTCCTTTTCACATCCCCATTCAGAGATCAGAGTGGTTGCCTTAGGACAGAGAGAAGGTTGGTTGCAGGCAAAATAAAAATGGAAATAGCAAAGTAAAGAGCTGGAAGAGGGAGGAGAGCAACAGAATCTGAGGGTGGCAAGTGAAGCAGAAATTGGGCATGGGGAAAAGCAATAATATCTGACACATACTGCAGCAGATTTCAACCTCAGAGGAACCGTTGACATTATTTTGTACTCATTCTCCCCCCCTCCCCAGGACTACAGCTCATTTCAAGAGTCTTTCCTCGGGCCCTGAGACTCATATCAGGAACCCAAAACCTCTCTGCTCTGCTGTCAGCGAAAACCAAGGTAACCACCCATCAAAGCATTTGTCACCACCCTCCAAGGAGCAGATACACACAAACTGCTGCCACAAGTTGCCTGTCTCTTTAAGTGGTAGAGATCTGTCAAATATGCACATGTCAGGTAAAGCTATTGAGCCAAATGAAGTGGTGGTCCTGTTCATAAAGTATTAAATTACAGTGAATGCCCAAAGTGGGCCAACTTTTTTTTCCTCATCATAATCTGTGTACAAGTCACACGGAGTCTACAATATCATTCATAAGAAAGCATCACCTCTAGATTAATAATATTTGGCAAATACTTCAGCTAGCATTTTGTTTCCTTCTATTTATGTCAAACTTGCCATAACTGAGTATGCTACAAATGTAGCTGGCAGATTTGGGCCCTGTTATCCTTGACTAGCATCTGAATTCTCCACTGCCATTTACAGTTTGATCTCATTGAGAAAACTGGAGAAAAACCGCACTGCAAGCCCACGAAAACTCATTGATCAGCCACAGTCCCAACTACATGTCTGTGAGGAGTGTGAGTACATAAATTGTACGATGAAATCTCAATGAGAGATGCAGAGCTGTTTCCTGCACTTAAATCTTTTTGTCATGGACTTAAGAACTGTGTTTGTGTATGCTAAAACCCTTCCTGTGAGACAGAAATAACTGCATCTATTAATTTAGTCATCTGTGTAGTTTATAATTCCAGGACGTTTAGAGGTAAGGCACTTTGCACTCAATATGCAATTTCCAAAGATAATACCTGATAAAACGAAGGCTTACAGTGACAGCATCATTGAGCTTTATCCTAAGGAGTTAAATGAGTTCAAAACCTATCATCAGTCACTGATAGGATCCACTTCTGTCTGCTTAAATCCAGCATAAAGTGCCAGTGAATTGTTAAAAGCTGAAGATGATAATTAGACAGCCTAATGTAAACCTGTGAAAGAATGGTACTATTAGGAGTAAAGTGCTGTATTATTGCCATTTGTAAAGTAGTTCCCGATTTTGGCAGTACACGTCATATTACGCTCTCCTCTGTTAATGAAGTATCAGAGAAAAAACCAAACTGAGCAAGCCATTGCAGACTCTGAGACCCTCAAAACATTGAGGTTTCCTCATGAGACATTCTAGGCTTAGGTGCTAAAACACTGCATCAGAATTAAGTCATACCTTCTGGCATGAATCAGCTGCTAAATCCAGTTCAATCATGTGTATCTTTGACATGAATACCTCCTGGATAACTGCAGTGTGGAGTTAGGTGCCAAAGGAACCTCCAGACCCTCCTCCAGGTGCTAGAGGCACTGTGGAGGAGCATTAGGCACTGAAGTAGTTACAGGGTGGAACAACAACTGTGTCACCGGTAATCGTCCCAGACGACGACACAAAGACACTGCCAACTAGGTGGAGAATGTTTAAATATTGAAAATATTGAAAATATCGACTATATCAGTTAAGATTCTTTGTGACCGCGCTGCTCCAGCGCCACTGGTTCCGCCGCGGCATCAAAACCTGCCAGGCGGACACGCGTGGACCGGGCACACCTGGGCAGGGGGACAGCGCCGCACCCTCCCAAGGCTGCAGCTCGGGACGGGGCTTTCCCTCCCTTCTCGGACACCGCGCTACTTCTTAGACACTTTCTAGATAAAAAAACTCAAGCAAACAAAAAAACCCGAAAGAGTTCGGGGCTGCAGGACCCGAGTCCCAGCTGAGCGCGGGCCTCCCCGGCGGCTATGGCTCAGCAGAGGCTCCGCGCCTGCCGGAGCTCGGCACGGCCGGGGGACCGGTTTCTCCTGACTCTCCCCGTCCGGCCCGGGCGCGCCCCTTCGCGCCCGGGCATCGGTGCCGGAGCCCGGAGCCGCCACTGCCCGGGGCGCTGGGGGCGGGACACCGTTTCCAGGCTGACTCACCCCCGCTCCGCCCCGCACCCCGCGGGGGCGGGACCGCCCGAGGCCGCGCCCCCGCCCCGCGCTCCCGGCCCCCCCGCCCGGCACGGACCGCAATGATTTAGAAGTTCAGGAATCCCACGTGACGTCACGGAGGGTGATGTAATGCTTCTCTAAATAGAACGTATTGTAACCGTCCCTCAGTCCAACGTGGTTCCTCCGGCCGCGCTGCCGGTCCCGTCCCCGCCGCGCCGGGCGGTAAGTTCCTAAAAATACGGGGCTGTCCCGGGAAGGCGCCCGGCGCGGCGCGCGGCGCGCCCCGCAGCGCACCCCGCACGGAGCCGAGCGCAGCAGGGCAGCAGCGCCCGGTGCGCGGCTGGGGAAGGGGCAGCCTGCAGCTGCAGGGGCTCTGCCCTCCGCCGCCGCATCTGCTCCGGAGGCGGCAGCGCCGCTCCCCGCCGCGCCGCTGCCGGGCTCGGGGATCCCGCCGCTCTCGCGTCCCCGCCGTGCTCGGGGAGAGGGGGCGTGAGCGACCCCGCGTCCCGTGGAGGGTCGGGCAGGGCAGAGCGGCGGGGGGCGGGAGCGCACGGTCGCCGAGACGCGGGGAAGCCGGACTCCCCGCCCGCACTTCAGCGAGTTTGGGAAGTCTGCGCGCCGCTTCCCGGGATGGGATGAGATGGGGCGGCTGCCGTGGAGCGCAGGCAGCACCCCGCTGGTGCTGCCCTGAGCGGAGCGGGCGGGTGGGCAGCTCCCGGCGGAGGCACCGCGGGATCCCCGCGCCCCACGGCGGGCTACACGGCTCCAGCCTCCGTGTGCCCCGGCAGCACCCGGCGGTGACAGCTCGGCGGCGCGCTGCTTCGCCGTCCCCTCTGCCCTCCGCTCCCAAAACTTCTGGATAAGTTTCGCGGCGGCGGCTGTGCTTCCCAGCGAGACGGGACCAGCCGGCTGTGGCGGCGGAGCGATGCGCGGGGTGGTGCTCGGCCGCCTTCCCCGTGAGACACCCGGGTGCCGGGCTGCTGCCGGCCCTTACGTCATGCTGCGGGCCGGTGCGGGGCTGATACTCCGCTTCTGATGCCCTAGGGTGCGGGGTGGGGGCGAGTGTTGACAAGGTCCCCTCTCTGCAGACCTCCTTTCCCTTTACAGCTCCTCTACTCCGCTCATCATCCCCTCCCCAGCTCCGCGTCCCCCCGCCACTGTCCTCTCTTACAGGGGTCTGTCTCTCCCCAGCGAAGTTTTCAGGACGATAAGAGCTGCAGGAGTGTAAGGGGAATACTTGCTAAACTCTGCCTCCTCTATTATTTATGTCCGAGCATGGTGAGTGATCCTTCATCTCCAGGGCTCAATATAAGCTTTACAATTGGAAAGAGAGAGGTAGTTTCAGAGATGGGGGTAGGAATAAAGGAAAATGAAATGTCCATATGTTGTTTGGCTTTTCTTTTCTTTTTTTTTTTTTTTTAATCCAAATCAGTATGAGAAGTGACTTAAGCAGGAAGATTAGAAGATTTCCATATATTATCAGTAAGAAACAGTACTTAGATAGATGAAATTAAAGCTTGAACAGAAGCATAATAAGTGCTGTGAAGCATCTTACTTGGGCTTTTCTTAAGACTGCAGTTTGTAGAGAAATATTCACCCGCTGGTGTGCACCAGACTTTCCTTGTCTGACCATTTGGACAAGCAGCAGTGCGTCAAGGAACAGTGGTGTAGGAAAACTTTCTTGTAAGATACTGTCATGCAGAGATAATCCAGAAACTGAACTGAAATAAAATTGAGTGGTGGAAAGTGAGAGCCAACTGCAAAAATGTAGGGTAATTTGTGGGAATTTTGCTGAAGGAGATATGCTTCCATAAGAGTACACTTTATTTTCAGTATGTGAGTGTACAGTGGTGAAAGTCCTCGCTCAGTGTTTTGTAACTTTCATGTGGCAAATGAGGTTGTCGGTATCAAAAGCTGGAAATTCTTAATAAAACATGGCTAAACTCCTTATTTGTGACTCCTTAATCCTTAAGGGAGCTGCACAGGTCGCAAAGCACTAGGGAAAAGTGTGATTAATGATCAGTGACTAGTGATAAGTGATTAGTGGTTTTATTCAAACTGTTACCTCTGACCAGAAGCACACATCAGAGGATTAACAGGCTCTTTAGATAAATGCTCATTAGTGGAAGGGGGAAAGCAAAGATAATAGGCATGCACACAGGGACAACTTTCTAGGAAAATCATTCCTGTCTCTGGCATAATAAGCTCTATTAGCAGAAAGGCTCTTTAATTTAAAAGTTGCTTTTATCTTGTAAATCAAAGATAGATGTAGAAGTTTGCTGCGCTATTATAGCCTAAATTTTCCCATATCCACTAGATGTGGATTATCTCGGTAGTGATATTTTATTAAAAAAAAACCAAAACAGACCACAATTGAATCTGTAAGAAACTGAACATTCCCAAGGGCTAAAGCCCTGCATCCCGAGGCATCTGCTCCCAAAGCCTGCTGGCAGCTAACTAGATGGCGCAGTCCTGATCTGTGCGAATATACACTCCTGGGTTATGAACTTAGCAAGTAGCAGCTTGCTAGGTGTCCTTCAACACTTACAACTAAGTTGATTCTGTGCTGGGTTGGAGGCTAGACAGTGCTATGAGTTTGTAGTCACATTTTCCACTTCAGTTAATCTAGGGAGTTAAAGGCTACTGGAAAAATTAGTCTCATTTACTGAAAGAGATGGTGAGAGAAAGAAGAAGAGAACGAGAGAGGGGCAAATAGCTACAGCCTGGGACATAACTCTTGATTGCACTCTTTTGTACTGCTTAAATGAAGTACAGTTCTGATGGCCTTAATTAATGAAGCCTGAAAGCTCTAGGGAGTTTTTTCCCCAGCTATCACTGGCAAAGTGAGTAGTGATTGTTTTTTTTTTTTTAAATAAGTCACTAAAAAGAAGGAACAGTTGGTGTGGTGGTTGAACAAAAAACTTGGATCTGACTGTGCTGCACAGATTATGGTAAGGAGCCTGTTTTTATAACTAACCAGGGATTTTTCATTACTCTTTATTATACATGGACTGGGAAGAACTGGTATCTACTGCTGTTGATAGACCTGGGGGTTTCCTTTGTTCCATTAGCTTGCATGGGATTTATGTTTGGTTTCAACTGTGGAGATCATCAAAGTTTCAAAACTTTAGAAGAAACGCTTGAGTGAAACAGGAAATAGAAATAATGAACTTATGGCATGAAAAAGAAACGGCTGTAGTCTCCTATTGTTACATCTTTAATTGGAGACTCTTAGGAATAGTTAGGCTAATGCTTAAAATCAAACAGTTTTGTAATAACATATAAAAAAGGCAATAAGCGCTGTCTGCCAGTCTTGAATATTGGATGGCACTTTTCCAGGATTTAAAATTGCAATATTTTTAAAAGTTTACACATTTAGAACAAGCGGAAACCTCTTCCCCCTTCCAAAACACCCATTTATAGTTCAGCTTCAATTTATCACACTCCACTTCTGCTAATTTAACCCAGGGAAAGTAAAGGGAAAGAAACCATGTATATACATTTAAAGAAAAGATAGAAGCGAGATTGTACATGTAATTTTATTTATATCACCACTTAGCAGAATGACTTACACGGCTAAAGAGTAATAGGTGCTTTTTAAATTTGATATTCACTTCCTCGTGCTGAGAATCTAAAATGGGCTGCAATCACATTTATCCTGTTCACTGTTGGGGAATCTTCTGTAAAAGATTGTTGCTCTGAGAGCCGGAGTTCACTCTGGAGTTGATAAGAGAGAGGTAATCTCCTAGTGCCTTTAGAAGACAGCTTTTACATACTAAACCTTTCAACTCTGTGTGGGCAGAATTTCTCTGAGCTCAGTAAGTCTTGCAGGATGATCTGAAACTGGGTTATTAACTTGTCTCCTTGTGGCCCCCTCTAAAAACCTGTCTCTGTGGCCCTAATCAGGGTATGAGGATTTTAAATATTAGAAGAGTTCTTGCAAGGTTGTTGTTACTTTTAAAACAATTTCTTTAATCAAGGACTTTTCCTCTACTCTTTGTCATCCTGGGTCTCCTATTTCTGCCATTAGTTAACTTTCTGGATTTCCTAAAAACCTGTTGCTTTGAGGGTTTATACCTATGCTTATGTATTATTAGCTGCCTGTAAAGCTTAATTTTAATTCCAGTGACCATCTTTCATATAAAGTCTTTATTATGAGGAAACTATTTTGGGACAAGATTTTGCAATAAAAGAAGAGCAAAACTGTTTTTACTTATGACATTTAAAAAATTATCATTGTTGGAAAAAACTGGATTTTTTTCTCAAGGCCCGTGGACACTGATTTTTCTTGTAACTCATTACAGGAATACTCTACTCAGTAGACACAGTTGCTGCAAAAACAGATGTATAAAGCAACAAGTCTTTCAGTTCTGCTTCACAGGTCTAGGTGATTCTTTTGCTTTGATTCTGTTTTGGTTATCTCATACTAATCAACTAATTGGGCAGATATATATAACTAAACCAGCCTATTTGGCTTAATCTTTCATGTGTAAACTCTCATTGATACAAATACATAGGAGTCCTAGTGGAAATATTTAAAATGCTTTGAGATTCTGTCAGATGTAAGTACTAACTCCAGGGCCGATCAGACAGCTTGGTAGGTCACTCTGCAGTATCTCAAAACGATTTCTGTTGATTTGCCCTCTCTCCATGCTGCAAGCTATTCAACCCCTGATCTCTACCCCCCCCCC
>JACBWW010000012.1:6894547-7065713 GCA_020086605.1 Lanius collurio
TCAGTTTGGAATAAAAACTATGAAAACATGTTTTTTCCTCTTACCAAAAGTCGTGTTATTATGCTAATTTACAATGCTGAAGGTGTAGTATTCTGTGACACAGACAAAACACTCAGACAATATGTTATCATGCTGTATTTTCACTCTATCCATGTTATAACAGTAAGTACAGGAATTAGTTTTTGTAGACCTGACATGTAAAAACAAAATCCTGTTATGGAAATACTTTTTTCTTTTGGCTACACATACAATCAAATAAATTATTTAAATACTCTCAGGTATACATAACAAGCACAACATAACATGACATACATAAAATAATTGTTTTATGTATGATGAAAGGACTTGTTGAAGCTCTTGTGTCTTTTTACATCCGTGGAGCTCTTGTGTTGGTTTGTGCACTGATTGTTTTGCCCCTATTATGGCTCAGGTTGATGGGACAACCCTGAAACTATAAAATAACACTTAATCTACTATTTTTCACTAAGATGTTATTTTAATCTGTAATTAAAATTACCAAGAGTCAGTATTTCTTTACCAGCCATTGCATGGGAAATGCAGGTGTTATTTGCCCTTAGAGAGTTAAGAAAGGGTTGGTTGCACTGGTTTGTAGGTTTTTAAGTTGTGATATCAAATGCTATTTTATAAACACAAAGAGATTTTCCAAGGATTTTGCTGAAGGCTGTAGGATTTTCAAAGTAAAACATTGAAAGCTTACAACAATTTCCTTAGCTTAAAAGATGTTTTGCTTTTGGTTCTTGTTTCCGTCTTATACTTTTTTGAGAATTTGTTCAAGAGGTTGGTCCCACACACAATTTCAAAATAAATACCTTGAAACTCTGTCACCAGCAGTGTTTGTGTAGGTGTGTGGTTTTAATAATCTATGCCTTTGAGACAGCTCATGTCACTGTTGTGCCACCCTGCCACGTAAAGTGATTTGAAGGCGTGAGGTGCAGCCCTGATTGGCCAGAATGAGATTTGAATTTAATTGGGAAAAAAATGCTACAAATTCTCTCTTACCTTTGCCAGTTGATTCTGCTTTTCTTTAGCTCTGAATGTTTTCATTGCTCTTACTAGAGTACTGAGACCTCTGCTAGCTCAGGAACTGGGCATGGTTTGATCTCACCTGCAGCCTTCTACCCCACATAAACTCTACAAATAGTTTCTACTGCCTTTTTAATCTTTGTAGTGCTTTCTCAAGCAGCTTGCTTTTCTCTCATCTCAACTTCTTTCCTTCCTAAGGGCCTTTGGGTGTCACCACTCAGTGAACATTTCAATGCAGTTGAAATGTCTGGTCCCAATCTCAGTAGCATGTTTGTGTGTTTGAAAGTTTTCTGTCCAGGGATGTACTGAGTTTAAACTAGTCATCCTTAAATACACCGCCTAAAGTTAATACATAGATATGTAATTAATTTGGCCAATCTTTTCTCATTTAGAGGAAGCTGCCTTTTCTCCTGTTTACTCTGTGGGCTTGTGCCTTTAGCTACTCTCTCATTTCATGCAAGGCAGTGCTGTTCCTCGCCACCTTTTTCTGAGCTGTTTGCAACTACCCAGAAACTAATTTGTCTTCTCTGGGAAATGAACCTGGACCAGGGGCTCCTAGATTTAACATCTGATTTTTTTTTTGCTCCTGATCTAATGTAAGGAATGCTGGTTAATGTGCTCAACACTGGGGGCTCTGTAGCACAATAAACAGAATCCAAGATTGGATTTAGGATGCGTTGTATGGATAAGATATAACAGTAAGCAATAAATTAAGATGTTACTGTATTGTACTCCCTCTCTCTTTTTTTTCCTTTTCTGTCCTTTAAATCTTTCAGTTCTGGAGTGCTGAAAATACTAGAGTAGTATTCTGCCTAAGTAAACGCTCCAAGATATGGATGATGATATTAGTAGGTCACTTGGTCGTGCACTGATGCTGAAAATCAGCTGCCAGTAATTCAGTCATGGGTGAACTAGTTTGCAATCATTCCCACTCCAAATATACCTCTCAGTTAACTTTTCAAAAAACTTTTATTCAACAACAATGCTCAGTTACTAGGTGCAGAGCTTTAAATTATGAATGGCCTCAAGTTGCACCAGAAGAAGTTTAGCTTGTATATTAGGAAAAATTTCTTCACCAAAAAGGTTGTCAAGCATTGGAATAGGCTGCCAGGGAAATGGTTGAGTCACCATCCCTGGAGATAATTACAAGATGTAGCAGCTGGGGGCATGGTTTTGTAGTGGATTTGGCAGTGTTGGGCTAATGGCTCAACTTGGTGATCTTAAGGGACTTTTCTAACTTAAATGGTTCCATGATTCTGTAATAGTAAATCATACCTCTATGGGTACTACTCTGAATTAAATTTAGGCAATTTGTTTGGTTAAATCTGCTTTTGGTTCTGGTCAAGTCAGTGAATGAATTTTGTCATGATTTTTTTAGGTGCACAGCAGGAGCTCCGAAGGTGACCTGAGTGTGTAATGGCAAAGAGCCTGAAATTGTGCTTTTCCAGAAACAGCACTGTCTGTGTTAGAAATTTGGGCTTGCCAGTATCTCACTCATAGGAAAGTTCTGTTCTAGGGATGGTTGTAAAATGCAACCTGAAAAAACTAAAAAGGGAGCAATGTAGTAGAAACAGATCATCAACTGCTTCAGGAATCTATTTTCATACCTATTGTCTAACTTCATTACTGACTGAATGCTTTAGGAAGAAGTAGTTTTGGTTAAGGGCTTGTGATAATTTCAATCACCACATCAACTTCATATTTTGTGACTTAAAAAAAGCTCCTTTTGCTGGTGATGATTTGAGCAGGGGAAATGGCGTTTGCATATTTTTCTTAAAGGTTGAAGAGATCAGGATCAACATCTGTAGAGACTTCCATAATTTTCTAGAGTGCACAAAATGAGAGATTCTGTAGTTAAAAACAAGTTAAGGAATTTTCCTTCTTTTCTTACTTGTATATCCTTAAGTGTAGCACTTCAAAGTTGTTTTACTTCTGTTACTAAATAAGGCTAGTGTAAATTTCTTTTACTGGATGTGCGATGGAAAACTATTTTAAAAAGGCAGTAGAGGAAAAAAAATGAACGATGTAAAACTTACACTATTTTCTACAATTCCTGTACTGCTTTCATTCTTCAACACTAATAAAGCATGGACACAAGCAAGAAAATGGATTAAATTCAAGTAATTGATGGTTTATCACAAAAAGTGAGAGAAAGCAGTAATTTAACTATTTTGATGAGAATCTTTAAAAGACAAGCTTCTGTAAATAATTTGCTATGAAAGTAGAAAGGATCAAAAGAATTGGGTTTTATGGCTGGGTAAGTAGAATTACATTCTTGTGGATTTAAAAAATATCATAGTAGAGCCTAATTCTCCACTCACCCTGATACAAATCTGGAGCAACTCTATTGAAATCTGTAGAGTTACCAACTGCAGTAATACTCATTGAGAAGAAAATTAGATTCACGGGGTCTATTCTGAGCATAGCCTATCAGTTGTGCGCTGTGCAAATCCCATTATTAAAGCAATAGCCTTACATGTCACGTTAAGGACGGCTGTTTCCCCAAGATGAACATGTTTGTAGCTCTCCTCATCTCGTGGCTACTTTTTAAGGGGGAAGGGGGATATTGAGAATACTTATTTTCTGCTCAATTAATATTCCTTCCGTGCACTCTCCTTCCTCTCACGCGTTTTATGTGTGGGTGCGCAGTCTGCACTCTCCATCATCTATCTGTCTGTGTCTCTTTGCCTTTGACAGTCACCACTCTGGCCTCAGGCTTGCACAACATAGATGAAAAGCCCACCAAGGTTTTCTGTTAAACATGGCAGTATATAATTCTGCTCCTAAATATGATGTGCATTTTCACTCTTAAGAACGCAGCTGTGACTTGAAAGTAACACCTTAGACTTCAGTTACATTTTATATGTGAAGGTTTTGGGTTTTCTTTTACTATTTGGAAAATAAAAAAAAAAGTGATAGAGGGGGAAAGAAGTGAGCAGGCAGTGTGGCTCGGCAGTTTTAATAAATTGGAGTATTTGTTTGCAGCACTAGAAAGCAACACACAGGCCACTCTTGCATCTTGCACAGCTCCCAAGCTGGCCCGAGAGTGGGAACAAAGTCTTTGAGAAATGGGGGGAAAATGTCATCACTGCCTGAGCTACTCTGATTCTGTTTTTCAAACAGCAATCAACAGGGAATTTTGAATAAGGAAAAACATTGTAAAGAGTGATAAATAGACACGTGTTCCATGTACAACGTGCACTTTGCCCAGCCCTAACTACGTACACTTACCTGCTTCCAATTTTCTTCATTTGGCCCAGCATATGTGGGCTCTGTTACTTTTGAAATTGGTATAAATTGATTGACTTCTCTGAAACTGTGTGGAGTGAGGGTATGGCCCATGGTTGATTATTAATGGCACACAATGGGCAACTTCTGTGTATATTCTTTTGTGAGAGGACATAAATATTTTTAGGCCCTACAGACACTCTGGTGTGCAAAGACTCTGGATCCTTAATAATCCAGAGGTTAATTTATTAAAATAAAAAGAAAGAAACAAACCCACAACTATTATTTCATTGCCAAACCTTTTTAAAAAGCACTATTTATGTAGGCCCTATATAAGCACACATTGTTTTATGTTCCTTCTGCTGGCTTTGCGTTTGACTAAACCATTATTCTCTGAGCGCTGCTGTGCTGAGATCATCAGTGATGATGGTGTGAAAACAAACAAGTTTTAGCATGAGAAGTCACTATATAATTTGACTGGGAGGTTGTCAGCACCAAAACATCTACATTCATTTCATCTCTGGTCAAAGCAAAATAAAAATCAGATGGCTAATGGGAAAAAATAGATTCTTAGGAGGAAAGGAAGGCGATTGGATCTAATTATGCAAGGTGCTGTGTCAACCAAAAAGTAGGACCAATCTCAATTCCCACTGAGGTCAGTGGTTGTTGAGGGCACTCAGGGATGAGAGGCATTGGGTCCCTTTTCTCCCAAGTTTAGTAAAACTGCTGGATGAAATTTAATTCTTCATTAATTCAAAGTGCTAGCAAGTTCTTGGGAGTAAAGCTCTCTTTGTTAAAGATCAAGATATGCTTCAGCTCTTCAACAGAGAGCTAAAAAAGTATGTGCTCTACTTCTGTAGCCTTCAAGAAGTCCTTCAACATGAAGAGTTCTGCATATACCTTAATGGTGCAAAAATCCTGCTTTGGAGAAAAACATTTCTGGCCTCTGTTACAATACACAAAATAGAGAATTTTATTCTTTTGAAAGTGACCTTTAATGTTATCAAGAATGATTTTGTATTCCCTAGTGTTAAGTTAAAAAGCTTTGGGACAAATGAATGCAGCTATGTGTAGTCAAAGAGGTGCTGTGAAAAGTAAGCTATCAGCCACAAGAATGCCCCCCATCATTTTTTTCTTTGCTCTTCAGTGAAAAATTATAGTGGGCTGGTTTTAACAGAAACAGTTAAAGTCAATGGATGCCAGATGAGTCAATCAACTTCACAATACCCTAAAATTTAGGAGTTCCAGATAGTTTATTCTACTGCTATGTGGTGGCCTTACACTTGAACCTCTTACTGGATTATCTAAATTGAGTGGAGCTTGCAGGATACACAAGGAAACACCCTGAAAAACATTGCTCCCTCTGTAGCAGTCAGGATGCTACATGTTGTATTTTCTCTCTCGTGCTGTCTGATTCTATACAATTTTTCTTGCCAAAACATTGCTATTCCAAAATATTGAGACAGCCTATTTCTAGGCTGTCAGTCTTCCAGTTTTCATTTCAGAGTTTTGAGTCAGTGCACTGTCAGCCAAAAGCTTTTCAGCAGGCTGAAAGCTTTTAGGCACAGAAGGAGCTCAGAGGAGATATTTTCAGCATTGTAATTAATTCTAAATTAATTTATAATGAGGACAATAAGAGGAATGATGATGACTGTTTTATCAAGCTAGTCATGGAAATAGATTTGATTTTCTTTTTAAATTTGAATTTGCTATGCTGGTGTCAGATAGCTTAAATGTTCTGAGGATGCCTTGCAAGTGAAGCGTCAGTTTGACGTACTGGGTATGCAGAGCTCCTGGTATCTCTTCTTTTGAGGAAACACCCTTCCTTGAACAGGTCAAAATGTGGCATTGAGAATGCTGCTGAGCCATGTGGCCATGTGACTGTGTCAGTGAGATCTACCTTATGCCTCTCCCAACTAATAAAATTGCAGCCACCAGAGATCAGGTGCTTTAAGAAAGCCCAAGCAAGATTTCAAACAAATTTCTCACTTGGCTCCAGTGCTTAGAAAATACTGGACAGGGAAATGCCCACGTCTACATTTATAGAGAGGTTAGGGCTCAGTAGCACCTGGAACAGGCAGGTATAGCATGGAGAACGGATCCTGTAAAATATCACTTTTTTGTAGCCTGATATGGCAGAATTTTAAGTGAAAAACCAAGTCTGCAGTTTGGCAACTGGTTTGCACAGAGAGACTCTTTGTGAATAGTTAATAATACACAGCAGTAAATTGTGTAGCTTATTGTCAGGTGAGAAAGAGGTAAAAGCAAGTGGTCCATGCCATGGAAATAACATCTTTGATAAAGGTTGGTTGTGAAAGAATTAAATGAAAATCTAAACAGGAGTACTTTTTTCAGCCTTTTATAATTCTGTGGATATCACTTTCCCCACATACCTCCTGTGTTCCTACTAACCATCTTCAAAATATATGCTAAAATAACATCACCCTTTTGGTGCCTGCATTAAAATGCCAGTTATTTGTCCACCATGACCGACTCTACTTGGAGCTGTCTGTGCTCTCAGGTATGGTGTGTGTGAGGTGGTCTGAGGAATGGTAAGGTCCTGACAGAGCCTCTTGTCTCTTGATAAGCCCCATATTTAGCACAGAGGGGATTTCCTTGCCGTTGTGTAGAGAAGACAGTTGGGCCACAGGGTTTTTCTCTGCGCCCCATCCAATCCTGAGTTAAATCAAGCAGCAGTTGCCAGGGGTAAAGTTGGTGCCCTCTGAGCAGCCTCTTTGGAGGGGTGTACATTTGGCCTTTGCAGCCAGGCTAGTGACATTTTTCGAGGGAAAAAAATACTCACCAAAGACTTTCACACAAAGAGCTTTACTGAAATACATGGAGGCCTGAAAGTGTTCACAGTTAAAGATCAAATTTTCTGAGTAGCTTCAGCCAAAATAAAAGGAGAGAAAAATATGTGAAAAAGTCAAAACACTCTATTTCAACATTTTTTCAAAGTGAGGTACATCTTTTTTGAAAACTGATTTATATTAAGGAAGACATAAGGCACTACATCTTTGAGAGGTTAATTTTTTTTTTCTTTTTTGTGCTAAATAAAGTCTTTCAGGTTGATGCAAACACTTTCATATTTATCTGCTTTTATTTGTCTGCTCTTGGCTTGGGAAGCTGTGGTCTCTTTATCTTTCTGTTCTGAACAATATAATTCTGTGCATATAAGACAGGGACAAGCTCCTGGAAAGCCGTGTTTGTTAAGAACTTCAAATAGCTGGGTAGAGGCCCTTTGCTGGCTGCATCTCCCAAATATTTCCTATGACTTAGTTTGGTCTGGTTTGATTTGACTGGAACAGGGAAGATGATTGCCTTCCCTAGAGGGCATTGCAAAATCAATATAATCAACTGATGGGATCAGAAAAAGATTGGCTGAAAGAAACCAAGTCTTTGTACAGCACCTTTGCTGAGCGTAAATTTAGGAGAGGCTGTTCTCCACTAAGAATACTGTCAGAAATATCTCGGACTTATTTTTAATTAAATCATTGCACAATTGCTAAAATTCAGAAATTGGAGTAAATAGAGAGTCTTTTTTAGTTATGTTACTGGCTTAGGTTTTTAGGGTCTTTTAAAATCTATTTCTTTATGGGAAATGTGGATGTCTTAAATGGATTTCTTTTACTGGGAATTATCTGGTGGAAGCTCTGATTAATTTGAATATTCAAGGATGGATTAAAAGGGAGCTGAAGGAACAATTAATGTTTCTTAGGTATGGGGGTTTTTTTCTTTTTTTTTTTTTTTTTCCTTTGAGCAGATTAGTTTCTCATTTTTTATCAGGAGACATACTAGGTTTTGATGAGGAAGAAATTCTGGTTTATTCTAGTTGTGTGGAATTGCTTTTCTTAGATCATGTGTAGTATTTAATCTCCATGTGATGGCTCTTTAACTTGTCTTTTCAAGTGTGTGTTTTGGTGGTTTGATGGTATGTAGAACATTTCCTTCCTGTACTTCAGCATTTCTGACCAAAATCTGAGTATGTTTGAAACCTTAGCTTATTCACACTTCCTAATCATAATCCCCTTGGTTTCCTTGTCAGCACCTTTGTGGTATTTCTCTGGACACCTCTATCTAATATCTCCAGAGGTTATTCTACAGAGTAACCTTTGACAAGATCTATTACTTACTACTTACTGCTTTTAGCAAGGTGAAAAGAGGTCAGTCTCTGTAAAAGGCAGGCATTATTATAAGACTGCTGTAGAGTCTCTTGGTGGTTTGTCCATCTCTTCTGGCAACACTACAAATCAGTTCAGCCACCTCCTCTACAGCAGAAAGAAAATTACATTCATGACGGGATAGGATCGTGTGTAGGTAGCGCATGTCCTTAGGAACGTGGTTACTTTGGCATTACAAAGCTCCAGGTGGTTTCCCTGTCAAGGTTGTAGCACGCTGATGCACCCACTGGAATCTGAGAATTTTGCTGTCAGCTTCAAGGGTAACAGGATTTCAGCCTGTTAGTTTTTGTATGATCCGTTTAATTGAACTTCATGGCCAATGCTAATGACATTTGCTGCTGCAGGAGTTGAATTGGTAATTTGGTTACCCCTCCTGTCAGAGTTCAAGATCTTCTAAATGAGGGTTGGTGTTGTCTGTTTCTTCAACCAAATTAAGATGCAAAAGCTACCTCTTTATGATTTGAAAAACACCCATTGCAAAATCTCATTTTGCCAAAAGAGTAACTACAAGATTATTTTGGCTGACAACACAAAATCTCAGAAATTAGACAAAACATATTTTCTTCCAGATTAATTAAAAAGGTGAGAAATTGTTTGGGAGACTTTAGACAGATGCCAGAGGTATTGAAAACACAATTTAAAATGAATGTCTAGTCAGTTTATCTGCATGCATCCTCTAGAAATGAATGAAAAATCTTCCTAGGGTGCTTTGAAACATCTCAGTCTGGGGTTTTGTCAATGTAGGAGGATGATGTTTTTAGCCTGGTTCTATCAGTTACTTATCACAACTTGTTTTTCATGGTTTCTGTACATGTAGATTCTACAAAAGCTGATGGTATACCTTTCATATGCAAATAGTTATAATACAGGGAAAAATGTCCTCTGAGGTTTAACAATAATCTTACGGATTTTTCCTCTCATCCTCAGATATTGAAACCCAGGCTAACTTGTTTGTGACGTGGCTTTCACTTTCTGTCCATAGTCTACCAATTAACCACATGCAGACAGTGACTGAAATGCTCTGTCTTGGAGTAGAATTTAAATTTGATTTACCTAATGGGAGCTCATTGCCACATGACTACTGCATGTGTATGGCTTGGGCAGCTGGGCTTAAGCTCTTTGCATGATAACTGTCTGAGAATTAGGCATGATAACTGTCTGAGAATTTTAAAATTATATAGGAAGAGCAGGGTATAAATGTGAAATGTGTATTACTTCTTTTGCTTCAAATAAGAAAATGAAAAGAGAAGTAATATTTTCTTTCAGTGTGATCATATAGAGGTTAAAATATAAACTGCCAAAGCAAAACAACTTTCTGAAAGATGAAAAGAGGTTTCCTTGAAGTGTTCCCAAAAATTTATTCACTAAGAATGTACCTGTGGGAGTGCTTGGCATATTCCTGTCTGCCAAGCCCACTCTATTTTTAAGCATGCAGAGAAGTACTTGTGTGTATATGGGTGTGTAATTTTAGTTTTATTTTTAATTGCATCTCCCCACTTGGTTTAAACTCTGTAGCTGGAGATTTAGTAATTAACCAAGCGAATTAGCCTTTCACTCAAGTGTTAGAACTAAAAGCTGTATCCTGTGGTTACAGTTCAGGGCTCTGTCCTTGCTGAGAGGAGCAAATATTAGCAGAACATATCTTTGAGACTGAGCCCCAGAGCATGAGACCAAGAGGTTGTAAGGCAACTGGATGCATCAACATGGCAGAGCAGGAGAAGGATACACAATCCTTACTTACCAGAGAGATGGAACAGCTTGCAGACAGTTTTCTGGTTGATTTTGAAGGGAGAAATGTAAATCTAGTGTGGATGTTGGAGGCAGGAGGTGGTGTAGAACTAGGACTAGACTAGCCAACAGTGGGTGAAATCTGCTTCTTTCTCAAGGCCTTTGGGTTTTGTGGGAGCTCTGAAGAAAGGCATGAAGTCATCCTCCACAGGTGGAACCCTTCCCTGCTAGAAACTGTTGACCTTTTACAGTAAACTAAGTCTCAACACAAATTTAGTACTTTGTGCATTTTAAGTTCCAGCCATCAAAGTAAGGTGCTGTCAGAACAGAAAATAATTACTGCGTATTTTCACTATGATATGGTAACTCAGAGCTGATGAACAATATCTGACTTAAATTCTGTCTGAAAAGCTTGTATATGTGCTTGTTTATTTGTTTATTTTATTTCTCCCCCCAGAAAAGCCACAAAAACCCTACTGTCATCAGTGTAAAACCTTGCACTGACTGAAGGGGGAATTCCATGTACAACTGCCAAAAAGAAAAGCAAAAAGAAAAAAAAAACAAAACAAGAAAAAAAAAGGAGAGCCTGTAGTGAGGGAGAAAAAGGGGTTTCTGTCTCTTCTCATCTGCTTCCATGCTTCCTTTTACTCAGTGTTAGAAACTCTGTATGTCCCATTTTTGTTGTATTAATGGTGTAAGGTGGATTTACATGGATTGTACAGTTTGCATCAGACAAGAAAAAAGCCTCTACGGGATGAGCAAACTATCCCTTGAAATCAAACTCCTGCTGGTCAGTACCCTGAACCAAGTGGTAGGTGGCACCCAGCTTTGCTACAGCCTCAGAATCTGATGGCTGGGCACTCTCTCTGCTGAACTACCAAAGCCCTTGTTAATTGTAAAAGACTATAAGCTATAAGTACAGAGAAAGTAAGTAGCTGCAGTGGAAGATAAAGGCCAAAGAAATTCAGAGTTCAAAGAAAAGAAGGAAAAGACTCAGTGAATCCTTGTATATGTGATGACTGAGAAGATTGATTCCCTTAATGGTTAGCTTTTGTTCATGCAGAACTTGGTTGGGAAAATTTTGACCAATCTCAGTGCATTTTTGATTTTGTTTAAGGTACATGTGTGATGGTCAACTTTAGGCAGATCAGATTACAGCTAGAGGTCTGTTAACTGTGGAGAAACTCACAGCTCTCTACCTCTTCTTCACATGTACCTATGATGAGTCCAAAAAAGAAGGTATTTCTTTACAAAATATTTACTTTCATTTTAAGTCTCACAAACTTGGAAGTAGGAGGTCTAGCTGGGTGCTTTCTTGTCTCCATGGGTATGGCTTTTCCAAAAGATGCTTGACAATGTGCTTGGTTTGAATTAGCTGGAGCAGAAATCTGGGACCTGCAGGGACCTGAGGCTCTCCATCAAGAGTTTGGGCTGTGCTAGCTCTTGCCACTCAGCTGTCTCCTGATTAGGAGGATGCATCTGTCGTCCCTTCACCAGTACCTGCTGGATAGGGGGAAGGCACATCCCTTGCCATGCCCCTCCCTGTAACTTTCTCAATAGGTGGTCTGCCTGGGCTCCCTGCACCATCACAAGCTGTGGCACATGTATCATGGAATTCCCTCGACTCTAGGGTCATCAAAATTACATCTAAACATAGTGTCCTGCAGTGTTCCTAACAGAAACAGCTTATCTGAGCAGAAAGTGTGTTTGCAGATTTCTGGAGGTATTCAGAAAATAAATTGGAGTTGTGGTAGGTGGGTGAATATTCTTTCCCCGTGAACTGGACCCAGTTTGGAAGATAGGTTTTTGCTTTCTGGCAGACCATGCTCAAGAGCAGACCAGCTCTGTGCTCTTTGAGCCGTGTTTTCTGGTGGCCTCCTGTGCCCTGTCTCTTAAGGCTGCTGAAAAGTCTTGGAGGAAACAGCCCCAGGTGAATTGGAAGAAGGGTGAAAGTGCGGAAATGTGATATTTCCCCATCATGATGTTCTCAGCCCCTCCCACGTCTCCAGGATAAAGTTCTTTTGCTGTAAGATAAGGTATGTTTTCTTATCATGAAAGAAAACTTCAGAAAAACGTTGGCTTTCATTTCAAAGCAAAGGGAAAATGCAAGTTCAGATCAATCAAAAAGTCAGTGAAAGTGTTTTGTGTTGAAAAAAAAGTTCTTTTTTTTTGGCTGTAAACATTGTTATACTATTTACAATATAATACTGTTGTTTATACTTCTAACTTTTTGCCCATTAGAACAAATTTACTTTCAAGATGATTAAAAGCTCCTAATTTTAAAACATTCTCTTTACCTGGTTGTGTAGTGATTGTGATTTCTTTGGGAATAAATTATTGAGATTAGGTGATTCTGCTGTGCCAGCTGGATGAAAGACCTTGCAGTAAATTGGTAAGGTATTAAATCAGATTGTTGCTGTTTCTGCCATTGAGCAGGGATTCTGCTCTAAGATGCTTGTAATTTCTGCATTTCCAAAGGCTTGGAAAAATACTCTCATGAAAAACTAAACATACTGGGTAATGAAGGCTAAAATTGTTTATACTAATCACATCAATTGGAAAATGATCTTCACTCAGCAACTCTTCTACCAGCAAATTAAGACAGCAAATGAGTATGTTGGTGTTTGGGATTGGCTTTACTTTCCAGCAACTTCTAGCAGGCTCTTGCCCTGTATTCTGCCTCAAAACAATGGGTGCATCTTCTCTACCTCTGTGAGGGCTTTTCTTCTCAGCTATATGGTTTTTGTAACAAACCATTAGCATGTATATGCTGCAATTTGTTGCAGTCTATCCAGCAGAAATCCGAGTTTGTGGTCTGTGTTATCCGGGCTTTTGAAGACTGACTGCAGGCTAAGCACACCTGCCTGCACCTCAGTGGTGCCTCTTCACTTCATTAAACATAGTTTTTGGTTACGTTTCACAGGTTTCTTTAAACAAAAGTTTGAAAACCCGAAGGAACTTCTCGCGTACTTTTCTAAAGAGTCGTAAGGAAGAAAACCACAGCATTCCAGGGAAAATATGAGCGAGCTTTTGCCAGTGTTTAATACTGTGTAATCACCCCTCCCACACGCAGAGATGCTCAGCTGCTGTTCGGGCATTAAAAGCCGGCCGGACCGTGCCGAGCTCCGGTGCCGGATTCCCGGGCCCTCTCCCTGCGCCCGGTCGCCAGCAGAGGCTGCTGCCAGCCCGCGCCTGGCGCCGGGAAGGGGCGGGACTCGCCGGCCCCTCCCGGGCAGCGGCCGTGGCCGCGCCGTGCCCGCCGCCGGGGACCGGGAGCTCTGGGACGGGTGGATGGATGGATGGATGGATGGATGGATGGATGGATGGACGGACGGACGGACGGACGGACGGGCGGGCGGGCTCACCCACGGGGCGAGGCAAGGGTACACACGCACAAAAACTGAACCACGCCGTTTCAGAGGAGAATGTTTCCTGCTGTGAAAATGCTCTCGTAACAAAGCCCAGTAAATGGGGCTTATAGAGGGAGTTGTTGACTTCACGTTAAGAACTTGGGGCATTTTTCTCCTATGTACATTTTCAATCCATTCTGGCTTTGCTTTCTGCAGCGATGTTTGCTTTAAAGCAGACTCTCATCTGTCAGTTTGTTTCATGTGTTCAAGCAGTCGGTAACCCAAGGGACTCAACATCAGACGTACGTAAATCTCTCTGAAGAGCAGGGAAACTATATGGAGAACTGACTTTTTGCAAGATCAAGATTAAAAGGCAACGAATTAGTGTGTTTCTGCTACCGGGCATTAGAGACATTGTTTAAGTTAACAGAGATCCCAATATTTTTGTGATAATATGCTACTCTTTAAAAAAACCTAGGTGTCAGTGACTATTTTGTATAGACAAACAAGAGGTCTGTTTTTTTCTCCCCCAGGAGTGTATGGAGTTTAATCAGCAAGATTTAGATCTTGGGCTGGTTCTCTCAGCATAGTAGTAAATAATTCCTAAATCTTAAGGAGATGTGCCACAAATTCTACTGACTTTTAATGTAAGCTTTCACATCCAACAGCATTGATTTAAACATAGGTCTCTTGCCTTTTCAGAACATACCAGTTGCTTAAATTGTGTTTACTGTACAGAAGAAGTCAGGATTTTTCTGGTGAATTATAGAGAAATGATAGTCTGACTTACTCTGTAAGTGACACTTGTTTAGGAATAATTTGTTAATTGCTACTTCGAGGCTGATTCTTGTGTTCATCAACTGAATAGGTTTAGTTAATATCACATACTAATTTACTGAATAGCTGCTCAGTCTAATGCAATACTAATAACATATAATTACCTGCTGCGGTTACTCCAGTCTGCTTGCAGGGCCCAGCTCTGGGGCAGAGGGAGGGAGAAATATATGGGATAGAGAGGAGGTCATATTCTTCCCTGGTGTTACGTCACATTATTCATTCATGTCAAGAGATTATTTGGTGTTGGGAGCCTTTCTCAGAAGGAACTCTAGTGGGGTACAGTCCTGCTTCCTGCAAAGAGAGCTGCCAGACTGCATTGCTGATGTTTGCATAACTGCTCTTCTGAAGCATGTGACATCTTCATTTTAGTCCAGTTGCAGTCCTAACAGCTGACCCATGTTGAAAATGACAGAAAATTTTTCCTAGTGAAACAAGGGGAGTTTAATATGTTTTGTGAAGCAATTGTGCAAATTTAGTTTCTATGCCCAGTTTGCACATGAAATATATATCTGACATTATGGCAGACTATATATGTATATGCATTAATATACTTTTGGTAATGTTATTTACTTAGGATACATGGAAAATTGTTAACTGTGTATGTGGAACTTCCAAGTGAAGCTGGGCACATGAATGAAAATTGAAGACACTGTGTTGGGTGTACACTGCTCTTACTATGTCAGCTGGAGCTGTAAGTGCTCAGTCAGTGAGAAGAAATTCGCTTCAGACCTACGTACTGCTGCTGCAGGCCGGATTTCGGTCTATGAAAGGCTTTATACAATTGTAGAGAGGAGGTCTTTCATTGGTGAATGCTTAGTTGCTTTGCACAGTACTTTTTCACAGCGTGTACCATACACACCAGTAACACAGGCACTGCATATCATAACATGATATGGTTTAATGCAGGACTCTTAAATTGTATTCTAGTAATACACAGGAAAATAAATCAGTCCCTTTATCACAGGAGATAGATTTGTTTGCATAAAAATGTATGTAAGCAAATGTATACCAACAAGTACAGTGTGTGCAGTACATAGAGGGGAGTAACAATTGCAGTGTTGGTGATTGATTTCTCTCTTGCTAGTGGGTCTATGATGGTAATGCATTTGGCTACAACAAGGACAATTGTAAGAGAGAACCTTTTGTTTTATAGCTCTTCTCTTCTATACAAAGGATACTACTGGGCCGCTGGAGAGGGACCCCTACTGAAAAAGGGCAGCAGCCACAACAGAACATGTGGGCATTTAATGTACAGTATTCTGGGTATTAGTGAGAGTGGACACCATGTTGCAAAGAGAAACTGCCTTTAGTGAGACAGCTGTTTACAGGGGTACTGCAATTTTGGCTGTCTCTAAATCCAGGTGCACATAATACATATGCATAAGCTGTAGTCACCTGAGTGATCTCTCTGGTGAGTTGGACTTATTTTGTTTATCTGGGGAAGGCTGGGTTGTTGCTCTCTCGTGGCTGGTGAGTGGGCTTGGGAGTGCACCACTGAGATTTGTCTAGTCCATCTTAGCCACTAGATCTTTCTCAATTTGACATACTCTTTTTCTTTTTCTTTTTCTTTTTCTTTTTCTTTTTCTTTTTCTTTTTCTTTTTCTTTTTCTTTTTCTTTTTCTTTTTCTTTTTCTTTTTCTTTTTCTTTTTCTTTTTCTTTTTCTTTTTCTTTTTCTTTTTCTTTTTCTTTTTCTTTTTCTTTTTCTTAATAAATGTTTTAATTTTAAAATTTTTATTTTTATTTGTCTACCTTTGCCTGTTTTCACTATCTGGTCTCTGACTTCCAGACTCCCCACCCCCTCCACTCCCTGTGCAAGACTGGATTTTAACTGAGTACAACCATCACATCACTGATGCATATCAAATCTGGAATGACAATCAAATACTCTGCCCACTTTTGTCTGGGTGTTTCTTGGGGGTCTTGGATTTCTTAGGATTTAGCATTGAGTCCCCATGTCCAAAGCAGGAAGTTGCACTGCTTTTTTATTTCAGCTTACCAGTTTTCAGCCTCCTAATCTGCCGTGTTTAGGAATAACTGAAACAGGTTTTTACAGTCCTGAAGTGACTCTTCCTTAGCATCTTCTACAGTGACAAAAACACTAATACACCAGTCTTTTCTCCTGTCTGGTCCAGTTTACAGCAGGCAAGCCCTTGGTGCTTGTATTTGCTAGCCAATAGATGTGGCAGTGTGCCAGACTGACTTTTATCACCTTGAACTAAGACGTCCCGAATATATCTTGATAGTATTGCTTCAGCTGGTGCTAATGGGTTTTGACCTCTTTGTTCTGCCTTTTTTCTCAGCAATTTTGAGTTGGGGTACAGCAGATACCCCAATTATTTATTTTTCCTCCCCCTTTTTTTTTTCTGGGATGGCTAATCTAGTCCTTGCTAGTTTCTACAAGCACAGTGCTTTTTTGCAGGGTTGCTGGATTCAATAGAGCCTAAACCCCCCTGCATTTTAGCACATTTTTTTTTCTTTTGCTTGCCTGTACCTTGTTTTCTAGGTGTTCTTGCCTTTGAAACTTAACCTATGTGTTCAGCCAGAGCACTGCATGACCCACAGTGACTATTCATTCCCAGGGTATTAGATGAAGGAGTCGTGGTGTTGTATTGCATTCAAATCAGTGTCTTGCTCTGCCCGGTTGCCCAGCGGTGGGTGGTACTCCTATGAGTCATCTGCTATAAATGCCAAATGATAGCATCTTTTGCTTCATGATGGTCTTGTTGGCAGCGTTGTGCATCACCAGCACTCGGTCACATTTTTCCTGTCTAATACGGCTGCTCATCACAATTGTGATCATGTTGCATCTGGCTCCACAACCCAGCTGCAATCCAGCTAGTTGTTTAATCCAGGGGCACACTTGCAGATACAGCTGATAGTTTTGTATAGCATTTGCACACAGAAATATTTTCTTAAGTTACGTGTCATATATTCTCCTCCTAGAGTGAATTTTCCTGTCCTCAATCACTGCCCATACAACTACATTAGCTACTCACTTACCCCCTTCCCCAGGATTACTGTGGCATTAGTATATAAAGCAGTTCTATTTCCCACAGTTGTCCATGGTCTGTGTATTATTTTCTTTCAGCCTTTCCTGATGCTTTCCAGATCCCGTGCACAGGAGCAGAGTGCCAGCAATCTCAGTTAGTCTTTGTTCTGCCTCCTAAATTCTTCAGACGTGTCTCTATGTACTTAATCTTCACTAGAACTTCTCTTTGTTTTGATCCTCTCCCTGTGTAATTCAGCTGCCTGTGTTGTTTGCAGATACTTACCCCGGGTTAAATTTGTTTTCTTCTATTGATAGTTCTACTAATGCTCTTGCCCTAAGTAATGGTTTTTATCTGTCTAAACTTGAAGTGGGTGGCTGCATTCTTCATTCTCTAATGCAAGCATCTATCCCTTCTTCATGTCTGGTGGCATGAGGCTGAATTATTTTCCTACTGTATCTTTTTATTTGAGGTCATAGAACTCACTGTAACTGTTTGTTTTTTTTTTTTTTTCACAGTATTTCCAGCATTTTAAACATAATCTTCTTATTCATTTTTTGTCCATTTCTTTTGTATACTATTCACTGTTAGACTGGGGGATTGATGGGACCATGTAGCAGAGCTTTTAAAAACTGGTACAAATTCATGTCCTTATCCTTCAACTGTGAAATATGTTTTATATGAAAATCTTAACTTTTCTGGTAGTTTAAATGTTGCCAGTACTTTCTGTTCCTAAAAGCTACGTGGGTCTTTGTTTTTAACTCTCTCCCTTCCTGCTATCCCACTAGGCTGGTTGCTGTCATGTATTTGGCATGTTGGATACTGGGTATTGATGCTGGAGGATTCTGTTTCAAAAGTGAAACTTTTAAAAACTAAAAGCTAGCCTGCTACTTCTGTCAATGAAAAATGCTACAGAATGTGTCTTTAACTTCCTGGACTTGTGGGCAGTGTTAGTGAAGCCAGTGGGCCCCAACTGCTCCTCATCTCCTGGCTACAGCTGCACGGAGGTCCCTGACACACTGGATACACCTGGATGGCCTGGTGCAGGGATGCTGCAGGGATTCAGGGCAGGGCAGTCCCATGGTGAACCACGCTAATGCAGACCTGCGTGTGACAGAGCTCCTCAGGTGTCACTGGACTCTGTTTCCTGGCACTCTGGGTCCTATGTTGGTAAATTTGATATGGCACAAATTAGTCCACACTGGTGTCATGATAATAGCTCAAGCAGGAGAGCAGGGCTGGAACCATCAGCCTGACCCCAGAGCCTCACAAGCTTTATGTAACACTAGGTACTGCCTTTCTCTGTCAGGAGCACAGTTAATCCACTGAATCTGGAAAACCACCCATAGATAATCGAGAGTTGGGAGTGCTGGTATGTGCTGAAACTTAAGAATGCAACTAAGATCTTTGATGCATCAGGGCACTGATTATTACAAAGGTGCAAACCAGTGGGGAACTGTAACCAGAGACTTCAGTGGTAACATGGAGAAAACAAAGAAATTAACCAGCTTTAAGTCCATATTACAGAAGCAGGTGTGCTAATCCTGCAACTGCCTCGCTCTAGTGGTTAGCTTAGGAACACAAAACTTCTTTCTTGCAAACTTGTGCTTCCTTAAATTTTTAACTTTTAACCCTGTCTCATTCTTAATCTTCAATACTTCATGGCCCACCCACTCTTGTTTTAATTTGTTCTGATACTGATGCTTTCTCTCCCCTGAAGTCCCTTTGCTCATGTACCATGTCAGTAGAGCAAATACGACCTCTGCACCTTCTAATGTTAAAAGTTTGTGGTAAAGTTAAAAGGTGGCAGATGGCCCCATGCAGCCCCTTGCAGCCCATCAACGGGGGGGAGAACTGGAAGGGTAGAAGTAAAAAAACCTCATGAATTTGGATAAAGACAGTTTTATAGGAAAAGAAAAAGCTGCACACACAAAGAATGCAAACCAGGGAATTCAGTCACCCCTTCCTATGATCAGGCAGATATTCGGCCATCTTCAGGAGAGTAGGGCCCATCAACCATAGTGGTGACTTGGAAAGACAAATGTCATCCCTCAGAATGTTCCCCCATTCCTTCTTTTTACCCCAGTTTTATACACTGAGCATGGCATCATATGGGATGGAGTATCCCTTGGGTCAGTTGGGATCAGCTGTCCTGTCTGTGTCCCCTCCCAACCCCTTGTGCATCCCCAGCCCCCTCCTTGGTGGGTGGTGTGAGGAGCAGAAGAAGCCTTGACTCTGTGTCAGCACTGCTCAGCAGTAACTAAAATATCCCTGTATTGTCAACACTTTTTCCAGAGCAAACCCAAAGCACAGCCCCATAACAGCTATTATGAATAAAATTAAATCTATCCCAGCCAAAACCAGCACAAAGTTTGTTTATGCCAAGCTCTTTGCAACTGAAAAGTTGTTGTTATTATTATCACAGCATTTTACTGTAAATCTCCTAAATTTTATTAACTTTTCCAAATTATTTTAAAACTTTCATTTCTCCTGCCTTTGCTAAATCTTGAGACGCATTCTAGATTCAGAGCCAATAACATTATCACTGTTAGTCAGAACTTGACTGGAATGGGGATCTCTTCCATATTGACCTGCACTTCATCAAGGCATTGAACTTGAAAGGTCTTTGCCCCTTTTCTGAGCATAGTTTCTAATGCAATAATGCCAAAGGAGAAAAAGTAATCAGCTAAAAACAAGTGATCATAGTGTCTTTTAAAAAAGTAATTATGTTACTTTTCCTTGAGGGACTTCCCTTTGGATTGTTCTCTAACTTATTTTTTAATTAAAAAAATACAAAAAGGAAATGTTGGTTCAAAAGTTCCCTCACTGGTTATGGAGGGCTTGGTATTGTCTTTATAGGGAATTTAGTTTTTGGTTTGCTTTTATTTTTGGGGTTTGTTTTGTTTTGGTTTAGTCTTTTTATGCACCAGAAGACAAACAGTATTTTTTGAAATTAAAGACAAATGAGGAAAATGAAAATATTCCCTTGTGCTGGAGTGATATATTTCCGGGGAGAAACCAGGCAGGCAGTGGCTTTCAAACTTCTAAATCTGTTTTATGTGGTGTATAAGAGATTGCTGTCATCACCCAGATGCAGGAAATACCAGTGCTGGGCTTTAGGGGGACAAAGTAAACTCGACAATGGACTGAAAAGAAAAATAAACAATCGACCAACCGTTTTAATGGCTTGTTTTTTCTCTTACTTTAACAGTAACATTCACCTTCGTTTACCAGAGTTCTGTGAAACATCTGTATCAAGCCTTAAACTTGCTTGACCTTAGTTTAGGTTCAGGGTTCAATATATTCCATGTGCATGGATGATAGTATAAATCCACAAGAGCTCTGTCTCTATGCAGACCTTTTTCCCTGTCCCAGATTTGGCCTCTTTCTCGCTAAATAAATCCAAGGACAACTTTCTCTCTCTGTCTTTCTTTCTCCAAAGATTGCTGCAGGGGTGCCCCTGGGGCTTGCAGGGTGTTACAGGGCTTAGGAACAGAGAGGGAAAGTTGCCCAAAAAGATGAGGTCAACCTACTGTAACAACTGCCCGGATGGAATCTTTTATACCTTCAAGAACTGAATTTAAAGGCTTCATTTTGCTAAATCTCCCAAAATGGATGGTTCAGCATTTGTATAATTTTTAAATCTGTACTTCTCTCATTTGTAAAATCAGAAAAGATCTCTAAATGTCTCCGAGCAAGTCTCTGAGCTGAACAATTTTTCTCCTCCAGCTGCCTAGCTATATTTCTTCCCAGGGCTTCTGTGGGTTATTTTAAAACAAAATTAGCTGCCTGTGTAGGATACAATATTTAGGTCTTAAAGGAGAGTTTGGTGGCAGCAAAACCATGAGGCTGGAAACAGAAATTAAGTTTTCAATTTGTTACAGTTCCCAGCATGAATTATATTGATTTGATTATCATTTCAATCTATTTAAAAGTAACTTCTGTATGCAATAGCATACAAGCTCAATTGATATCTCATGGTGATACCTTGCACACCTGTTATCTGAATGCAGATTGGGGAAAGAAGGATGAGAAAATGTGACTTGTTTTCAATATCTTAGATACTCTTTGTGCTGGATCGGCCCCATAGCACAAGATGCCACACCTTGCTTGGACTCCTGCATCACAGTGGTTTTCCACCTGAGGAAGGTCTGCATGTACTCAGCTGGAGGGTTCTGGTGTCATCAGGGAGGTCACTATGATAGGGTATAGAATTTCTTTCAGCTGGGCTGGTGTGGGGTATTTGCTCTCACTGATTCCAGCCAGGCCCATGGTCAGGTGGTGCCACTTGAATGAAGTGAGGATATTGGATCCAGCCTTCTGCTCTGGTGACAGCAAAACTCAGTCCAGTTGCAAAAGAAGTGACCTATCTTGAACAGTTTCTGAACCTATGACTTTCTCCTTGATCAGTGCTTTACGCATATGAATAGCACTCTTCAGTCCGGCAACCAGCATTATTCTAGCTCAGACATCTGTGGCAACTTTGAGTGTGGAAGAATTGGTTTTTCTGACTGCATACAGGCATCTACATGGTGCCTAAGTTAATCCTCCAGTCTTTCAAAGCCAGTAGTGAGAAACTGGCAATTCTAGCCCATGATTCCTTTCCTCTCAGTGGAGATGTCTATATCAAGGGAATAGTGTTCATGTGCCTATTTCTTTCCATTGACTGTGGAGGAGGTCTGGAATGACTGACTGAGATGGAGGTGCTGAGGATGCTTAAAGCCAAATTGATTATGTGTTTGTCATACCAACCAGAAACCTCTCAGATGGGCATGGTGGGCAGATTTCTCTCTGGAAGGGGCATACCCCCATCAGCTGAGTTTTGTGTGTGGATTAGGAAAGACATGGCTGATTAGCTCGAGGGCAATGTTGTGCTGATATTACTTGCATGATGTGAGGTGCTTATCTCTGCCCAGCTCTGTACTGTGCTGTGTAAACAGCTGCATTGCCTCAGAGTCAGCTTTGGGTACTTTGTGTGGCACAGTATTAGCCCAGGCATAACTTTTGGAGGCTGCAGTAGGTTTTACACACCTATAGGCACATTATTAAGTTGAAGGCTTTGCTCTCCAGAGGGCAGGCTTTTTGTTCTTATCCCCAAGTGGAAAATGCCTCCTTGCAGACTGGCAGGAGACAGCTCTTCTCCATTAATGACTTTGATTTCGTGAGATGCAGGCCTTATTTATCAACACACCTCTGGGAAACTATGGATCCCTCCTGCCCTTTCATTCCCTCACAGTCAGTTCAATTTTTCCTTGAAGTAAATGAACTTTTAAAAGAACTAGGGTTTATGGAAGAGGGTTCACGGAGCTGTGATAAAGCACTTCAGGCTGTAACTTACACTTGTTTCTGAGGCTTCACTTTTATTGCTTGAAAAAATTCTCATATGATCTCATTTTAGAATTGGGTACTTCAAAGGTTGTTCAATCCGTGTTCCTTCGAGGCTGCCTATGCAGCCCTATAATTTTTTCCCATGTTCTGTTCTCTTTTTTTTTTTTCCCTCCTTTCATCCTTATTAACTGGAAAACACCAAAGGGATTTTCACACACCAAAATGAGTACTCTTGCAATATTGTAGCCATGCTGCTTTAAAAGTTACTGTAAAATCAGTCCGTGGTGGATATGCATTTGCAGGTTCGTGCTCTTTTACCAAGTGCCTGAACTAGTCTTGCTACTCAGACTCTCTTATGGTAGATCTGCAGGCAGAACTGTTCTGGTAAATCCTTCAAAAGGGATTTGATTTAAAATAGAAATAATTGTTTTACCAAATATGATTTGTCAAACAATTTAAGCCTTCCATCAAAAGGCTCAAGCTATACAGGCTTTGTGAGAAGGGATGAAGGCAAGAAAGGATCTTTCCCAGAATATATGTAGTCCTGTTTACTTTGTTTTCTCCTCCCTGCTTCCCAAATATGGAGTCATATTCAGTAGAGGAATGAACTTGACCTCTCGACCTCTCTTGAGATGAGGTTGGACTGTTTGAGTCCCATGTTCCCTGCTTGGAAGTTGTGATGGCCTCACTAATGTTCTCTAAACTCTTGCAAAATGGATTTCATTGTAAGTCTCATCTTGTGCATGAACAGAAGAGCTGGCCTGGAACTATAAAATTCCTTAAAAACAGCACTGAGCATGAAACTCAAAAAATTCCAGAATTCTGCCCCAAACTCTGTGACACAAGCACCTTCCCCCAAGTATTTTTTCACTGTGGTTTTAGTTTCTTTTTACTTTTCTTTTTCAGCAGGAAAATATGAGAATGGGAATGAGACTGCCACAGAAAGACATTAAGAAGACAGCAAGTACTTTCTTAAAAATAAACTACTTTCCTTTAGTTTCTTGTTAGTGTTAGGGACCAAAATGACCATTTTTTTTTTCTTTGCTTTGCTCTGATTCTTACTTGCTAAAGTGATTAATTTCAGTCCTTGTACCTAAGATTGAAATCTATAAAGAAAAATGTAGAGTCTACTTAAAGAGCTTAGTAATAGTAATAGCTGGAAGCAAGACAACCTGTGAATAACTGCTCACAAACAATTGATTGAAATGAAATAAGCTTTCAATGTATTGATCTTTGCTCTTTTATGTTTGTTAGAGCTTAGGTAACACTCAGTGGAATTTTTTCAGGTTAACTTCAAGTAGAAGATGCAGCATGTATCTCCACATACGTTTTTTTGTTATTTATGAAGTGATACCAGAAGAGACTTTTGTATTTTAGATTGGTTAGTTAGCCCAGATGTTTTTATGTGAGTAGGGATATTTTGCTACTTCTTTTCTTACCATTGCCTACATAAAGGACGTGACATTTTAAGTCTACAGCCCAGCCAAGAACATATGAAGGGTATTAGTTTAGCATCAAAGTGCCTTGGAGAAGGACCTTTTTGTTTATACGTTGTAACAAGAAGTTCATAACACCCTGTGTACTACAGGCAAATGCATGCTATGATGTAATACAAAACGGCATAAAATAACCTGTTACATACGTAAATGCAAAATGAATGATCCAAGATCAGAAACTTCTTCATTTCAGACCAAGGCAGTGCTTGAGGAAGGAGAACATGAGGGAGAAGGGAAGTGTAGCCTATGAGTCTGCTAGAGGAGATGGATAGTGGTGCTTGGAAGGAGACTCATGACAATCCCATTTGTTCTTGATGCTCCTCAAATATTTTTTATTCTGCAGAATTATGCAAAGAAGCATATTATTTGGACGACCCAACAAAATGTGTGTTAAACATTTTTTTTTGCCTGTTTTGACACATGAGAAGATAATGGCACATATTTATAAGTGTTGCTTACTGTCTTGGAAGGAAATCTAGCAGTATTAATATTCAAAAAGCTATTTGTGGCATTGATGAATGCAAAAGCATTAGTCAGTGTCTGTAGCTGTCCATAAAAATAGCTCTCTCTGTGAAGAAAACTTAGCCTTACCTATAAAAATATTCGATACTATATCACACAAGATTATGACAACTAGAGCATATAGACTTAATGGCCTTCATATTGTTAACATATACTTGGAAAGGAGTATCCTGCAGTAATATGGCTTTCTGAGAAAACTCCTGACTCCTCAGGTGACTGATTGGAGGCAGGTGATACGCCAAGAGAATCTGTCAAGTGCTTAGGATCAAAGTATCTTTCTAAAAGTGCACTGCCTTTCCAGAAACTGAAGCCTGCATTTGTAATCCCTTTATTGGAGACAGTCACTGATATTATTACACTGTGAAATCTGCCTTTGCTGGGATTCTGCCACCACAATTATACCTTGATTTTCTGATTATGTTGCCTCTATAGCACAGGTATTATGAAGTAGACATAGATCTGGTCAGTTGGTAGAAGACATCCATAGCATGTTTGCTTTGCCGACACATAGATGGCAGTAGGCTTGGTGATTCTGTATGTGCTTTGTTTTTTTGTGTAATGGATTATACTATCTATATTATTAGGGAATGTGAATGCTTACATTAGGATTATTTTCAAAATAAGGCTATGTTTTTCACTGTCCTGGTACAAATCTCAGTGATTTTTCTGTTCTTGCAAGGAAAGCAAAAGGAATTATATATTCCTATACTTGCTAGACCTTCAAAACAGCTTATATATTAAATTCTCTTTTTAGAAACTGAGGCAATTATATGTTGAAATAGCTGTTAAAGTTTTTTTAAAATTCTATTTTAAGTTCTCATACAAAGTATTCGTTAGTCATAATTCTGCACACTAGTTCAAAATGAGATAAATTATATTAATTAAAAATGCAAAAAGCCAGATCAGTCTATGCAGTCCATTCCCAAAATAATGATCTTGTAGTTAATCAGTACATTGTAACTATAAATATATATGTATTTATTTCCTGACTTTGCCACCAACTTTTCATGTCTGGGGATAGATCATGTAAGCTAGAATCTTCTAGATGAATCTACAAATAAAATATATTTAAAGCTCCTTGCATTTAATTGTGATTGTGAGCATCTTTCAGATCTGTTAAAAATCATTAAAATCAATCTTAAAAAGTGTATTCTTTAGCCTCTTGTCTATAATTTTGGCATAGTATTAAATCTTTGTGTTAGAGAGATTACTGAGAGAAGAATGAATAAAATAATGTGTACGTGTCTGACTTTTCCTTATTTGCTTACTTTCAAAGATAAATATTCCCTAAAGGGATATGATTGGAAGAGAGTGTGTGTGGCAGTAGTTGAAAATGAAGCCTTTTAAAGTATTTCTGATTGGACACATAAAAAACTGGAGGCGCTCAGTATCACCGCTTGCTCTCGAAAATCTTAGCCAAGATTTTTTCGTTTTTCCCAGAAGAGCTATGGCCAGGATGGCTGAGGTTTGAAAGCTGTGTATTTACATAAGTGCAAGTTACAAATCTGCGGTTTTTAGAGATGTTTGAATTTCACCGCTTTACACTTGCAGTATGTTATAAGTTGCTGTGACTAGTTCACAGGTTGTGAATGTACAGCCTACAGAGAATTACTCCTCATTTTGCCTCTTTCTTTTTAGGAAATGTAATATTTTTTTTCATATGTGCCAGTTTTTAAGATTCTTGCTTGTAGTTACGGCTTGGTCACTGCCAGAAATCTGTGGCTAGTCACTGATTAGGAATTGCTTCATTTTAATGCACTGCCTCCTCCACCAAGGCAATAATCCATGGCCCAGAAAGGCTGATTTTTTGAGTGTGATACAGCAGTCTTCTGAGAAAAGTTCTGGAGACTTAAATTGCTGAGAGGTACTTGCATCCCTGTAGGAGGAAAGGAAAGTTCCCTTTGCACACTCTCACCTACCACGCAGACTTGCATGTCCGTGCACACAGCGCCACCGTTCCTGGAGTGCAGAACTCTCTCTGCTCCTGCGAGGATCTCCTGTAGTTTGCATGGGCATTTGCCAAATGATGGGTGCTGTTTCAGCTGATTCTGGAAGGCAGACTCATCCTCATACCAGTGCCCAACCACTGGTAGCAGTTCGCTTTGCAGTGGCTGTATTAGTGAAGAACAGAGTGGCAGTCCATGTCAAATGTCCCCTTCTTGTCAAGTGGCAGTGGGGCAATGGCTGTATTTGTGTCTCTTCTGCATCCCAAATTTCTCATTCCTTGAGGTACAGCTTGAGGTCTGACTAGACAGAAGTACTTATGCTGTGTAAAACCTGTCTGGGCTTTTTACAGAGCCGTGGGCTGCTCTCAAGGGACCAGTAGCTGAGCAGCATCCCCAAAAGTGCCTTGGGCTGTACTTCTGCTCTCCAGTGGAGATCACCAGAAAACCTGTGTATCAGGCACCACGGGGGTGGGGGGTCTCCCTGGGAGTGAGAACCTCAGGGAGGCTCATGAGGGTGTCAGGATAGGATCCATCCCACCTCCCCAGCCAGGGAACCGGGCAGCCCTGGCAGCCCCAGCCATGGACGTTGGCATGTCTCTGCCTATCCTGGGGCTCCTCTGAGATGCTGATGTTTGAGCAGCTCTTCTGGGTATGGAGAGGGAGTCAGACTTGTCTGTCTCACATGCAGGAAATGTATTTGCAGGGCACTGTTAGTGCTGGGGACTGGAAGAGCACCTCCGACCCTCAGGAGTACTTCTGGAGCATTCTTGCTAGAGGAGAGGAGAAGGATCACCACTTTTGTACTCAAAGAAAGCATATATTTGCAAAAATGCCTTTGAAGACCTGTGTTGGCTTCCCATCAAAGTTAGCCCCTCTCCTGGGTCCAGACCTTTAATGGTTGAGAAGCCTGACCCAAGGGTTACAGACACATCCAGGGCAGAGCAGGAAGCCAGAGCCTAGCTGGGGGGTCTGCAGGAGGGTGGAGGGAGCAGCACAAAATGTTTTGGCCTTTTTGTTTTGTTTTGGATGTCTGCCAAGCAGTTTGTGGGCCATTCTGTTCCATTTCCAAGTCAGGTACCTGAGTTGCTGGGGCAGATGGTCCTCAGCCTATTCTCCAGTGCTGGCTGGAAGAAGGAGTTGTAGGGGACTCTGCCGCTGGCCTATGTCATGACAAGGGAAGAGGAGCTTCGCTGCTAAGCCTGCCAGCCCAGGGCACTGCTTGCTGCTCCTGGTGTTTTTGGTGCTGGGCCTTGGTAGTGGCTGATTTCAGAGCCCTGTGAGCAGCTATGCCTGCAGCATGGCACTATTTGTTGGTGATACCTGCATGGGACGCTGAAGCTCATGGTGCTTCAGGTACTGCAGAAGACTGAGTCTAAAATACCTACCCTGCCTCCCCCAAAAGGCTTTCATTAACTATTGTGACTTAATCATCAATGAAGGTGATTAAATACTGGAATGGGCTGCCCAGAGAGGTGGTGAATGCCCCATCCCTGGAAACATTCAAGGTCAGGTTGGATGGGGGACTGAACAACCTGCTCTAGTAGAGGATGTTGCTACTTTATTGCAGGGGGTTGGACTAGATGATCTTTAGAGGTACCTTTTAACACAAAATATCCTATGATTCTATGAAAATATAAACTCTTTCTTTAAGGGCTGCAGCTTCTTTGAGTGTATATTTTTTTTCTGGGTTATTAGTTCTAGCAAATCCTTGTTTACTGCTTTACTTGTGTACTGGCCTTTCAAAGTCTAAATACATTGTGCTGTATTCCATGCAATGGATTATTTGGAAGCAGCTTTTTAACCCAGTCTCAGAACTCAGACCTGCTTACTTTTATGAAGGTATTTCAACAGCAAGATTTAAAAGCAACATCTTTGCTTTCCTGAAAACATATGGATAATCCTCAAACCAAATGAAACTTACCCAAAATAGGTCGTTACACTGCTGTTAGTAAAACTAGTTATATGACTGGTGAGAAACATGTTTGAAGATAAAGTGTGTGTATTTGAGGATGCCAGCAGCTTCACATGTACAAAGCTTAAAGTGTTGCAAATCAGCCTGCCCTTGATTTGTCATGGCTGAAAAGAACACATTTTGGTTTTTAGTGTCTAAAACTCTCTAGTGCTGAGTACTGCCTGAGGGGACCTGTGGGCTGCTGGTGTTCTCAGCAGAGATTTGTTACTCCAGAGGATTTTATCTTATAACTAGAAGCAGTGAACATTGAAGGCTTGATTCAGGTTTTTTTTTTCTTGGTAATTTTGCAAAGAGAGAAGTTTCCCAACTAAAAAAAAAAAAAAAATTTTAAAAATGGCAATTAAAAATTGGTGAAAGTTAATAATTAATGGTTTGTAGCTGATTTATTAATATCCTCATTTTTCTATATAATGAAAATCTTAAACTGTCTTGTATGTTAACTATAAAGCAAAAAAAAGAGTAAAAAGTGAGATTTTTTCTTAGTTTAAAAATATTTTAAACATACAGATTTGCAGTTTTATCCATAAAATATTAAAGTTTGTTTGCAGAGTTCTGGTTTAGGGATTATTTTATATAATAAAATATGGAAGGAAAATTTGAGCTGGCTGAATTTTCAAAGCTTGTCTTAAAGCCCCTAACTGCTTCTGGTATGAAAGTCAGCTAAGCAGCCTTGTGTTGTTGTTTCCCCCAGGATATCTTTTATGCTCTCTTTTTTTTTTCTTCCTTCCCTTTGGAAATCCAAGTGTTTATTTGCATGCAAGTTAGGTGAATTCTTTTATCTGTTTGTGTATTGTAAACCAAAGCAATTAGCATACTGCAGTTACAGTACACTTAAAAACCAAAACAACTCTACAAAACCTTCAGTCAATATTATTCCTGGAGGGAAAACTCTTAATTAAATTGTATGCAAACTACAACAATAGGCAAAGTTGTTTGGTGTTTAATAATAACTGTTTGGGGCAGGGGGGAAGAGTGAAAAAGTAAGTGTAGCAGAGAGCTTTGCATGCCATTAACCCAAGGATAGAAATGAGGTCAGCCTTTGAAGGGACAGACAGCACACTTATCTGCCAGCATTGGAAAGTCCCAAAAGATTAGGTTATTTGCCAGATGTTACTGGGAGTTCATCACTGACACCCTCTGCTTCATGGGCTTCATCTCTCGCCACAGTTGCAGTTGCCTTTTCTGCCCTTTGCAGGCTTCCTGGAGATCTTCTCCACTGCATAATGATTTTTTACCTTGAAGTAGGTGTTTTTTTTTTTTTTTTTGTTTGCTTGTTTCGTAGCAATAGGCATAGTGAACCATCTTAACTTGTGAAGTTGATCTGAAGACTCATTGTTTTTCTTTCATACACCCACTATAATCCTCTTGGCATAGGAACCACGGACATGAGGCACAGTGACTGCTACAGCTCCGGGAACTGGGCTGTGTTTGTGAAGCGATCTTTAGAAGACAGACTACTCACCTCACTTAATATTGGTAACCTTTCAAAGATGAATGAAAATGGGGGCAGTCTTTCTGACAGGCTAAGCATTTTCCATTCTCTTTTATCCCTTTGCCTGGAAAATAACTGTAAATGCAATTCTCAGCGGACCATTCTTATATTATTAGCAACTTTGTAGGTAATCAAATATCACACTGAAGTGTTGTTAAGTGTGTAAGCTACTAAAAATTAGTAGTGAGGGAGAGTGGGTGCTATCAGATCTGTGTTAATAATGACTGTATGAGCATGGAATGGGGTTCTCTGCATGTGTCTTCTCCTTTAAATCTTTCAAGAGTGTGGTAGTAAATATTGATTTCAGCTAATGGTGGTTTTAACTTCTTTGTGCACATGCTTTGCCCCAAGGGACTCTGTCACATACAGGGAGAAGCCAAGACTTGCTCATAAAGAACAGAGCAAATATGTTTTTCCTTTAAAATGCTAGATGTTAGTGATAGTCTCTTGAAGCAAGATTCCTGCCACTTGTGTTACTGCAGTTGTTTTGCAGTTCTGACACCTTCCTTTGAGCGGAACGATTTGTGAGTTGGACAGTGACCTAAATAAGGACTATATTATCACCAAGAAGCCTCAGTGTTAAAGCTTTTAAAATAGTGAAGGATCCTTTTGTAGCCCAGCATTTAAAGCATTTGACATGTTGAATCTTGCTTTAGCATATCCCATCCTTTCCTCCCTTTCCTCCCTCTATTCCCTTTCCTTCTTTGCCTCCTTTTTCTCCTTTTCCTCCCTTTCCTCTTTTTTCCCTTCACTTTCTTCCCTTTCCTCCCTTTCTTTTTCTCCCTTCCCTCACTTCTTCCCCTTCCTTCCCTTCTACTTTTCCCCATTTCCCTTCTTGCTTTTCCTCCTCTTCCCCTTCCTTCCTTCCTTCCTTCCTTCCTTCCTTCCTTCCTTCCTTCCTTCCTTCCTTCCTTCCTTCCTTCCTTCCTTCCTTCCTTCCTTCCTTCCTTCCTTCCTTCCTTCCTTCCTTCCTTCCTTCCTTCCTTCCTGCCTGCCTGCCTGCCTGCCTGCCTTCCTGCCTTCCCTCCCTCTCAAGACCCTCAAGTCTAACTTAGACTTCTGACACTAGCACTTCAGTTAAATGTCTGATGATACAGGACAGTGACAGTATTTGTTCCGGTTCAGATAAAATTGACATTCAGATGCTGTTTGACTACCCATAAACACATGAATTTCTCCCTGACATTTTTCATGTTAAGTCCACAGATCCAGATACTGGTTTTACTTCCATAGGTCTGAATTAGCTGTTGAATTTCCAGTGCTGGAAAGCAGAAAGATTGCATGTAGGGAAAGTGGAGAAGTTAGGGAAAATGAAGAAGTGCTTCAGGTGTTGTTTCTGTCTGATGGTGTGCAAAATCTTGTCATTGAATAGTGCCTTTTCCTTACCTTGTTACAGCTTGGGCTGCTGCTTGTTCTGTTAAACAAGCCTCAGCTCTGTCAGCGAGGTTCCACTTTGGTCTCTCATGTTGTTTCAGACTTGTAACTAGGGACAGCAGGTATTAGGGTTATTCTGCAAATGCCATCAGTGGGGGACAGTTGCAGAACTACAAGTCTGGGCCATTTCCAGGTTGGGCTGGCCCTGTTTGGCCAATCAGAGAGTGCAAAATAACCACATTATTCCTCAAAGTGTTTTTCCAGAGTTGAAGTAATAGCCATCTTGCCCTATAAAGATCTTATTTCTCCTATAGAATGTTTCTGTGCTGAGATAACTTTCATGAACTGTTTTCAAAAGTGCTAGGGATTTTTTTTCGTTTTTTTTTTTTTTTTTTGGTGTGTGTTTTCATTTTAAAGTCGCTTTTCGCCTCTGTTCTCCTATTTCCATTTTTGTCTTCTGTGGCCTGTGCTTAATAACTCCACGGCCATTTCTGTAAAACAGCAAATCCATTTTCACTATAGCAAGTAAATCTGTGGTGGGTTTCCTATACTAAAATGAGGAGTCCAAGGAATGTAATTATTTAGACTTTTGCATTTCCACTAGACTTGAGATCCTGATCATCCAGTGTAGAGGGCAAATTGTGCCCTCTACCAAATACTTGCATGGGTGGTACACAGTGTTGGGCTCTAATGCTGCTGCTATGTGGGAAGGCAGTAGGTCATCTGCTTTCTATTTTGAGTTTCTTTTTCAGAGGTATCTTTTTACTCCCCTCCTCTTCCTCAGCCCAGTCCTCAGTGGTTTGCAGTCCTTCCACTGTCTTTTTCTTTTCCATTTCCCCTGGTGTCTTCTTGCCCCCTGTCCCCTTGTGGTTCTTCCTCCCTGTACTTCTCCTCCCTCCTTAATCCCAGAGTTTTACAAAATCCATTTTTGATCCATTTTGAAATATTCTATCTTTGCCCCGTATTCTTTTAGTAGTGCTGCTACTAGTTATGCTCTTTCTTGAGAAGAAAGCAGGTCTGCATAAACAGAAGAAAGATAGGAAGCAGCTATTTGGCTTTCTCTGATAATAGAAGCAGTGGGTTTTAGTGGACAAATGCTGAGTTGGGGGATCAAAAACTTTTCTCCCTCAGGTGAATTGAAGGTGAATGGATATACCTGTAACAGAGAGAAGGGACAAAACCTTAGGACTACTGAGGAGCCTTCCAAGTACTGGATTTTGTTCAGGCAGGCAATAAGTATACCAAATGGCCATGTAAAAAGAACTGTGGTGTTTGGAAGCATGAAAAAGAATCCTTTTGATACTCCATTTGCAAATGATCCTGAAGCATGCCAGTGGCTAGCGACTTCACAGATGCCAGCCACGGGGAAAATATTGAAGCAAGGCTGCTTGCTGTTGAGGCAATTCACACATCAACTGCTTTTTGAGAGCACTTGGCTCTGCCTGAAGATTTATGGGCCTCTCTTCTTTTAAAATAAATGAGTAAAGGACCAAGCTGAGTGTTTTTCCACACATAAATGTCATAAATGCAATCCCAAAAACTTCACTGGAGTAACAGTGAGGGCTCAAGCCCCAGCTCAAATGTGCATTGTGTTAAAGTCCTTCTTGGGGACTCCAGACACAAATTGCTTTCCAGCATCCAGAACCATTTGGAAATGCTTTAATTCTGAAACCAGGGGGTTTCTAATGGAAATGCTGACAGGCTCTCCGTTGTAGCAGCTGAAGCAGGCAGGGCTGTGATAATGAGCCCTGTATGCCTGGATGTGGAAAGCATGATGCTAGTTCAGAAAACAAGTGCTTCCACTGAAAAGCCCACGCTGACAAAAACCACTGTACACCGTTCCAGCACAATGCTGCTTAAAATTGGCTTTGCTCAAGCAAGTATATACTGGGAACAACTGTAGGCATTAACCCTGCCTGTATTATGCTTCCAAAACCAACAAGTCTTAATAGCATTTCTAATAACGCTCTAATTATCTATAAATAGTGTTGTACTGAATAGCCACAACTAGCAGTTTAAAATGCTGCCTACACCAATGGGATTCTTTGCTATTCACAAGTGCAGTGTAACCATGTCTACTCTCACTTTTTAAACATTGTGCCTATGACCCTCAAAAATAGGTGATGCTTCATTTATTGCTCATGTCTCTGCATACCACTGCTAGTGCAGGCCACCATGTATTTTGTACCTGTATTTGGAAATCTCAGTGACCTTGGTCACACCAGGCTGAAGAAACCTGTCTTGCAAGCATCTACCCAGGTGATTAATTTCAACAAACAGGTTGCTTATAAGAGTGTAATTACTCACTTGTGCAAATGGCTGGATGGGTGCACTGACCTGTATTAGACACATTGTAGTGTACACCTCCCCACTGGTTCTTTTCCTCTGCTAATCAGAGGCCTGAAAACCCTGCAACATTTAGACAGCTTGAGGTTGAAGGCTGAAATGTCACTTTTAAAAGAGGGTTAAAAAGGTCACACAGCTGCAAATAATAATAGCCCAATGAAAATCAGATTCTTACTGCAGCCCACTTCAAGAATAACATTGAACAGGAAACAAGCCTGCTTGATGTTTTTACCAGTGTGGCAGTAAGATTACTGCTGAGTTTAAAAAGGGGGCGAGAGAGACAGAAAGGAGCATGCTTTCTTGGTGTTATATGTAAGAACTGTTTTTCTGGTTCAGAAAAGATGATCCTGGGCGCTGCAAAATCTCCTTGAGGAGCCTGAGGACGTGGAGTACTTCCCTGTGGATGCTGCTGAGAGGAGATGTAGTTTGTTGCTGTGGTCTGACAGTGGTTTTGTTTCTTCTGTTTGCTTTTATTTCTTTGTTATGTTCTTGCATTCCTCACTGTGGGCTTCACTTTTATTAATTATAATTAAAACTTTTAGAAGTATCTTATACAAAAATCAAGGAAGAGAAGGAACTCATGGCTTGCTACAGAACTTACTTGTTTCTCTTCCATGTGATGTGGCTTGGAGAAGTCTTTCTCATGTATTTTTATTTATTTTTTTTTTTGTAATTAGAATACCTTAACTTCTCCTGAGCAGAGTGATATTTCAGGAGAATGGCAGGCTACAACAGCATAGCAGATTTCCTCACTTAGACATTCTGCCAATAAGGCTCTTTACGTGGTCACAATAGGGCAATAAATGCTGACAGATGTTGTTAACATGTCTATTAAAATTCAGCTCCCTTTTCTGCTGGATTATACACTCATGGCTATTGTTAATAATATCAGAACTAATGCTGACATACCAATATTAGTGTTCGCTTTTATAATCCTTGATTGTTTCTTCAAAAAGGTCAGAAAGTTTCAATAAATTAAGCTATTGATAACAGAAGAAAAAAATTCAGACTGGAGTAATTTTAGCTTTACAGTCATCATAGATTTGTCTGATATTCTTCATATGCATTAATTGCAGCAGTTATAGGTAGTACTACAAGAGTTGCATGAGTGTAAGTTGAAGTTTTAAGATCCCAAAGGCTAAAAAGCACCCTAATTTAGATGGAAAGGCAACTGTGATTTATTTTTATTAGGTGAAGTCGAAATGTTGCCATTGGTTGTGTTATTTTGTTCCTTCACCTGCACACAGTATGGAAAAAGAAGATGTGGATTGTGTGGCCCAGCAGCACACGTGAGACATGTGAAGGGAAGTGTGTGCCAGAGGCTGAGTGCAGCTGTCTGAGCTGAAGGAAGGGAAATGCGTGCCCACATCCTGAGAAGGATGCCATGCAAGCTGTGCCATGCACAACCAGAGCACCTCTGTGCTGAGAGCCCCCATCCTGCAGCAAACCTGGGCTTAGGCCCTGCGTTGCTGGTGCATCTGCAGCTCTTACAGAGTTCAGTGGGACTGAGGCATGCAGGAGGCTCACACTCACAGCCCAGACTTTCAGCTGCTTGTTTCTGGTCAACATTTCAAGAATAAAGCTGGAATTGCTGCCATATGATAACCAAGCACCAGACATTCTCAAAAAGTGTAGGCAGCAGGCAGCTTCTTTCACTCATTTACTGTTGTAAGAGAGTCAATAGCACCATACTCTCAACTTTAGTGATTGCATCACATATAAATGCCAATTCTGCATGGTGCAATTTGTCTTAAGGGCACCTTACTACCTGGTAACATGTTATATGGGTCAAGTTCTGCTAGACAGCACCTTGGAGTACAGGTGATACAGCCATTCTGAATTATTACTTGCTTTATGTTTAGTGTCTGCAAAGAATGATTCTCATGGAAACAAGCAATTGCTTGTACATTTGTGGAAAACAATTTGATGGTGATTCTGACGCCTTTTCCAGGTACTGAGAGTAAACACCAAATCCATGTTTTCTTAGAGCTGATTTCCTGGAGCTGATCCCCATGCTCAGGATTCTAGTCCTCATCTAGTATGATATTTTGGTGCTTAGTCCATGCTTACCCACCTAGATAACCCTGAGAATCATTTAATTGTTATCAGAGCATGCACTGTCGGATTCAAGGACTAAAGGTCAAGCTCAGGGTGGGGAGGGAAGACTTAGACTTGCAATACTCAATAAGAAATCAAACCCCAAATAATTCCTGGTAATGTTTTGAAATTCACTTGGACGCTTGGGACCAGAACTGTAACTATCTTGTTTTCTTTAACTGAGTCTCATCTGTTGTTTTGCTATTGAAAATGCTGTTGTCACTGTCCCCTGAGGAGGGGAAAAAGGGGTAACAAAAACCTTTGGCAGTGCTTCAGTTGCAGGAGCAATTGAGATATTAAATAAAGCCTTTCATTATCCATGCATAGCTTCTTTTCTTTTTCTTTCTGTGTAAAAGAAAAAGTTGTCTGTAGGAAACACAACATCCCTGGGGTCACATCCCATAAATAGAGGTGGATTTAAAAATCTAACTTAGCTGGAGGTTTTGGTTTTGTTTTTTGTGGGGGTTTGTTTTTCTAGTCAGTTATCTCTCTGCTGCTTGCTTCTTTCAGACAGGCTAGTGTAATTCAAAGTATTTTTATGGCTTCATTTCTGAAGAGCTTGTCTATGCACAGTCTGGAACTGAAATAACTGAAATTAGAAGTAATTTGACACCTTTAGTTATTTTAGTATGCGAATATACTCTTTCATTTCTGATTATGAGTATCCTATTTCAGTTTAACATAGCTGTAAGTTAAATCAAAACAGGATGTGAATAATCTTAAAGGAGTAAATTAGGTACAATTTTAGTTATTTAAGTTCTAGCCTTGTGTGGATACATAGGTTATGCCTGAGTTAGTGTTTTTCTTGACACCTGATTGTATTTGGTGCCATAAACCACTTGTTTCAGGCCAGATATTGGTAGAGATGCCCTCATCAGGAAGATCGGTTGATGTTTATTATCACCCTTTGGGAGTCGTGCCTTTGGGAAGGTTGAAGGGCAAATAAAAGTAGAATCACTTCTGGATTCTGCTTCTAGGAGTCAGTGGAATCAGATAGAGAGGAGACTTTTATGTCACAATTAGGAAAATATACTGTCAGGCTAATGCTGTCCACCAGAATGAATTTTAATTAAAAAGAAAATGTTATCATCCGGTGAAAATAATTGCTGCAAGTATGGGTCTGGCTGATGTTCAGGTCAATACTATCAACTGTAAGCATGGTAAAGATACTCCTGATGATAGGAAGCAATGAACTGTAGTTTCAAAAAATTCAGTGGATTTGAGCAACTTTACCACCTGTCCTTCTGAAGATTTTTGTAGTTTTAAAATCAAATTCTGCTCTCCCACCAAGATATTTCTATTTGGTTTATGAAATAATTGCACAAATACAACCCAGATATTTTTCTAAGAGAATCTGTTGTGAGGTTGAGTTTTAAAGGATTTCAAGGACTCTCTAAAAATAAGTCATCTGCTTTAGGATGGGTCAGCCACTACATTCTAGCTGGTAAAAACAGTTGTACCAACCAGCTGAAAACATTTCCAAAATAAATGACTTACTTATTTTACTCCCTAGAATTTTACTAATTCTTTTTTCCTGTTCAGGGACACTGTCCTAATATTGACTCAAATTCACCTGCATAACTGCATTCTGAGGGGGAACGTTTCACCCTTTGCTTTTATTCAAGACTTGGGAGCTTTCCCCCAGAGTTTAGTTTGAGGTTATAGGACTGGAACTGCTATGGGGAAGTGCAGTTTTAGACAAAACTTCACTTCTCAAGCTCCTGAGGCTCCTTTTAAAGGATGGGGCTGCACAGTTACCCTGTGTGTATAGAGAGCAAGTATGTAATGTATTTAAGTTATTAATATCAGACAGTATGGATGCAGAACTTCAAAAAGTGGGCTCTTTCTCAGAAGTAACTTAGACGTCTGGTTTTAATGTTGTTCAGCAGGAACTGAAGGAGGAAAGGTAAAAACCTTTAATTCAAGATATTTCTGAGAAGACACGGTCTTATCTAATAACAACACTGAACATATGCTATTTTCTGAAGCAGATTTATGCTGTGAAAGCTGAACATTTTTTTCTTTCTCAAAAGTAAATTGGTGCTCAGGAAGGAAAAATAAGAACTAAGACTGTGGGGACCCTGCTGAATATTAGCAAAATTAGTACTCTGAGTAGGAAAACTTTGTTCTGATCTGTTTGAGGAGGTTGAAATAAAAACACAAACTACGATTTCTGTATGTTGCATGCATGTGTGAAGTTTAGAACGTATATATTCATAGGTTCCCTTTCTTTCCCCCTTCCCCTTTTAACATGTAGATTTATGAGGAATCAAAGATGAACTTGGAGCAGGAGAGGCCTTTTGTCTGCAGTGCCCCAGGCTGCTCACAGGTGAGTGGAGTCAGCAATGATATTAATTGAGTCCTCAGCACTAGCTCTGGCTTGTATAATGCCTCCTGATATATTAACACATGTCTAATAATAATATGTGTGTCAGGGGTTTTTTGTGTGTGTTTTTTTACGACCTGCTCCCCCTCAATTCTCTCCTTTCCCACAAGACATTTTTATAAAATATTTCAAGCAAATACAACAGCCAGTCAAAAGTGAGCTGGTACAAGTGCTCCTCAAGCTGCTTCTGTGCCTTCTCTCATCCCAAAGCCTAATGTTTCAAGCCATGTATTGCAGATTCCTTTAGGGACTAACAAGAGACAAATCAATAGGCAGGACACATTTGTCTGTCCTCTGCTGAGATGTATGGTGGAATATATTATGTTGCTATTGGATGTGGTAACCTTCCAGGCTTTTTTTTTTTTTTTTTTTTTTTTTTTTTGTTAAAATAACTAAAATACAATGTTATCTTATTAGCTGATCTTTATTTATTTATTTATTTAATTAATTAATTTATTTATTTATTTATTTATTTCCAATCTTTAAGAGATCTTCCTACTAAATATTTTCCATGGAAAATGCAGCCTGTAGATAAATTTTGCCCCAGGATGTACATTTCGGATTCCTGTCCTGTTGACTGGTGCTGTGCCATATATCTCTATAGGCAAAACCTGAACGGTAACATTAGATGTTTAATGGGTTTTAAAAAACCTGAAGTGACAAGGATTTTACCTGCTGAGATTTGAACTGGGGTTTGTGTGGTTTTTTTCAGTGATTTTGCAGTGGTGAGGGAAGTTCCCCCACATGCAGTGATGAGGGAAGTTCCATGTGTGGCACTTCTGACCCTAATTTGTTTTAGTGTCAAAAGTTTGTGAGTAAAATCTTCAGGCAAGGGCATCTTTTAGGCTTTTGCCACAGGCTTCCGGTACACATCTGTGTCAAGATATTTAGCTTACCCATTTCCCAGTCCTTCTCTCTTAATTAGTGAATCTTTCCCCGTTCCAGCTGTATGTTGGCGGTTTTAAGCTAGCTGATATATTTACAACTCTTTAAGTTCTTCTGGCAGAAGGATGGGTGACTGTTAATGAAGTGTAGGTGTTGATTTTGCCAAGAGCTGAAATAAGGAGAGGGAGAAACCTTCAGTCCAGTTAACAACTGGCTGAGTGGCTTTGCTGTTTCACTAAGTGGGAGTTTTTCTATGGGAGGCAGAGTGCATCTTTTGGATTGTCCCTCAGGCTGAGAATATGTCCCTTTAGATCTCCACATGCAGAGTTAAACTTCCACCATTCTGTCACAGAGGGAGAATGGAAGTATTTGAGTTTAATTGTCACAATATATTTACCTTTTTGATGAATCTAAATTCCACTGAAATAAGTGGACTTGAGTGTTTTCATGTCAGCTCTTAATTAATTTCCTCAGTGAAGGAGAAGCTGATCCAAACAAGCTCTTTTAGGTGTTTGGAGAGCAAGTTTGGTTGCATACTGCTACAATTTGGAAAGATGAACAATGTAGGTGTGACTTCCATCTTAAGAAACATTTAACTTCCCATTTCCCAACATGACCTCTGTTTGTTATAAATGAGGACTTGATATAAGTGCATAATGCAGAGCTGCTATCCAGCTAAGCTGGCTGGGGACTGACTTCTCTCTTGGCCTGTGCAGATGTGTGCTGAGGGCTGAAGGAGTCGACCTTCTGCACAAGGAAGAAAGTAGACTCAGAAAAAAAGACAGAGAAGTCTGGGCTGGAGGAGCAGTTTCTCCTCTGTTGCCCAACGACCTGTTTAAGCTGGCTGATTTCATCCCAAAGATAGAGCATAGCATCCATGAAGGAAAATCCATTTCCAAGAGAAATAAACATGGGGATTTTTTTCCCTTCATGATTTCATTGAGCAAAGTCTTTCTCAGATATTCCCTTTGTTCTTAACATAAATTCCTAGCGCTGCATTTCTTCCAGATGAGTAAGCAGAGAACCAGGATTTCACAGTGAGGAAAAGCTCTTTGGGATTTCTTTATTTTTCAGGTTTTTTTTTTTCCCCCAGAGAATTCAATTCCATTATTTGTGCTGCATTGTCTATGGGCTTAGAGAGATTCTCAGAAGGTGTAACATATAGCAATTATTTATACTGTAGCCACAAGCAAAGTCACTTAGCCAAGAGTATACTGTGTTGAAAGCATTAGGTACCTTTAACACTGTTGTTACCATTTATTTAGCCTATGTACCTGTTGCTTTAAAAAGTTGCTTTTAATTTTTTTTTTTTCTTCAAGCCTTGGTGATACAGTTTTTGGCTTTTGCTAGTCCTGAAATAACCCAGTGGAAACCGTTTCAGTAGCAAAGGTCTGTGTGTGCATGTTCTAGTGAAGGAAACTTCACAGAACCAGCCTACTCTTTGAGCCCAAGTGTGCAAGTGCTTGAACATTTATTCAAGCTTGTCTCTTTGTTTTGTTCAAAAGAAGCTGTTTCTTATAGAAGCCTGTTATCAGACTGTAAAACAAACATGGCACACTGATTAGTTTCTTACAAAAAAACATCTCTCCACCTTCTCTGCTTGACAAATGAAAAGAATTTGAATTAGTATCATAAAGGGTCATAACTAGTTGCTATAAAACTGTGCACCATTGCATTGCCACTTCAAATTAAGTCAAAGTGTCAGATATTTCCAAAATTAAAGACATGTTTTGCCTGAATGCTTTTGGGTAGAGAAAAGCTGGCTTATTTAATTATTTTTATAGCTGTTCATCAGATATATGTTGCAGAAAGACACAAAAGCAGAAAAATCCAGTAAAGTGATTTAAGATTTGCCTCATTACTTAGCATTTGCCGTGGGCTAAGAGCACACAGAACAGCAGTTATTGCAGATCCTCAGGCACGTGGTGACTTGTGAGGCTGTGGTAGCTGGAGTGGGTCTGAGACCCTTAGAATCTAAAATTTGGACTGTAACTTTTTTCAGGCAATTGCACAACACCTTAAGGTTTATCATCCCAGAGAGCACGGCAGCAAATGTGTTTCTAAATCAAGTACAGCTATTTGTTACTCATACTCACTTGTATTTTTAAATATTCTGTTTCCTGTGCCATTTGGACACATTTCTAGCTGGATAAATTTCTTTCTCTCTCTCATTTTTGAAATTCTGTCCAATGCCAAAAGTTTATTAGAGAATTAAATTATTCTTTTTTTTTCTTTTTTTTCTCTCTTCCTCTCTCTCTTTCTGTGTTTGCCTGACAGCGTTTTCCAACAGAGGATCATCTGATGATTCACAGGCACAAACATGAAATGACTTTGAAGTTTCCTTCAATAAAAACAGATAATATGTTATCAGGTAAGAAGACATGAATTCAAGAGTCAAGATAACTATTCAGATGATGTTGAAAGCATGACTCTATTGGAAAGCTACTGGCAAAATGCCTCCAAGATTTGTTTTAGAAAGCCCCAGCTCGAGTTAAATAACTAGCAGAGGTGGAATAAGCTAGAATGCATATCTTTGAACAAGAAGACAATTGCCATTCTTCTGCCTTCATAGAAGTTTGCCATGAGAAGGAAAGAAATCACTGAACCTCAGTGATGCTGGCAGCTCTATCATTGATTCCCAGTGAAATATAGGCACCGAAGTGCATGTCACTTGGGAGCCCAGCAGTGAGAGTGTTAATGAAGTGCATTTGTGCTGTTGCTGTAAGACTTGCAACTGAAGATGGACAGACTCCCCTCAGCAGCTGGAAGAGGCCACATTTGTATGAGCCACCTGTATGGTGGCTCCAAAACTGCCCACTGTAAATAGCCATAACCAGAAAGGTAAACCAGTGGGTAATGCCCAGTACTCTTTGCCCATCTCTCTCTGCACTTCCCCCTTCATAAACAGGGGTTATTTGCTATTAGGTGCCATTGTACCCTTTAGTTTCTTGAGTAGTATTTTTCTTATGCACACTTTTTGTACTCTTGTCCATGTTACCACACATCAATGGCTTGCTGGCCTTCAGCCAGTACTGGGTAAGGTCAAGCTAGCCCTTCATTTTACTTCTTTCCTCTCCTATTCCCTTTCCTATTGTTTATTCTTTGGGCTACAGTAATGGACTATTTAGAATAGCATCTCTAGGATTTTTCAGCTTTCAAAGTAATGGTACAAAAGCCCCCTATGATGCAAATGTGTGTGTGGATGTTCAGCAGTGTTTGATATTTGTCTTTTACAATGGGCTTCTTCAAGGCAAATTGTGCCATTTGAGATGAAAATGAGTCTTTAAAGGGACTCCAGCAGATTAATTCTTTTATGGTTAAACTGTTTCTATTTTTATGAAAATCATAATTAATAAGAATGGCTTACACATTTTTGATTTAGGTCTTTGTTAGCTTGTTTGGTTTTTTGTTGGGACTTTAGGCACCAATGAGAAATTAGACAGACTTTTTCCCCAATAGAATTTCTTTTACTTTTACATTTTAAAATGCCATGGTGGACTAAGTTTAGAAAGAATCAGTACACACTTTTGAAGAGTAGGCCTTGTAAAGTGTCTGGATGCCAGCTATGCCCACAGAATCCCATGTTTGCAAGCACAAATGGGAAAAAGCTGCTTTTGCATTTGGCTGTGTCCTTTGGCAGTGAAACTGCTCGAAGACATCTGTGCTGTGGGCACATTCACCCTGTGCAAGTGCTGGCTTTTGTTAAAACTTTCTGCTTGGCAAGACTCTTGTTTGAGTGCAGTTTCGAAGGAATCCATCCTGTCATCAGGAATCCCCTGAGCAGAGTAGCTCCATTTGTGTTTGGTAACTTCTAAGATTTAGTCATCCTGCTCCTTGCAATGGGTTGTTTTCCAAAGCAAAAAGATTGATTTTTCATTCAGCACTACCACTGTGGGCCCCCTAAAGCTACAGTTAGCCAACTGTACATACTAATGCAGAATTTTCTGGCCAGAAAGACTCCAAGAATGCTTCTAAGGGATGTATTCTTTGAGGTTTGTGTATGATGATCTCCCATAGTATTGAAAGAGTAAAAAGCTGCATGTATGGAGTTCTTGAAGACTGTGGCCAGTGTGCCTGACCGTAATGGCCTGGCAACTTGGTTCTGCTGTGTATTGACTCCTCTTTTTGTGTTTGTTAGCTGGATTTGTGTGGCATTTTGCAGTCTTTACTCTGGAAGCATCATAGATCATCTACTCTCTGCAGGAAGACATTGAAAAATAGTTGTTTCATTACCCACTGAAACCCTGGGGAAATCTAAATACCTTAAAGTTTAAGATGTTTTATTCTTAGATTTCATAATGAAAAATTAATGATATATGGGGAAAAGAGATAGACTTTTCTCTTAGACATTTGTCTTCATGTCTTCCTTGTTTTTTGCATTTTTGCTTATTTCACTTTTTAAAAAAATTGTTCCTGTCATCAGTAGGTTCAAAGAATTGCAGCAGCAGTTGCCCTGTAATAAGCCAGGCACAGTGTTAGTTGTTTTTCTCCCTCTTTCTCCTAAGCTGCCTAGAAGTCAAACTTTCTAATTTTTTTCCAGTATGTTGTATACTATCTTTTAATTGGTTGTGTATGATCCATTTATTTTTAGCAATTAGTCATGAAAAATAACACACTGTATGCTTTCAGGCAGTCATTAGAATTATCTATCTGTTTTACAGAGGTAGCTTAATCCCCAGTCTGGGTTCACTGTAATATCAGTAATATTTAACACACATTAAACATGTTTTCTACAAAGTGTTCCTGGAAGCAGGCACTGAAACTGTTGGTCTTGTACAAGACATATTAGAAACTAAGCAAAATATGGCTTGAGAAGAAGGAACTTGCTTGTGTGAAATCTGTGTTGGGGTCTGAAATATCAGCTTCTAAGGGAAAGATAAATTTATGTTATTTGTGAAGTTACATGTTGTTATGTAGGTGGGGTCAGTGTCTAATAAACAATTGTTCATGACCTGATTGCAACTAGTGGTGCTGGGCTGGTTTATCAAGTATATCTCTCCAGGAGTTTCTGTGTTATCAGCTAGCTCCACTGTTTTCTACCTTTTTTTTCATTCGGGCTTAGGAAGAAAAAGTTGTATTAAATCTGGCGAACCAGTCTTTTGAACCAATTTGGAAACTCCAGATACCTATGTACACTAAACAGCTTTCTGTTCTCTGACTGTATAAACACAAGGAAAATCCACTAGAGGCACTGTATTAAAGTGCAAGTGCTACATTTGTTGCATTTGCTGCACAACTTTACAATACAATTTTGTCTTTTAAAATTAATGTTATTTGTTCCTCTTAGTTGTAGGTTTGTTAAAAAGTCCTGTTAAGAGTATGGGTAGAGGGTCATTGATGTTTTCCATTTGCATCTTTCCAGCCAAAAAAGAGCTGTTTGAGATAACACAGAATATCTTATGTAAGTTTTGCATGCTAGTCACCATTGCAGGCAACTCTGTAGTTAAATTGACTGAAATAGATGGCAACTCTTTGCTGTTGTGCTAAGTGAACAGTGTTTGCATTGCTTTGAAACTCTGTAGTTGGTTGTGTGACAAAGCTTTTGGGTTGAAACACTAAAATATTAATGTCTGTGGAATAGATTGTTTCCTCCGGGGAAATACTAAAAGCCCTGTGGAACTGAACTTTGGGAGCTGAGGATTATCTGCATAGAAACCTTTTTCCCTTCTTCGTTGTATTTACTGAAACCAGATCCTCTAGGGTTTTGGTGATAAAGCCCACTGTGGATGGAGATAGAAACAGTTTTTTCTAGATGAAAAAAGTGCCTGTAATAAAGGTAGTGGAAATTTATTCCTTTTACCAGGTAATGCCTGTGTCAGTGAGGTAATTTATATCACCCTTGGTTGCCTTAATTTTTTCCTCCTTGTAGCTTACACAGAGAGGTTTATCTCGGCATGAATTTTGAGGAGCACAAAAAGATTTGATATAAGGGCTAATACTGAAGTTAATTTTCTTGCTTGCTCCAGTGTCATTTGCTTTATCAAAAATGAAATGAAACACCTTCTAACATTTACTGGTCAGCTTCAGAGTGACCAAAAGACTTTAAAAATTAGTTGTACTCAGTATGTATATCCCCCCAGGGAAGTCCAACCAGTGCTTTAAACACTATATATTTAAGCAGTAAAGTTCTTGGTAGCCCTCATATGGATGGGAGTAGTTTCACCCCATATGTCTGGTTTCACTTCTTCTTCCTCTCCTCTTTCTCCACTTGTTTAATGTGTTATGATGTTGAGCTCCTCATTGCACTTGAGTAGAAAGCTGTGAAATCAATGAAGAAACCCTTCTGAATTTCTCAGGACATTCCTCTGTCTTTGTGGCTCCTTGATGGGCAGCCCTTCAAATTTCTGTGCTATCCCCTTTCTTCCGACTTTGTTATTATTGTATGAAAATACAACATGGCTAACTGTATAACTTCAACAGAGCCCACAGCTGAACAAGCCAAATGTCTATTATTATTGCACATCAGACTAAACAATTTTTTTTTTTTGAAAGAGAAATGAGGAATCAAGTTACACACTTTGAAGCTGTGCTGTTAGGTATCTTTTACCAAATCAGAATTTTAATTTTTTTTTTTCTCAAAATGCAAGCTTGTTTTACATAGGTGTCCTTTGGCTCTCCAGGGCTTTTTTAAACTGGTAGCATGCTTTAAAGTTTTCTTTTTTGTTTTGAGGGAAGAAACTCAGGAATTCAATGTAGTTTGACAAGATACATTCTGGATGAATCAAATAAGTTTCTGTATAGCAAGCTAATGTTGTGTTTCCTGAGCTTTTGTTTTGACAACAATATATTGAGACTTAGTGCCCTTTCTGAGACTATTATTTCAATCCTCATACCTCCAAAAGAACAACAACAAAGAAACTCCCATACATTGTCAAACATAGTGAGTACATAATGGAATCTCCTGACTTTGCTGAAGACTTCAAATTCTCCATTGCCTTACAACATATATTTTTTTAAATGAATCTGAAAAATCAGGTGTCACTTCAGACATTGAGGACAGAATTTCAAAAGTCAGCAACCAAAACACACACAGTATATGAGATTCTGGTCAGAATATGATTGCTGAGTGCCTCTGAAATATTTTCCTGTAAGATTAACCTGTGGGTTTACTTGGGATCTGCACAGCTGAGATCATTTGGACTTGCTCTGGGGCTTACATATTGTCTATTTACATTTTTGAGGCTTACTTAAACTTAATGTTTCTTGCAGCCTATCTGGTGGTGACTGTCTTCAGAGAGGCTAATTATTCCCCTGAGTAATAGGCTGAACAATATTTTTATTGCCTAGTCTGAAGCTTTACAAAATCCGCGTTCAAGCTGGTGATAAATTTGAGACAAAAATAACTTCTAAGTAATTATCAGATGACAGCTTTACCTATGAAGTGATAGTTGGCTAGAGATAGATGCCTCAGAGGACAGTAAACTAGTTCTGGAGGATGCAGCTAGCTGAGGATGGAAAGATTTTTACATGTTGAACAATGGGACTGGATTGGGATAGCTGATCAGTATAACTGGCAGGTATCTAGGGTTAACCCAGATAAACCTGTATCCCAAGCTGCCAATACAAAATACAGCTTGTGACCTTAAAGTCCTGGGTTATGTGAGTAGCAGGGTGCCTGCAGAACAGCTTCCTACGAAATGTGTGTCCTCAGTAGGAATGCTGAGAGTGGTGCTAGCTCTGTCTGAGTTCTGGTCCAGATGGGCCTGGCTCATCCAGTTGCTCAAGTGCAACAAATCAGAGCCCTGTTCTCAGTGAGTCTGCAATAGTTGTGGGCGCTGGTGATAGCAACAAAAGCTTTGTTTGTACCAACAGGGAACAGTGAGGTCAGGCACAAGCTGTTGGAACTATTAATAAATTTTTAAGTGCTGAGAATTAGGAATATTTTATTAATTCTGGGAGACCTGATTTTGTAGCTTATGTTAGGGTCTTTTTGTGATTCTGTTCCCAATTAAAACATAAAGGCTTGCCTAATCTAGGTAAAAGAATTCCTGTGGTGTTGAGAGTAATTTCTTCTACTAATTTGCCCACGTCCTGAAGGAGAACTGGTTTACAGAGGCAAAATGATTGCTCAGGAGCTAAGCAAGCTCACTGAACTTGGTAGCCTTGAAATCTTGAAACCAACGAGTGCAGTGTATGTGCAGTGTTACTACTTTACTACACAGGCTCTCAACATTTTAAAGTCTGGATCTTTATAATTTCTGCTCTCACACAGGGGTTTTGTGGATTTCTGGTTTCTGTAAATGTTGAAGGCTGAAGTATTAGAGATAGAAAGGCGGGTCTTGTTTTACATCTGATTGAGCTGACTTCCAGAAGGTCTGTGGATGGAGTTTAGGCTAGCTGGTTGGCGCTGTTCCTTCCTCAGTTGGGAGAAACAAGGGGCTGTCTATTTTAACAAAATCTTAGTGTGAATTCCTGCCAGTCTGCTTTCTGGAACATAGGAACTACATTAGCCATATGGGGAACCTGAGGTAATAAATAAAGATCACCATCTCAATATGTAGGGGGTGTAAACAGTGTCATTATCACTTTTGATCTTTTGAGATATTAAAATAGTTAATTGGAAAGTTCAGCTGTTGGCAACACCACTGCTTATCTTGTGGCACAGAAGATAGACTTTCAGCATGAGCAGAGAAAAGCCATTGAGGACCCTGTGCAGTTGAAGTCTCATTCTTGCTCTGGCTTGCTTTTCTTCACTGTTAAAGTGGCTTTACTTCAGTTAGAAAACTTTTTTTTTGTTGTTGGGTTTTATTGTTGGTTTTTGTTTTTTTTTTTGTCAGTTTTGGGCTCAAGCAACTCTGAAGAAACCCAGGGTTTTTGATTCTAGTGTGAGTGGTGGCATCAATTTCTTCGTGAAACCATAGTTTCTCATCTTGGCCATGAAATTGATACCTTGCTTATTTTATATGGATATACCACTTCTAACAATAAAACATTTCCTGTATTTACCTCACATCCAGATGCTAATGTGCCTTTTGTGTCCAGGAAGGTTTAGCAACAATTGTCTTCGATTTTCTACAAAGCAATGATGTTGTTCACTAAAGTAGCATCTAATCCTTTTTGGAAATTAGGTCTATTTCTGCTGCATTTTACTGCATTTTGTTTCCAGTACAAACTCACGGGCCAAAGACAACCCTGGTGTAAATCTAATGAGTTTACTGAGGTTACCCTAGAGATTTTTTTGGCACTGCTTATTTAGGATATGGACCTGTAAAGTGCTGAGTATCCTCAGCTCCCATCAATGCCAGCACCTTGCCAACCCATCCCCTTATGCTGAGTTCTTGCAGGATTCTTGGAAGGTTACATTTCAAACTCTGGTAATATGGTAGTTAGCTGTGAAAACTAAGAGATAAATAAGTGTGCATTCCCAAATACTTGGAGTTGGTTTCCATTAAGCTCATAAGTAGGATGCTCAAGCCAAAAGAAATGAAAAGAATTTTAACATTAAGGACTTACATTTTATGTTCCTTCAAGATGTTCTACCAGAAATATAAATGTGAATGAGTGTCTTTGCCCTTGGATTACCTGAGAAGGTCAAACTTGGAGGATCATGCTTGATGCAGGTAGAAATTGGCTTCACCTGGCTTTATAAGGGAGGAGGCTGATCCTCTTCTTTAGTTTCCAAGTGAAAACTGTGATTTCTTTTGTATGCCTTGCTTTTGTACTGCTTATTTAAGGGTTGATGAGTATTTCTATTCTGATAATGTAAAGTGCATTGTGTCAGGTAACCGTTTGCTGAAAGGGGTAATATTTGAACTTGACTAGGTGCAAGAAACCAGTTTTTTCTTCCAGAATTTGCTGAAGTGGGAAACTTTTTTCTCTGGTCAGAATTGGCCCAATATGGGCAATAGGGTTTATTTTCATTCTTTAAAAATGAAATACAAATAATAGGTAGTTGTCAAGGACTATGCTGAAGATTATATTTTAACAAGGTGAGTCCAGTCTTTCTGTAGAATCAGGAACAAAGCATCTTGAGCTGGAATAGAGCTTTGGGAAGAAGGAGCCGAGGTGGAATAGTTAAGAACTAACCTGAGAATGAATGGAGGTGCCTCAGAGCTGTGCTTTGGGGAGTCTTTGGTTCCCAAATTTGGGCTTGATTTTTCATTTCCTGAAGAAAGACCAGCCAAGGTCATCCCTGAAACTACAGTCTACATAGCAATTCAGCTTGTCTGTCTTGCAGGTTCTTGGAAAGTTATGAGAAAACCATGTAATTGCTTCAATCCCTCCTGCCTGTGGCATTAAAGAGAATCCTGTCCTTGTATTAATTCTGAGAGGGCAGAAAAATCCTAGAGATGAAGGCATTAAAATCCTTTTACTCAAAATTCCATGGATTTGCATGTATTATCAACACTTTCAGGTATAAAATGCAAAAGGATGCTTCTTTGTGGCCAAAATTTAACTTTTCATAGCTTTTCTAAAGGCTGTTTTGCTCTTCCTTCAAAAATCATGTCAGAAGCAGAACTTCTTGCCATGGCTACCTTTTTTGCTTAATATGTGTATGTATGAGGTGGTTTTTGAGCATCTGAAGGCATTAACTGGTGTGTATCCACAGCAGTTAACATGAGTGCTGTGGTGAAAATGTGCATTGTGATATGTACTGTGCGTTGTTCTGCATGCACCTATTTTTGGAGGTTTATAGAGAGTTTGTAAACTTTAGGGATATGGACTTGTGTTACATGCCCTGGGAAAACCCATGCTGTTGTCTTTCTGCCTGAATGATGACTGCTGCTAGGTTTTGGACATTGATGGCAAGCATAGGCTGCCTGCTGTGTTTAGTGTCGAAATTCAGTGCTGTGTGGGTTTTTTAATGATGGTGTGGTAGGTAGGGGTGGGAAAGCAAAGAGAAGTTTAGTTAGAACCTCTCTTTTCCTGGAAGATATTTAATTGACTGACTCTCCTTTTAATATTAAGCACCAATGATCATTTCTTGTCATATTCTCAGATCAAACTCCTACACCAACACGCTTTCTGAAGAACTGTGAGGAAGTCGGCCTCTTCAACGACATTGACTGCTCCCTAGAGCACGAGTTTAGGAAGGCACAAGAAGAAGAGAACAACAAAAGGGTGAGTGTGAGCACACCATGCCCTTCTTCCCCTTTTGATTCCTTGAAATGTTAAAGGAAGTGTCCCTTATTCTGTGGGAAAGCAGATTGAGCTCTACTACCTGGTAGTACCCTTTTGGTTTGAAACTAGGTGGCACTACAAATTGTGACATGCTTTTTAAAACTATTGAAGCAGTTGACAGAAATAAAAACCCCAAACCAACAAAAAACCAGTATTAAATAAAAAAAAAAAGGTGTAACTATGTTTACCAGGGTTTTATTCCAAGTCTCTGCTTTTAAGTAAAATATAACACAAACCACACACCTCTTGAGGGAGAGGCTTGGGAAAATTATATCATCTTTGAAGTGAGGATTGCAAATTGGCTCAAATACAGAGAAATTTAGCTTATGAAGGGGAATTTACTTAAGAACAAAATTTTTTCTTTTTTTTTTTTAATTCCTCCACAACACAGGGGGCTCTTGGATTTATTCGTCATCAATACCAGATTTATTGTGTTTCTGTATTTCTCATAAAACATTCAAGTTGAGCGGGGAAACTTTGATTTGAAATGCCTAGTAGATAACATATCTCATCTTGAATTAGTATTCTTTTCATTTATTCTGAAGCTATTCTGTAAATATTCTGAAGTTTAACTTGAATTATAGAGGCCACCTTGTATGTAAGTGTACTCCTGTACCCAAAGATAGTTAAGAGTGTTTTCAGGGGTCCTAAAGAGCTGTTAAATGTTTCAAAGAATTGTAAAAGAGCATAAGGCTCTAGAGAGGCCACCAAGAAAAGAGGTAAAGCTGCTTGCTAAGGTGCAAAACAGGAGAGGAGGCTTGCAGAAAGGAGAAGGGAGTCCAGAAGCAGCTTGGTTTTGGCTTATAAGGGAGGGAGTCTTGGTGTGGTTTATTTGTGGCTCATAAGGAAAGAGACTGGGACAGGTAGAGGAGCAGAGAGGCTGTGTCATAGTATACTGAGCAAGAAATAAGAGTGTCCAAATGTAAGAGAGTTCAAGTTTTGGTCAGGTACTGGGAAAATAGCACAGACTGACCCTCACAGCTTTGTGTGTTGGACAAATGTTAGGAAACAGCCATGTACTGAGATAAATGTGTCAGATTTTAGACTTGTTAAAAACTTTGTGGTTTAGGTGCCGCAGAGGGGAGTCCTAGCTAGAATCAGGCAGAACATTTGTGTATGCTCCTACCTCTTTGTGCATTAGAGGATTCCTAAGTTTTTCTCTGTGCCTGGTGTTTTGCAGGAGTAGGAGATGAGGAGAAATCTACTGATGTGGACCTGAGTGCAGTTAGCTACAGATTGCAGCGCTTGATGTTCCAGAAAGATTTTGGCTTGCAAGGGCTAGTTGCAAAATCTGATTAAAACCTAGACAAGGGCATCGAGTTACCTGATAATTCCAGCTGTTTAGCAGTCTCTGGGAGTCTTATTCTGCCCTCCCACCAACCCCTGCAGCTGCCATTGGTGATCTCCAGGGAGCAAAAAAGTGATGGGGGGATGGGAAATTAAAAGAAAAAAAAAAAAAAAAGAAAATAAAAGGGGATGAAAAAGGAAAAAAAAAAGAAGGGAAAAAAAAAGGGCATAAGTCCCACTAGCTGGCTAGCCTGTAACATTTGCTCTGTGTTTCCAATTAGTCTGCTAAATGTCCATTCTTACATTACTGACTGACTGTCAGATAGGAATCTGAAGCGGGCCCCAGTAGAGCTTTACACAAATGCAAGAGACAAAGGCCAAGACAGAAGGAGACTCCTTGGGTTGCTGCTATCCCTAAGGAAATGCTTCTAACAGCCTGTCCCTGGAATATGAATGTGATGCAGTGTTGGCCTAACGGACCCACCAACACAGGGAGACTAAGGTTAACTGCACAGAAATCTTACTCACTGCTCAGAAAAGTCTTCCAAAAATATTTTTGGTCATATTAATTTCTTTGGACTCTGAAAGAAACAGTTTTGTTTATTTTAGTATATCACTGTGGCTTAGCACACAGCTTGACACTGAAATCTTGCAACAGAAAAACGCTTTCATTTCTCATTGGCTTGTTTTGCTCCTTGAGAGTCATAATTTGAAAATTCAGAGGATAAAGTTCAAGTAGCTGCATTTTTTTCATTCTTCTTTTTTATTTTTTTTAATCTGGGTGGAAGCCCATGGATAATCCATGAGAATTTGTTGTGGTGAAGCTGGTTATGCAGACTGGTGACTTTCCAAACTAATTGTGAAGCTCTGAGTGCATGGGTTGAAGAACATCATATGTACCTTTTTTGTAAAGGTACTATAGAGTAGAAAGCACTTGCATTAATATTCCAGCTTCTTATCCAGGAATAAATCACTTGACATCCTTCTGACATAGTTGCTCACATGTAAAGTGGAAGTATTATCTCTTTATGCCTCCCATACTTGTTATGCCTTATGATTGTAAGCTCGTCTGTGAAGGACCACCTCTGAAAATGTATGTGGATCAGCCTTTGCTTGGGGACAGGGGGGACTCAAGGAACAATAATCATTATGATGTCCTCCAGGACCTAAATTGAGAAAAGTAAAGCTATAAATGGAAGTGAGTTTGTCACATGGCTTTGGCTCCTCTGCTGTTTAAACTATCCAGTATTATTTGGAAGTCTCTCCTTGAGAAAAGCCTGCTCCCTAAATGCAAGAGGTGCTGTAGATCAGCAATAAGCATATGGATAAACGTATGAGAAAGAGGCTTTTCCATCCTCTTGATGGCACTCTTCCTGACACAAGCGTCCTGCCACCCAAATACACCACCAAAATTAACACAGGTAACAGCATACCTAGACTATATTTCTACTTGCAAAATTGTAAATATTAAAGTTCTTGGGAGCTTGAGGCAAACAGCGATTGACAGCTCGGACCCAGACAAAATTTGCAACCCAGCTCAACAAGGCAGGTAGTGCTGGCAGATCACACAACCATCTTAGTCCACTAGCTGCAGGTTTTAGGCTCACACTACCTGGAACATTAGGTATCCAAAGCCTTTGTAGCGGGCTGTAATTGCAAACACAGCTGCTACTGGATAGGCCTTGTTGTCACATCTTGTTTTGAGCACCGAGTTTGGGCTGAGCAGATAATGTCAAAGATGGGAAGAGTCAGGGTCTGTATAACTTAGTGAACCCAATCAATTAAATTCATCTAGCCTGACCTCCCTGTGTGAAATGAGAAAAAGTGGAAATATGCTGAGTGTAGCAAGTAGAGTATTGCATCAAATAGTATTTACAAATAGTGAGATAAATATTTTTAGCATGAGGGTATGTTTAAAGTCACATTCTGCTTATGCTAGAATTTGGATGCATCACTTCCTGAGGCTTATCCTGAAACTTTGAAATCTTCTAACCATTGTTCAGTGCTGCATGATAATATGTTAGTTAGGAAAATGAGGCAGGGAAATGGCTGTTCTCAGTTACAGCTTGGTTTTAGTGTGAGTTGTTCAGTGTTGGTTTAGGAAGCTCATGGCTAACAAGTCCACTATGTGGCCTAATATTCCTGTTCTAAATATACTATCCCAAGGCAGGCACCTCATTGCTAGAAAAGCACCAGAGAATTGAAGTAGTCCAGTAAAGAAAAAGAACAAAAACAAGTGCAGAGCCTTTGGTGGTTAAATAACATCAATCTAAAGAAGGATTAAAAAGCCTGAATATCCAGTTTAGTTGTGTTAAACAAGGGATGATGCTACAGTCTGATGTGTGTTTGAAAGACATATATTTGGTTTGTACCTTTTAGTTACACTACCTTGTATATATTTCTGTGTATCAGCATAAGAAAGTGGATAAAATGCACTTATCTAGCTTATACCACCTCACTGTTTCATGCTGAACTCAGTGACTCTCTGACTTCCAGAAGAAATTTCTTGCAAATGTTTCCTGAATGTTATAGTTTGGTACTGTAGCCTATGGGTATAGGGAAGATGATATAATTCAAAGCAAGCTGGAAATGATAGAATCTGTCTCTAGAGTAGTATAGTTTGGAGAAAAAAAATTAACTTAATTTCCACACCTTGCTTAAATTTCATGCAATGTATATCTAACCCATAGGTTTTCCCTTCTTCTGGAAAGTAATATAGAAAAATCATGAAGGATTTTGCCTCATTTAATAGTATTTAATAGTTGGCATTACAGTAGCTGAAATGAGCAGTGCAGTAAATGGGGCCCTTAGCCAGGAAAGGGTGATATTCTGGCAGTTAGCTTGGCTGATGGGTGACATATTAGCCCCAGTTTTCCCTTGTGAGTACTCTGAAACCCCAGTAGGGTCCTGGAGAAGAGCAGCATGCTGGTAGATGTTTCAGAGGCAAGTGCTCTGAAAGGGCTGAATTTCACTTGTGAAGTAATACAAACCAACAAATTCATAAGCCTGTTCCTGGAGCATTTTTGACACATTGTCTGACAGTCTGTGCAGCAGAAGAAAGGAAAGACTTATGTTTAAATGCTTACTATTTTGATTTTTGAAAAAAGTTATGCAATCATAAATGCACATATGTACATTCTTCCTGCATTTACCTAAACATCCATAAGATCATCCACATTTTTTAAAGAGCCCCCTAATTTCTTATTTTCCTACTGAGATTAAGTATCTTATATACTCAGTATGTCATAGTAGACAAAAAGTAAGACTAGGAATTGTTTATGTTAATACAGTGCTTGAGGGCCAGGGTACCATTGTTGTAGGTATTGTAATAATTTCAAGCTGTTAACTTTATCAATCAGTTAAGCTGTTGTCAAGGTGATAGCTCAAAACTCTAAAACTCAAGTCTAAAATATCACCCCACTTTCAAAGGTTTCAGTATAATAGCTCCTATACTCTAAGTATAACATCTATGTCTGCGAAGATGTAAGCATCCTCATGCCACAACATTCTTTCTGGGTGATGCATTGAATTACTGGAAAGATACACTGTAACTCTGTATCAGAGTTTTTCTGAGGGTTATTCTGGGTTTTCATATACATTAATTGATTTCCAAAGCTCCTTTGTAGTGTGACACCAAGATCTTGAAGGAATCACACACGTGGAGTGAGAATTGCAGGGTATCTGGGTCGTCTCCACCGTTCTGCCAAGACAGCAGCTTCCTGTCTGTTTCGGTTCCTAAATCTCTTTAGAGACATGGCCCCAAAAGATTGACAGACACCCTCAAAGACATTTTGGTGCCTTTCTCTCACTGAAACAAAGCAGGACTAAATCGGAGAGCTACCATAAAAGATCTGGCCTCAAGTGACATGCTGAAAATTTCACAGGAAGTCTGTGGCAGAACCTCGGATTGATTCCATATCTCCTTAGTCTCAGAATAGGGCATCCCACAGACCATGTGTGTTAAAGATTTATCAGCTGTTGTTCAGTGTTGCTAAAGACAGGAAGAATGCTCTCCTCCTCTCTCCAGATGGGTAGGCTTGCTGGATTTTAACTTCTTAACCTTCATAGATTTCATGGTAGACATATGGCAGTTCTCTGTATTTTATATGATGGCAGCTCCACAGTGGGCACTTCAGTCCTCAGCTTTATGAGTCCTGTTTTGAGCATGCATCTATCTCCAGGCACTCATTTGCCACATTGAATTGTATTACAAAAGGGGAACTTTCTGCATAATGACACAGGAAATCTGACCTTGCAGAAATACTCACAAGAAAAGGCTTTAATTTAGGTTTGTTGCAGATGATAGAGGATCTTATCTTCTCCTGGCAGGCAGGTCTATCTTATCTTCAATGGACTTTTGAATGGGTTTATGGGTTTAGATCCTCATACTCAAAGAGAAGACCTCAATGTTTTTCCAGCAATAATTGCCTATATCATGCAGAAAGGCAGTTCTTGAGGGCATACGTTTTTGATTCAGCTAAACTTCCATAACCATCATCCTTCCATGTTCTTCTGAACTCCAGCTGATGAATCATCCTGCAGAGCTCAGTCAGGACAGTCCACCTTCCTTATTATTATTGTCTCTGTCCCAAAGAAGCTGAGTCATCCTCTTGTAATGTTTGGAGGTTTGTTATGTTTTGTGTGTTTTGGCTACTCCTGGAAAAGGAGGACTATCTGATTCATTCTAATATTTCTTTCACAGCAACACAGTGAAGTTGGGCCTTTTGCCTTGGTCTTCCTTGGAATGTTTTTAATGGCAGAGCTTTCTTGTTACCAGTTCAGATTTCAGCAGCATGGACTGGATGGCACATGAAAAAGGGATAAACCTTTCCTGTAGTGGCATTTTTATAAGTCTATCTGTTAGGTAAAGCCCCTAAATCTTGGCAGTCTTTTTAGAATATACACTCTGCTATTAAATACAAGCTCTTTGCTCCCCAGAGTGGGCTGCAGCCTCTGTGGTTGGATGGGTAATAAGATACTGCTGATACACTTCAGAGCAAGGTGCACTTTTCCTTTATTTATGAAGATAGACATGCTGGTCGAGGGCTTAATCACAGCTGATAAATCATTTTAAGAAAGCCTATTAGAACCATATGCTGATCCTTCATATTAACATGGTGTGTCTGTTTCTAGTCTAATAAGGCAGGGTCTCTTTTCTCTTTCCCTTCCCCCTGCCTGGTGTGCAAATTATTTATCTGTTTAAGTGATTTTGCTTGCTCGGGGGCATTTCTCTCTATAAGAGACACTGTTAATAAAGCAAGGTGAACAGAGGAAAGAAAGATTCTTAATCTCCAGACAGTGAAGCTGTGTGTTTTTGGTCTCCTTTGTTGAGAGGGGATTGCAGAGCAATTGTCCAAAAGCTGAGGCAAGGAAACCTGTTGGTTAAAGACTGGGACACTGTGGCATGGCCTTCATGGCAGCATAAGGTTGTCATTTTGGCCCAGGTGGTTACAATCCTGGAGCCCAAGAACTGCGAGGGTTGGGTGTGCTGACATTTCGGTTACCTCACCTTTCCCTCACTCAGAGAGGGCTGCTGCAGGAACAGGTTCCACAGACATCTAATGAGATCCACATTGGTGAAGTTATCCTGAGCCAAGTCCTATTTATCATTAATTGGTGGGTTTGCTTGCAGATCTTTCCTATTATTTGCTGATTATACCCCTACATGTTTTATTATCTTGCCAAAATTCAAATGCTAATAATTTCTTGATTTATAGTTTGTTTATAACACTGTCTGCTGCCTAAATGGACGTAGTTAGAAGGTTTCAAAACGGCAGCAGCTCTTTTGCTGACTGGGTTTCTTTCACATTTTGCACATGGCAGTCAACTATTTATAAACCTCCATAGGGACTCCTAAACCTTTACAGTTGGGTTCCTCCCACAACTTCAGCCTCTTTTCTCCCTTACTCCCCCAAGGCAAGTCTTGTTTTTTTGGCATAAAGACAGTGATGGTGATTGTTAGGTGGAGAAAATGTCCACAAGCTATGAACTGTGGGTAAGGATCTTTAATTTGTACATCAAGAAGGATAAATTGGAAGTCGGAGACATCCAGGAAAGTAAGGGTATCTTCACAATAAAGTGGGAGATCCAGATCTGAGTTTCTGGTGTTCTTTAAGCTTACAAAATATGAAACTGAAAAACTGTAAACTCACTTTACAGTGTGCACGTTGTAGCACATCCCATTTCCAGTACTGCACAAATTTAACTTTTAAATCTGATCTACTTCAGAGTAAAGAAAGGAATAGTGGAGAGAAGAAATAAGCTAGAACAACTGGTCACAGGTGATGGCAGTTAAGGAACCCCAGAGTGGGAGGTATAGTCTCATACATCTCTGGGGCAGTTTCATTGACTTTAACAGAATTTAAGTTTTTAACCAAAATTTTTAACTAGGCAAAGATCTGAAGGGAGAAAAGCCTTTGCTCAGAGACCAGAAAAAAAACCCAATTGTGGTCATGAAGTGATGTGAAGTACCTGGGTAGTTGTTGATATCCTGCTAATATGTAAAAAATAGATCCTTTTAAAAACCATACTAGGGAGGTAAAAAATGTACATATTGTTTCCTTATTCTGGTTTCTCTCTCACATGCTTCTCTACAAAAGTTGCCAAGTCCACTATTATCAAATAAAGTATCAAATAAATATTGGCTTTTTTTCTTCCCTGAAATGTGAATAAACTGTGTGTGGCTGGGTCTGGTCCCTGGGAACAGACATCGGGTTGCCATGTGAATGTACATGTCAAAGTGCAGCTCTGCCAGCCAGTCTGGGGCTGGGTGGGGAGAGACACGGGGAGAATGAACTCAGTGTTACAAACCGTCTCTTTTGAATTTCTACAACCTATTAGTCACAGCAAGCTGCCCTTATTGATTTTGGTAAGAGAGGTCACTTTTAATCCTCTAAAGTGGAGAGAGCTACATGCACTCTCCATAGCATGACATTAAAATTGACACAGCTCTGCATCAGTTCTATGAAAAAGCCCTAAACCTAGATGGATTATTGCCTTGATTTTCAATGGATACAAGCTGCTAACCAGAGCAAGCTAACCTAGATTAGGTGTAAAAGCTTTAAAATGCTTCATAAGGAAAGCACAACCAAAAGAAGCTAGAAAATATGAGAACACGCTAAAAGAGCTGCCCCTGCAGAAATAGGCCATTAGTCTTCAGATACTTATTTTCTCCTTTTTAAAACATTTAAAAGTCAACACAAAGGAGTGGAGATTATCATATAAAAGAACAAACAAAAGCTGACCTTACTCTATGATTATGAAAAAAGCTTTATTCTGGCTGATACCCCTTGCTAGTTTTGTTTATGTTCTTTAGAGAACTAAATCTTTGAATACAATTAGGACTGTCCAACTTGACTCTTAAGTGTGCCTCAAAATAAACAGCAGAGGTGAAGTCTCAGCAGTTTTCTTTTCATCTTTGTTGTCCTTGCTCTGACCCTTTTTTCCTGCCTAATGGTCCTTTGTGGCATACTATTTTTAAGAGAAATCTCCTTGATGGAAAAATATGCTTAACGTGGATAGGAAAATCATTATGAGCCTGGAAAAGTATTTTTTTTTCTTTCTTTGGAATTCCAGAAAATGACTAGTGCCCCTTTTGATTTTATGCTATTTTTTATTTGGAAATATTTTCTCTGAAGGTTTTGCTGATTTTTTTTTCTGTGAGTCTCAGTAAATATTTACAATGTAGTGTTTAGGGAAATTTGTTGCCTTGTCATGCAAGCTTGGTGTTCTTTTCGTTAGTTGCAAGCTTGCACCAGTATTTCTTATTGAAGGTTAGAAATTCTCTTTCTAAATACAAGACATCTGCAAAAGAAACAGTGGCAAAAAAAACATTGAGGTATAATGTTGAAGTCTAATTTGTAGAGTCTGTAAGTGTAATACATGTGATGATGGAGGTGCCACAGCACCTTTCATTGAATCTTAAAAGTCCTCTCTTGGTGGTTTGGTTGAGTAGGTCTCTGAGCTCATTCTCAACAGAGGTTGAACTACTTGTGTGCCTGTGAGGCCAGGGTGGCTTCCCCTCCTACAGTAAGAGATACTTACTCTTCCTCCCCTTCCTTCCTCACCTGAGATATGTGTGTGGGGAGGTGGTATTTTCTCCCTTTTTGTGGACTTAGCAAGGCCTAGGGAAATGCAAGCAGGCATAGAAAGGGAGCTGGCTTTTGGCTTCATCACTGGCACTGAGACATGACACCTAGAAGAAAAGGAGAAGGATGCCCTATCTGCAGATTGTCTGGGCTTCTATCTGGCAGCTTATTTTTGTCCTAGATCTACCTTTTCTTCTCCTATCAAGCAAGAAATAAAAAAGCAATACCTTGCCAGTCTCCTTTTTGTTGGAAGGGTCCTCCCTGATGTCTAGAAGGGAGGGAAAGAAGGAAGACAAGAAAGTAGGGATTGCTAAAGGGGGCAAGAAATGAAAGGAATCTTTTTTACTTACATAAAGGCTGTATTCCTATCCCAGATCAGACTTAGTGGAGAAAATGGAAAGGAAAATAACACAGAACAAGAGGGAAAATAATATTACTCAGACATGAACAAAGCTGAGGGAGCCTATAATGAAGCTATTCAAGAGAAAGAGTGAAAAATCAACACTGACATGAAGCAGACTTTAAAAAGACAGTTCTTTGTTTTCTGAGAAGTGGAATATCAAAATATTCCTGTGATATACTTAGCAGAACTGGGGGAGCAGAGATCAAGGAGTGTGAAAAGTGAAATTTACTTTTTTCCCCATCATGCCCATCCTGTTCCTCCCACCCCCAAACCCAAGGAAACAGAATTCGTTTCTCTACTTAAGGTTGAAATGAAATGTCAGGGGATGTGGCTGTACAAGAGAAGAGGAGGCATGAAGGTGCTCTGTTGATATTGGGTATTAGAATAGTTTTTCCCTGAAAAAGTGGAAAGGAAAGTCAGTCCAGACACTCACGTTTTTGCTTTCTTTATAGTCTTTTCTAAACTATTCTTTCTCTTGTCACACCCCTGTCTTACCTCTGAGATCTCTGTGTGTGTCCCTTGGGAAGTATACATCTGTGCTTGTTCCTCTAATGACAAAGTTACCATAGTTCTTTCCCATTTATGCTATTTTTTTGCAGTACAGTAAACTCATGCAAATGTAAATGCCAACGTAAATGTTTCAGGAAAACCGGAAAAACTATTACGCATGTTACACCTCTGCACATAAGTTCTTATTTTGTGGATTATTGCATGGCTGGAATCTTTTTCAGGTGCACCTCTTATATCCAAATTTCTTTTCTTTGCTTCATCCATCTCAGCCAGTTAAATGTGTATATAACTGATTTTCTGAAATGGGGCCAAAGTCCACGTACTTCAATAGCTCTTAAACATATGGTTAACTTCAAGCATGTGTGCAGGGGTTTGCTGAAGAGAGATAGTTTGCTGAATCAGGACTTCCCAACACCAAGATTTTAAATTGCAAACAATTCTCTATTTTAATGTATTTTAACTACTGCCTCCCATGGACTAACAGAAGGTAACTATTCTTAGTTGAGTCCTGCAGATGAAGAGAATTCTACTTGGATAAACAGAAATTTAAGGAATTTAAACCAAATCTTTCTGAGACATTTTTTTGAGAACTATTTTTTACTTCTTCCTAATAAATAATTATGTAACATGAAAGGGAATAATGATCATAATTTCAAATTATGATTAAAAACTTATTTTTTTCTGGTGGAGGTAGAAAAGGTCCACTACTTTAAAAAAAAGCAATGAGATGATAATATATGAATGCCATAATTGACCAAATAAATATCAGTCAGGTATGCAGTCTTTGGCTACATAATTCTCTGTGATTTATGGAGAAAATACTTTAAAGAATGATAAAAGTGTGTGTATATGTAAAAAACCCTGAAAAACTAAAAAAGGCCAAACCAAATAAAAACAAACAATCCAAACCCCACCCAAAATCAAACCAAACCAACCAAATCCCACCCCCGAAAAAAGCTCCCAAAGAAAAAGGAAAAAACACGACAAAAAATGTGGTTGCCTTTCTCATTCACTTTCATCCCTCCATGGGCAGGGATAAATGGAATAGGGCTGCCTGCCTTGTGTTGTTTTGGTTTTCTCCATCCTGGATCACAAGTAGGATGGGATGCAAAGCAGATTCCACAAAGCAAATGCATCTGTTGGAAGGTGCAGGCAAGGGGAAAGAGTCAGTGAGGGAAATGTTCCTTTCAAAATTGTTCTTAATATGCTGTTAGTGATGGCGTGCTCAAATTGCCTTCTTGTTGACAGTTGGGTAAGAAAAAAAGCATATTTTGCTATTGCAGTTGATACACCTAATACATTGTTTTAAAACAAAGTGTTCTTCCCTTGTTTTGTACAAGGTGGTAAGACTTAAAAGAAATTGGGCTTTCTTCTTCTTTTCTTCCTACTTTTCAATATTTGTTTCCTCACATTCCATCTTCAAACCAGCTAATCTGTATCCCTTTCTTCTTGAGTAGCATTTTCTTGACAACAGAGCAGTGAAAAAAGCCAAGACTGCAGGACTTCTAACAATGCCAGAGGGCCCCAGGAATAGGAATGCCCTGAAAAAAATGTGCTACCATCCAGCTGCCCTTCATATTGTTGTCTCCCTAACCAATTTACTAGAGAATTTCCCACTGGCTCTTGGCTCATTCCCAAATGAGAATGTAATCTTTTAAAGATTACACTGCATAATGGAGGGACAAGGAGCTCTTTATTAACTGGGTTGGGGAGTCACTTGCTATTAGGCAAGGGAAGGGGATGGGATGTAGTAATGTTTTGTGAGCTCTGCTTTCTACCCCTTCTTGTCTTGTCAGCAACAAGACAGCAGATTGGGAGTGGGAAACCACTGCAGCTGCAATGTAGAAAAAGAAATAATTGAATGTGGCTTATGATTATGGCAATTACTTTTATAACATGAGGGATTATGCCATAACTATTATATTGCCAACAAGATTAAATTACCAACCTAATACCACAGCATGTTTTCCAGGAAAATAAAAAAATAATTCTGTATGTTCCAGAGGTGATGCATTCAGAGGCTATTAATACAATGTGAAAGAGCTGAGCAACCAAGGAACTTGCAGTGCTGTCTGTACAGACATTGTCTGGATTGGATCCCTGTCACTTCCATGAGCTCTGCCAGATAGACACCCTCACCCCTTCTGGGATGTAAAGCAATGTGGTACTCTTGTAATTTTAAATACTCCTTCTCCTGTCAAGCAGATAAGCTTCTGCCAGTAATTATTAATAAAGAAATAATCAGAAGCTCCACCTGCAATGGAGAAATTCTTGAAACTTCATGAAGAGACCAGTTTTGCTCATGTAAACCCACTAAACTAAATGGAAAGCTTAAGCTTCAATGTATTTTCATACTGTACTCTTCTTTTGCTACATCTTTTGAAAATATTGAAAATAAGGTAATTTTAGATCACCTCTAGTGTGAGGTCATTTTTGCTAAAGTTTCTGGAATTTGCAAAGTGATTTTTAATGTTTTTTAAAAATATTTTTTCTTCTATGTACATAACAAAGTCATAGATGAGGCGTTGTCATATAGCTGGTACAGATATAGCCTCATATAGACTGTTCATGATAGGAGTATAAGCTAAGTTAATTATGCAGGAAGAGCAGTTTCCTTTTGTTCATCAACTGGAAAATGAGTAGAAAATTTAATTTTGGAGACTTCAGAGATATATCATGTGTTGATCATTATGAGCAAATTAACTGTCTTCATGGAAAAGCCAGTTCTGATTCCAAAGAGAAATGAAGGTGAAGAATATAATTCTGAAAATATTTTTATGAATTTTTTTATGGTTTGTGCTGAATGATACCTCGAGCAGTTGATTTCATTTTTGTTGTACGTACTTTTAGGTCTTTTCACACCATTGTGCTTTATGAAAATACCTGCTATTACACACAGTTATTGGATACCTTTTGGAACACTGGATATACATTTGTAAATCAACTTATTTTTCTGGTGAAGAACTGGAGTTATGGATGTCAAATTGAGGTCCAACAGGACCATGTTATTGTACTGTTTTGTCAGGATTAGAAACCTCTGAACAGCAGCCTGATTTTATTCTTTTTTTTCCCCTTCCTTCCTTCTGAATATATGAACAGAAAAAGAAGCAAATAGGATTTCATGGTGGATATTTTTGTTCTGTTGCAGATATGACCAGTGCAACATACGAACTGTTTTTCTCAATGACACAAACTCTTGGATTTTTGACCTTCCTATTCATTTGAGCTTTTAAGAGTCACCTTAGATAAAAGATGTTCTCAGTTACCTGCTGGGACTGACAGCTCTGGGCACTATTACAGAGGTGTTATTGAAAGTTGGTTTCATAATTTCCTTGTAGTGTCTAACCAGATGAACAAGGTTATACCTCTATTTGATAACTGAAAAACATCTTTTAGTCAGGTAAGGTTTTATTTCTATTCCCTCGGCTTGTATCATTTTAAGACCATTGTGTTTCCAGTGAGACATCCTGTACTTGTTTCCTCTGAGGGCTTTTTATTTTTGTCCCTGGTGCATTAGTTCCTAGCTGGTAGAAACAGTTGCACAAGCAATCAACATGTTTTCTTAAATCTCCTGTGCCCAGGGCATCTTAATAAGTCTTTGGTTGCTGCTCACTTTTAGAGAGAAGGTCAGCATGGGTTTATTGCACATCTGCCAGTAGTTTGCAAAATGCTAGATCCTCATAGTGACCTGTGTGCCCACCAGGCAAGTGTTACCTTTCACAGACTGCAAGGAGGGAATCATAACCCATGGAAAGGGGCCCACCAGATGCCTGAGGGCCATACCTCAAGCTGTCACAGTAGTTTCACCAGTTTTTGCTGTTCATTTGCTCTCCTGACCTCTTTGCATCGTGTGCTTAAGCACTTTCTTAAAAGCCAGCCTGTGGCTCAGGGCATTAACTGCAGGCGGCAGTGCAACATGATCTGCTGGAAATTGTAAAGTCAGTCGTACATATTTGTGTGGACTTCTGTGTGCCCTCTCACTGTTGATAGGTAATAAAACATTAACATTTCAGTGTGATGGGGGACTTTTTGGTGTGACCCTGTGTTTAACCACCATCAAGACACAGGTGTGAAATTTTTTAAGTTAATGAGATGTACTGGAACACCACCTAGAGATATTGGTGTGTTCAGCAGGTCTTGCAGTAGTGTTAGATGGTTTTCTTCATTTTGTTGGTATAAACTATTTTGAATATATTTAATTTTCTTTTTTCTTTTTTCTTTTTTTTTTCTACAAATATTCCAGTGGAATTATTTTTAGCACCATAAGGAAATTTCTGTAAGACCTTGTCATAAAGCATGTTTCTGCATTTTTCTTGTTTTCCTGCCAATCTGTAACTTCCCTGTCTTTATAACACTTGGAAAACTTTCTTCATATTTATGTCAGTTTCTGTGTCAGCTGATGTTGGAATTGGTTTCAATACCAAAGCCAGAACCTTTATTTACCCAAATATTTAGCTTTTGGTTTAACCTGACCCTACACTGAGCACATCTGAGTTAAAGTAGCCCAACAAATCAGCTACTTTCTACCTCCTCTGACATGTGACTGGCTGTGTGGATACTCTTAGCTTGCTCTAAATATTGTGAAGGGAGGCAAAGGAGCATGTAAAGGTCAATACTGTGGTTTACTTGAAGGACAGTAATTTATTATAAACTGCTGTGACTCAATTGTTTTTGATTCTCTGTTTATCATATCTCAACTAAAAGATGCTAAGGAAACTTCTGATCTTTCCAGTTGTTAGAAGAGGCAGGTCTCACTAGCTTTTGTTTTCATGAAGGAATATGGACTATAAACTGCTTACATGCAGAATGCAATTTGCTAAATATCTGCAGAAGACCAGAATTTTGATCCCATGTTCAAGTAATACTGTAGTGCACATAACATCTAAATTTTGAGCCTTATTTTTACTTTAAATCTTTTCAGCTGGATGATTTTTTTTTTTTTTTGCTTTAAAACAACAGGTATTTTTTACATATATGAGTATAACATAGAAATTATGCAGTTCCTTTCAATGATTTTGTTGCTGGATGTAGACACACGGCACTAGCATCTAGCAAGCAAATACATTCCTGTGGTGTTTTCAAAAGCGTATGAGAAACCATATGTTTTCATAGGAAAACAGCTGTTACCAAGCATATGCTTTCTGAGATAGAGTGACACTTATTAAAAGGGCAAAGCAGGACCATGTCTTGTCTTCTATGTTGAATAAAGCTGGCAATAACTGTCTCTTTCAATGTGCAGTGGCACTGCATGCAGATATTGCCATGTGGAGTTGTAACTGGAAGGAGGGAGAGAGATTAACGTCTACAGTCTGAAGCTTGGAAGAGACAATATAAATCTCTGTCCTGCTTTGAGCTGTGAATGCCTCTGTAGGAGTTATAGTAACAGACAAATTAGCATAATGTAATTGGCTGGCAAGGTCAGCCCCTCTCCAGGAGCATTAGCAATGTTTACTGTAAGAAGAGACAGACCAAGTATTGTAGGGTAGTACATTGTCTGTTCTTTTTGAAGGAAGAATAATCATTTTGGACTCCGTGCATCACAGACTTTACCATATCTTATTAAAATTCAGACTATCATATTTCTGCCTTAAAGCAAATAATCTAATAGAACAACAAAGTATATTCTCTACTATCACACAAATCTTTATTCTTTTTTTTTTTTTTTTTTTGCTTTGAACTTCATTGAGTTTACTTTCTTTCTCTGTTGAATGGCTTTTTCTCTGGATGCTAAACTTCCATATGCATCCCTGCCAATTCCTAATAAATCTTGTTGAGAGAATTAAAATTTCTGGTCTTATTACATGGGAAGCAATTAGTAAATCCAGATAAACTTATCAACTTTCTTGTTTGGCTCTTTGAAAATGTGGTACTCTGAGCAAAATTCTGGGCCAGCTCTAGAAATCCAGACTCATTGAATTCAGGTTTGCAAACATTTTCAGAGCTGTAGGTGAGACATGTGAGATGATGTGTTTTGAAGGAGACTTCTTTAATGCTGACATCCGGGAGGTAGCTGCTCTTGAAACCAGGATTGGGGCGCTACTTGTTCAGGCTGCATCCTGACCCTCTCCTCTGTCCTTCAGCCCTCAGGTATCACATTGCTTAGGTTATAAACATCTCACTGACAGCCACTTTGTAGGCAAAAGCTGCTGTGTGGAGAACAGTGCTCAGAATTAACAGTTCTCCATGTGCAGCTAGGTTGTTGCTCAAGGATGCCTGCTTGTCCTGTTTCATTCATTGCTTAGCTGAAACTCCTGCCTGAATTATGTTTTGCCTCCTTGAATGAAGTTATCTATCTGGCTGGGTCACACCATTATACAGGAGGACCAATTATTTATTACTTAGTAAAAAGAGCATTGTGGCTCTTCAGATGGAGTGAGAACTTCACCAAGGCGTTTCAAAAGCATGTGGTACTCTAAAGGAATGGTATGTAATTTCCCCAGGATGGCTCCACACAACATTTAATTAGTGTGACTGGAAGTGTGTACATCTGGATGGTTGTCTGGTAGCATTATCAAATATAATGCAGCTTGTTTGGTTTTCTCTCCATTTCCTTCAGTCAGAAAAGAAGCCGAGCCAAACATATCCCAAGCCAAATAACTGAGAATTCACCCCCTTCACCACCACCACCACTGCCACATAACCTAAGTAAGATTTTAACCTGACTCCTCTGAAATAGCTCACAATTTTTACTGCCTGTATTTGGATGTACAGCCAGGAATCTTTTATTTGGATACAATTTTCTGTAGATGATGAGCTCCCCTTTTCTGAAGAATAAATCCTGCAATGCTATCTGGACTTTCTGGACTTGAGAATGCAGTCATTATTCCCTTTTACTGATTTATGTGTCTTTGTCCCATGAGTACAGCTACCAAATAATTGTTCTTTGGTCTTGCAATTCTTCTAATGGTATTCATCAAGTAACTATTTTCTGTATTGGTTTAAGTATCTTGATCATGAATTCTTGTCAGTTTTGTGAGTTTGAAATGTATGCTACTCTAAAGTCCTGTGGAGTTCTTTTACAAAAAACTCTCTTCTGCTCTGTCACTGCTGTGTTACATTGCCGTCCTAAGCATACTGTATTGTCTCCCTAAAAGCTGTTCCTCTCTTGTCACTTCCAAGCACTGTGGAGTTGTTGAAGGTCTTTGTCCTGTTTTACATGTAAGGTAGAAGATTGTGAAGTAATTTGATCAAAGTCATGCAGTAAATGTGTAGCAGAGTGAGGAAAAGGATGGCTGTGCAGTTCACTGTGTACCTAGCCTATAGAACACCCTTGCAGTCCAAGGAGTCATGTTTCTGATCTTTTCTTCTGTCTCTGTCCTGGGAAGTTGTATGTCCAAGCTCCATACCAGCTTGCTTACTTGTTCTTTTTTCCCATTAACAACAGCTCTTTTTCCAGAGATCTCCATCTGTGTTTAAGACCAAGTGACATGCCTTTATAGTGGACTGTCAACTCTGTTTCTTGCAGAAGGACCACTATTGATTTATCTTTCTTCTAAGCATGTTTATTCTCCTAGTCTTATTTTTTTTTTCTTGCCTGTCTGCCACTTGCTGAAACCAAGACAGAGGTGGACAAGGGCAGCTTCTCCTCAACCAGACTGTTTACCAGCTTTGAGGATTCAGAGGACACGTTCTTGTAGTATCTGTTTTTCTGTAGCCCTTGCTGTACTCAGTAGAAGTGAAGTTCCTTTAGCTGGAAGTGTATTTAAGTTTTACCTTCTGTGTAGACAGTCTGTTTGCCTTTCTAAAACTTAACTTTTTAAACTCTTACAGCTACAAAGATTATTAATTTTTGCCTGAATGCTTCCAAATTACGTACCTAATTCTATTTAAGTTCTTTCAGGCTAAGATCTAAACTATCTCTCCTCTCTCAAAGCACCAACCTAAACTGGTTGAAGTGATTGTGGATCCTACAAAACTGCATGATTGCCTTTGTGATTACTTCCCAGGAGACCTGGTGAATTAACTTGATGTCTTGGTGTTCCTTCTATGATTTTCACCAATTAGAATGATTTTCCTACCAGCTCACTGGAAAACCCAGTTCACTGGATAATCCTATGGTCTCTCGTATGTTGCAAATGGTTTGTCTGGGTACTTTTTGAGACCACCATTAGCCTTCACTCCTGGACCTTTCCTAGCTTTTTTCTGAATGCCCATGTAGTACTAGTCTGCCTGGCCCAACACAGCTGGCACAGTGGGTTGGGGGTAAAAGAATATTTAGGAGATGAATTTTATTACCAGGGTAGCAGCATTTCCACTTGACTTCTTAGCAGAAACTTTAAGCCTGTTGGTTTTCTGCCTGAAACTGCCTGAATGGAAAATCACTGGCTGCTTTGTTGCTACCATCCTTGCTCTCTTTACCAACTGCTCTGTCTAAAAAATATTCTGGTCATTGAATGCAGTCAACAGCCAGTGCTGTAACTCATGCACGATGCCAATAACTTATGTGAGTGAAATCAATGATGAGAATTTCAAAGAAGCTTTAAATAAAATATAACAAATTTAAATGCCAAAGTTCTGTCTCTGTGTATTTGCTATTAACAGATTATAAATGGTTTGCATAGTGTTGAAAAGCCTAGTGCCTTCAGTTAGCCGTATCAAAGGCTTGTTTAAAGCAATTCCTGGAGGATTGCCGCCCTCCCCCTCCCAGCTTTCTGTTTCATGATGGATAAAAACAAAACTCCTTACAATAAAGAAAGGAAAACCAGGTTTTCAACTACTCTCTGACTGGCCTCCAGATCTGGCAGCTGCTTTTGGATTTCTAATTGCTTGTCCTGCAAAAGTTGACATGCACCTACTTTAAGAAAGTTCTTTGAGTACCCACTTAGTATGTGCATTCTGATTTACAGAAATGATAGTGCTGGAAAAACTCAAATAGAGCTTATAATTCTGTTTCTTTGAATTTTTACCTGTTTTTTTAAACTTTTCTGGTCTTCTGAATTCATAGATAAGTACTAGATGCAGGGAAGCAGTGCAAAATAATGGACAAGGAACTGGACTGGGAGAAAAGAGCCATCACATTGATTCCTGATATTTGGCTGAAAAAATCACTTTCTCTCTTTCTTCTTTCCACTTTGCTTGTTTTGTCTCTGGACTCTGAGGCTTGTGGGCAAGTGTTGTCCATCAATGTGTCTATACAGGTTTTAGCACAATAAGGCCTTGATTACAACTAAGGCCTTTAGGAATTACACCTAGTAAGTATCCTGGCAAATTTCTTTTCTTCTTTCATGTTTCTTGCCAGACATTCTCCATTTGAAATGCATGGTGAGCTCCCTTGTTTACAGCAATCTAACACTACCATAATTCTGTCCCCAAGATAACATTACAGATATAAGCCAGTTTTGCCTTAGACAAAGTTCTATGGAAAATATATTTTCTTATAAACATGCTTTTTATAAAAGGGTTTGTTGTTTTGTGTTTATTGGTGTTCCATCTGCTCTAGAGAATACATTTGAGAAAAACTAGCTCCAGCATGGCATATAATGTTTCATTAGCAGGCATAACCTTGTTTATTTGCTTTTTAAAATTGTATTTAGAAAAGGAAGTCAGTTTGCACCATTGACATGCTGCCAGGTTCCTGTTTATAAATGTCACAATAGGCAACTTAGAAGTAATGAAATAGTCAGTTTATGGCTTTTGCATGAAGAATGAGAGAACTGGGTAGAGCCAGGGAGCCAGTTGTACTCCCCCTGTTTTTTAGCCTCCCAATTAGCAGGACTTAATGTGGTGTTAGCAGTGCAAAACACCCTGAGTGACCCAAACTGGGCTTTGCACACTTAGTGTTACTGATGTTTAGTTGAACAGAAGAAGCTCTTTGTTCTATGTTGCTTTAGTGGCTATCTTGGACAAGTAATTTTGCATGAAACAAGCAACCCTGAGGAAAAATGGGAAAAATCTGTAGGAAACTTCAAGACATAAGCATGCAATCTGATGTCATCTTTTCCCATAGAGAAGCTCTTTCCTTCCAAACTCTGGTGAGACCAATCTTCCAAAGTTTCCTTTTTCTTTAAAGTACGTTCCTTTATATCACTATTTTTCCTTAGCTCTAGTAAGTGGTTTATCATGGGTACATCTGATATACAGCATATATTACTTACTCTGTGTGTAAAGAAGGCTTCATATGTTAAAAATATAGTCTGTACAGACGTGCTGCAAAGGGCAAGAGAAGGGTAGTAGGGGAAGAGGGGAGGGAATTGTGGAAGACAAGGATCATCTTTCAGTATTCATTTCTACTGATAATTAGAGGGCACCACTGAATGACTGTAATTAGATCATGTCAAAAAAATTAAGATAAAAGACCAAAAATTCTAAGTATCCTGCATTTTGTTCATAGTATCAGAGGAGTCAGAGCATTTGCTTAAACCAGTAGCCAAAGTGGAGGGCAGGCAGGGAAGCTTCTCTTTCCCATGGAAGAGGTTCATGGGCATTTGCCCGTGAAGGTGTGAGGAAGGGACCGGAGGAGGTGACAGTGCTCCCTGGCTGCCTGAGGGCCAGAAGGCTCAGCAGGGGCGGCCAGAGGCTGGCCTGCAGCACGAGCAGCATTGCAGAGATTTTGTGCAGGGCTATCACTGTTCAGACAGCGGCCTTAAGAGGATTAGTAGTGCTTAAATTGGCCCTTTGGACTTTGAGTTACAGTGGTGACTGCTAGAGCCTTGAGATGGCTTATACCTGGCTTAGCACTTCATATGTCTGTCCTGTGTCTTGTGCTATGCTGCTTAGCAGCACCATGTAGTTTGCTGGAGATTAGCAGATGAGGTTTGCATCACTCAGTGTATCTCAGAAAGTCTTTCTGATAACATAGGAATAGCTATTGAAAGAAAACAGGATAAAAAATTATTTATGAGGGTTTGTTTTTTGGTTTCTTTTTTTTTTTTTTTTTTTGGTTTGTACCTCTTGAGGAGCAGCCAGCATGTCTATGTTTAAGAATAATCCATCCTAACTTAAAAAAACAAGGAAGTTTCCCTGCATGTTCCAACACAGATATTTAGGATAAAAGTTTTCAAAGCTCCTGCCAGCCCCTGTACACAAGTCTGATCCATTAATTAACAGTAATTGTATAAGGCTCCAGAAACTGAAGACATTTTGAAAAAAAGACAAGGATTATTGAAGTTCATGGATACCTTTAGAAATGTTATCTTTTTTGTCAGTAAATTCTAGTCACGGTGCTCCAAAGCCGTATTTGGGTGGCAGTTAAACTCTGGTCTGTGAACTGCTGGTGGTCGCAGAGCTGTGGTAAGTCATCTGCATCTGGTCTGTGGAACCATCTTGCCTTAATTACACAATTTATGATAAGAGCACAGAGTGCTCTGTGTGAAATTCAGAGGGTTGACAGAGGTCTGTGATCCAAAAAATTGGAAACCAGTGGCTGAGACTGATAAGTACAGATTCAAAGCTCTATGATTTCAGTGAGAGCAATGTTTCCCTTCTTTCCCCATCTGCCTATCATTACTTGTCATTCTTGAGTAAGGAGTTTAATTTTGCTTTACATTTTTACCCCTTTGGAGATCAGGTTGATAACATTTGACTGAGCAGTCGTGCCTGGGGTTCAAGAAGTCAGATATACCCATACTGCTCCTGGCCTTTCAGTCTCCAGCATGGTGTGGATAGCTAGCTGGGTCCAGTTTGCGGGGAGACATTGGATGAGGGGCTTGGGGGCAGGGAAGAGTCTTTCTCCATTCTGGGGTATATCATGCCTGCTGTTTCTTGTAATGTGCCATTTTTATCAGGTAGCTGTTAAGTGAGCATTTGCCTTTCTTTGAAATGTTTTGAGGAATAGCTCCTTTGGCATTGGTTCTGTATTTTTATGTGTCAGTCTCATTCAGTGACTTCATACCTCTTGCTAAGTAGGGGAGTTAAATGGATTTTAGCCGTCTGCAATAAGATCTTCATAGTGCTTTGTCCTTATGCTTAATGTTACTACACAGCATTTTCCAGCAGTTCCTTTCTGTGTCCTCTTTTTTTCTACTTTAATGCTTTTCCTCATTCAAGCTCTACAGATGTTACAGTTTAAAAAAAAAGAGGAAAAGGTATTGCATTTCATTCTCCACCAAGTTTATACTCCCCCATCTCTTGCATAATGGAACTTTTTTCCTTTTTTTTTAAATTTAAATCTTGATAATAGACTTTCTTTTTCCCATACATCTTCAATTACATTAGTAACATAACTCATTTTTATCTCTGTTTTCTTCCCTAGTTCCTCATCTGTGTTTCCTGGCCTTGAGTGGGCAGCAAGCTTAGTTCTATGCTTATGGCATTTTAGATTTTGCATGCCAGTTACAGAATGACACTGTTGTGATGGGCTGGTGTGAGGGTGTTTTCCTTCCACACTGAACTGAATAATGAGAAAATAAATGAATTGGTGCTGTTCCTGGGGAGACTTGCTAAATTTTGTTTTGGGATTATCTTTTCCTTCCATCAAGAGAGAATTCAGAAAGGCTCAGTAATTTTGATCGAGATTATATATGATTAAAATAATTTTGAAGCCTGCCATTATTTGCCACATTTAATGTATAAGTTTCTTTGCAATGATGTCTTCCAAGTTTTTAAGCTGGCAGGTTCTTTGGTTGTGTAAGCAGCATGTGCAGTGAGTGTGTCACTGGAAGCTTCCACTCGTGTTTATTATATATTGTGAAGTTGGGATCTCAGTAATCAGGCAAGATATTACTGTACACTTCTTAAAAGCGCACATGAAACTGCCATTTAAATGTGTATTGTCTTAGAATATTTGCCCTTGTTAAAATATATTTATTGAAAGGAGAGTCTGTATAAATTCTAAAGTACTGTTGTATATTTGATTTCTCTATTTTTTTTTAAGTTGATGCTTTTTTCTTGAACTATGTGAAAATATTTTGCGTTGCTATGCAGTAAAATATAGATGCATGATTTTTGCATAAAACAAAGATGTGCAAAACCTGGGAGTTTTGTGTTTAAAATAACTACATTTTAATTTCATTTTTTAAATAGAAAATACTTTCTGACTTGAAGATTTATGTAATAGTTTGCAGAATATCTTTATGTACAATTAGTTGTAGGTTCAAGCTCTATTGATCTAAAAGCTTACATGGAACAATCCTGAATTGTCTGCAGTTTGTGTTAAACTGGTGTTTGCAATTTTTAGTAAGCCTCACAGTTAAAAAATAATAGTAGGAAATAACAAACAGACTTTGGTTCAGAAACTACATCTTATAGTTTAAAAACACAAACAAACTCTGTTTGAAACTCAGAATAGTACTGTAGATCGTAAAGGATGGATCAGTTGTCTTCATCCTTTGAGTTCAGTAGATGGTGGTTAACTTCAGGTGGTGCTGTGTGAAATGCATGGGTGTTACTCTGGAATAACCAGGGCTCAGGGGAAATGGTGACTGCCTGGGTGTATTTTGCCTGTGTCTGCGTAGCCGTCATTTCTCTGCTTGAGCTTGCCAACAGGGTGTGTGTTCTTGTGGAGTGATGTGTAATCCTCTCCACTAGAACATGGAAGCATGACTTCAAGAAGTTTTTAGCCTTTAAAAAAAATAAGTGCGTTGCCTATCCAGACTTAAATGGTTGCACGTGTGAGAAAAATGCTCAAATGTTTTCTTCTAAGTCTGAAGCTAAAATGGGCCATGAAGAGAAACCAGGGAGAAGTTAAGATGATGATGGTCTGCACACTTTCCTCCTGCAGCCAGAAAGGTTGGGAATGAGCATGTTGATTTAAAAGTGGTTTGTGGATATAGTTTTTTTGCTTCTTGGTTTATTTGTTTGAATGTTAATACCATTGGAGAGTACTGCATGAGCACATGGGCAAGGCGAGCATTTCTATAAAAGCTCTTCAGTGTTACAATCCTAGCTTCTGTCAGTGGGAGTGACTGGAAACTTTAGTGAGGATGAAATTTAGTCCTGACGGACATAAATTCCTCTTCATATATTGGATCTTAATTAAGATTCAGTAAATAAATCTTAAGGGCGTGTCTTTTTTGTCTCTGCAGCTCCTGACATATGGGTGGCCTATTTCCTGTGTGAACACTTAGGTTCAGTTTAATAAAATAGATAATAATGATGATGAGTTCATATGCCCTCCTCTAATGCTGAAGCACAATTGAGAAAATGTCTAAGAAAACTCTGAGTGTGTGTGGCTGTCATACTCTCTCAGATGGGTCTTGGGAATGTCAAAAGCAGAGGGAGAGCTCAGTCTGTGTCATTAGTCCTGTAGACTTCTCTGAGTTGGAATGCTGGGAGCTCCACATATAGCATCAAATAATCTTTACCATCTGCTTAAGGGCTGGAGGATGAGGAAAAGGGGAGTCAAAGGAGATGTTATTCACGGATGCCTGGTAGAAGAGCGTGAAGAGCTCCTTAAAAGTAGAGCTGGACGCAACCTAACCAAACAACAATTCAACTAGAAAGTGAAGGCCTCAGTTTCAACCAGTATTGCTGAATTTTCCTCTTTCTATAAGGGCCAAAAGTCAAGTCTGCAAAGAGCTTGTTAAGGAGCTTCTATCCAGATCCATTCAGAATCAGATGCAGAGCTCAACACAGCAAAACCATTTTGGGAGTTCTGAAGACTGCCTGCATCACACGTGCAACGAGCCTAGTCTTGCTGTGCTGGTGATATGGAGTCATTCTGCATGTCATGATGCATACGGCGAGATCAGATAGGCTCAGTGTCAGATCTACTGCGCATTACCTTCCTGCCATCTTTCAAAGCATACTTATTGTCCTTAAAGTATGAACTTGCTTGAACTTCTCTGTAGATTCACAAGCATCTCAGTGATGTAAATTATTCTGAGATTGCCAAATCCTTTTCTTATGAATGTCAGAGTCATGCTGAGTCTGACATTTTGTTGGGAAACCTTAGGCTTTCACTTGGCGACGTAATATATGCTTGCCCAACAACAGTGTTTCTTCTCATTACTGAGAAGAATAGACATCTGAAAGCACTGACAGGTTTTCACTCTGCTTTTACTTTCCATGCATCACATACTCAGCTTACTTTTTGAAAAGATGCAGTTTATTGGAAATTGTTAAAACTTTGAAACAGTGTTGGAAGTTTATGCATGTTAGGTAAAAATTACAATGTCTTATGGGCAAACAAAATTTTCCATACCCATCATAATTCATCTGTTTGTAACTTAGAGAGCTCTGTAATTATAGAAGAAAATGTAAAGAGAAGGAAAAGAGAAAGGAAATACCTAATCTAGCAGCACAGGAATCTGATATCAAATCTTTAAGTTCTGCCCTGCCATGGTACAACAAAATCCAGTAAAACTCTGGGCAAGGGCCAGGGTAACACTTGTCTAAGGTTTGTGATGGATTTCCATCCTGTCCATTGCCCAGCCTTGTGGGCTCATGGCACCATACATGTTTCCTTTAGAGATCACTTTAGAAATTAGAAAATATTTACTGCACATGGATAGATATTAGATCTGTTTTTGCAAAAATCTGGCCATGACCAAAAAAGTCATTGCAGGCTTGAATCCTGAGCAGATTTGGCTATAAATTTTTTTTTAAACTGAACAGGTTTTTCATCAGAAACCAGTAATCTATTGAAGAAGTGACATTTTAATAGGAAAGTGGTAAATGAGGGAGAATTTCTTGTGGAGAAGTTTTCATATATCTAAGGTTATTGCCTGATGGTCATGACATGCTACTGTGCTGTGAAATATTACAGTTAAGGTCCTTGTTCTGGCTTTCTCTTGCAATTCATGCTCCTTAATGAATACTTAAGTGAATAATGAGCTTCTAGACCTTATTCATAATGTGTAAATTATTTACTGGAAGAGGAACTCAAAGGTGGGTCCTTTTCATTCCAGGTGAGATGGTCTAACCATGCAATTGTAGGCAGCACCTCTTCCTGTTTATGTGTTAATGAAGACCAGAACAACTCCTGTAAAAGAAACAGAGATCCCTGTGTCCACACTGTCTGGGGAAATCACATGAAATAGATTAAATAGGGAGATAAGGGGATGATAGCTAATGCCTTTAATTGCGGTCCCCTAATTATTTGCTCTCCTTTTCCATGAGGGGTTATTCTTTGTTTGGGTCATAATACAATCTTTCTTTTAGGTCTGGGATTCAATGTGTTGTCTGCTTCTTCTGTTTTCCACATTTGGACAGAGCTCTGAGTTTCCTTTCTCACCAGCTTTATCTACAAATATATTGTGGTGGTTGTGTGTGCTTCCTAGACAAATTGACTCATAAATTGGAATTTTGAATGAAATATAACTTTGTTTTTAAATCCTGAGCATTGCAGCGGTTAGGAAGGTGCATTGTGTGAGTCTTAGTGGCAGTGTACGTACAAGGGTTATTTTCCTCATTTTCCTCAGCCTAGCATGAGGTGACAATGGAAAGTTTCTTTTCCTCTTGCTGCTAACAATTCACACGTTGATGCCTGATAGGAAAAATAATGCTCTCAAGGTTACCATATTTTTCATATGTATACACTGTGGCTTATCTCTGGCTTGAGAGTTTTGTTTGTTTTTAAATGCAGGCCAAGTCAAACCCTGCGGTTTAGCAGCAGTGTGTGTTTTGTGTACAGGCATAACAGGAGAGCAGTCTTATTCCATGATTCCTTCCTTAGCAGTATCCCAGTCTCTTGGGTTGTTTGCTCAGTGGATATGAATTATCTGTGCACTTCTTTTTTTTTTTTTGTTTTTAAGAACCTTTTAAGACCTCTGAGTTACCTGAAGCAAAGGTTATATATGTGCAAATACAGTGTTATTCTAAGCCTCTGGGATATTATTGCTCTTCAAAATCTATGGAGCTAATAGAAATGGCTGTTTCATGATGTGCTGTGTACTGTTTGCTACTTTGGGACTGTAAAACTTGATTTGCTTGTCAGTCTTAACAGGCACAGTACACAATAAAGAGCCCACGCAGTAAATCTAGGTGTCCTGCACTCATATCATATTAATTAAGGAGAAATATGTGCTAAATGCCCCCATTATAAATCACAAGACACAATCACAGAAGAATGATTAGTCAACCTGTGAGTATTTTTCCATTTATATTGCCTTGTGAAAGGAAATATTTATTTTTCATTTCTTTATTGTTGGTTATAACAAGATCTGTTGACTTGGGATTTACCAGGAGCCAGTAACTTTTCATATTGTTGATATTTCAGATTTCTAATAGTATTCTGGTAGAATAGAAAACCACAATGTTTATTTCCTGTATTTTTCTTCCACCATCTCCCATTTCCCTTCTTTTCGCAGAATATCTCCATGCATAACACGGTTGGAGGAGCAATGGCAGGACCTGGATCCCACCAGCTGACAAACACAAGGATGCCAAACCATGACACCAGCGTTGTGATTCAACAAGCCATGCCATCTCCACAGTCCAGTTCTGTCATTACACAAGCACCTTCCACAAATCGGCAGATTGGGTGAGTCCATTTCCATTCTCTCATTTCTCTGGTTCTCTGTCTCCTGCAGCTACCCATGGGACCAGATGTTGTCCTCATGTCCTCGTGGTTCTTAAGGTCCAGCTGCATGCAGGACCAGATGTTGTTCTCGTGGTTTTTGAGTTTACAGGGTTTGCACTTGACCCTGCCAGCATGAGCAAGGACCCCTGCAGTGCATGTTGCAGACTGTGGGGAATTGCCAGGTTACTCCAAACGTGGCACCCTGCTTCAAAAAGGATGGAATGCTCTACTTACTGGGAAGTCCTCATTTCTTCAACCAGTTTTTTGTTTTTATCTTCTTATGATCATACTTCATGTTTTTCTGCTCTGGGAAGAAAGACAAAGTGTTTGTGAAGCTGATCCTTTAACTTCCTTCAGTGGGAATTCTGGGTATTCTATGGGATTGAGCTATTTCCTATGTTCTCTGTTTAACTGAGGAATGCTGGAAGGCAAAAAGACCATCGAGATAAATAGTTTGTCACAGTGTGAAAGCTGCTCAGTTTGTGATGATAGATCCATATTTATTACCATAAATTGACAGTATGGATGCTTACTGTATTGGCTTGAATGCCAACTGACTGCTAATGTTTGGAGAACTGTATGAACAAAACCATCTGTACTTAGTCTACCTGGTTACTTCTAGCAACTATGAGATCCTCATAAGTCACAAGAACATGTTTTTAATTGTTCAGTAACTGCCTTGATGGTTTGAGGATACAGTTTTTCAACACACAGCTCTGAGAATTTTGAGGGGGGTATGCATGAAAATGTATGGATAAAAAGATATATATTAGTGGACTAAGAAAGAAGCAGCAGTCTAGATTCATTGTCTGTCATTTGTAATTTGGTCACATCCATTATTTGATAACTGCAAAAGCAGTCTCTGTCCCTAGTCATTGTCTACATAATTGATGATCAACTTTCAGTCTTTTCAAAGTAAAACCAAAAAGTGAAATCCTGTCATTGGCAACTGAAAATCCAGTTATTCTTGAGTTTTCTTTCAAAATACTTGGTGTAGGCCACAGGCTCTGTATCTTCTGTGGTAGCTAGGATGGCCCTTGGCACTGAGCTCTGGGTTACCCAGCCATGCACAGAACCATCTGCTGCCCTAGTTTTGTGCTCTTGGCCAAGCTCCTATATTTTTCTTTTTATTACTATTTCAGGATTTGGTTCTTAATATATAAATCTGGTAAGATGGGTCAGGCAAACATATTTGATAGATGTGTCCTTTGTATACATTACATATTGACAAAACACTGTTCACTGAGATTTCACATGCAATACCATTTGCCTGTGAATCCAGCAAAGCTGTTGTCTTGTATATGTCCCATTCTGTTGAGAGATGGGGGCTGGAAGAGGGGGAGGGAGGAAGAAATAGTTTCTTTTTCAGTTTTAGAAAGAAAAACATTAACTAATGCCATTATTTGCGTTAAGGATGATTAAGCTCCTGTTCAAATTGTGACTTAATAGGTCTAGTGGTAATTATGATCCTAATTAAAAGCATAAAAAAACCCCAAACAACTTTTAATACTCAGTGGTGAGGTGTTTTATGTAAGACTGTACTTGGCTTCCAAACAATTGTTTCTGTATAATGAGAAAAAAACTGCATGTGGTTTTGCAAGACCCTGTCAGTCAGGTTTTAGGTTTGTGTTGGTTCGGGGCCACGGTGATTAGAATCTCCAAAGTTGGAGGGGTTGAGGATAAAAAGGCCTTTTCCTAGTCAGTGGTGTGTCTCGTTTGGGAAACTTTGTCATGGCATATCTTAATTCTTCCCTGTGACTGAATCACACAAATGTTTCCTAAGTCTGAGTCTAAAGCTGCTTTATTGGGAGGCAATTGTCAGCGTTTTAGTCTCTGTGTGAGTTGGTGTGTAAATGAGACTTATGGTGTGACCTCCAGCATACTCTGTTCCCCATTCTTCCCTCTTCCTAGGAGGTTTTGTTTTTTGTTCGTGGTGTGTCCTAGGAGATAATTGCTGTATTTTCAACTTCCTCTACTTGCCAAAGTATCAAGCATCCTTGTTTGTCTTCTTTTCCTTCAGTCTTTTCCCTGTGGTGTCTGTTTTACTTATTCAAAGAACATATCTTGTCATTTCCATTTATCTTCATCTTACCCTTCTAAATGTGCTAAGAATTATATTCACGACTCATACATGAGGAATACAGCCTGGACAATGGTTTTAGTATTAAACAACTGAAAAAAAACATCCAGATGAATTCAGAAAATATTTGAGTCCTTCAAAGTTTGGTGGTTTCGATTTGGCTTTGCAAAGTTGAGATTGTTCTGCTATTTAACTAGCCCAAATTCTGTTCTCAAATCAGTGGGTTTTGGTTGAGTTCCCCTTTTTAAGAAATCATCTGAAGCTGCCTCAAAGAATAGATGATTCCTTACCGTGAAGAATTGTGCCAGGGAAAATGCCTTTAAATGAGCAGTAAAACCAGCAGAGAGAAACTGGGTAAAACTCTCACTGAGTTCTGTAAGAGCAGGATCAAGCCCTGAAGGTTATATAGAACCATCTTGTAGCAATATTCTGATTTTTATCACAACCACAAATATTTTAGTGTCAGACTATGGCCAAGCCACCTGCAAATGTTTATGATGGCCTTGCTCCAACGAAAACAGGGAACAGCAATGAAAGTCTTCATTTAGCCCCTGTTTGTAGGCTGTGCTCTAGTAACAGAGAATGGGACCCACCTGTGCCCGCACACAGCTCGTTTCATGGTGAGGAGTGGGCGAGTTTGTAGCTGCTGACATTCTCAAGGGATGTAATTTTCCCCTACTTTTGTTTCTCCTTCTCTTTCTTTTCCCTCTCCCTGTAACCTTCTCCCTTCCTCCCTCCCTCTCTCCCTCCATGCTTCTCTTTTCCCTATCCCCTACTCTGGGGGCTTGCATATAAAATAAGATAGTGACACAAAGCATGGGAAAACATGAGAGAATGTGCATTGTTGGGCAAGCCTTACTGGCACAGTGTATATCCACACATTGTTTCAGGTATTAAGCTTCAGCTACTACTGAACAGGCAGCCAGCCAGATTAATCAGATAAAGGGAAGAGCATGAAGGTTATTAACTTAAAAAATAAGACGGGGTGCAGTCCCACTTTCCTCCCACTGTGTTTCTTTTGTTGAGAACAAACAGCAACACTACCATTCCAGCAAGCTGGCAGGTTGGTGTAAAGGTCCCAGGTAGTATTTATGTGGTGAGGCGGTCTCTAACCTCCTTGCCATCTCTCCTCCCTCCCTGCCAAGCCTTCAGCATGTGGGAGGAATGCTGGAACTAGTAACTACTTGTGCTGATGAAAAATCAGTTGAGGAACACTTAGCAGTGAAGGGTGTCTTTGGCTGATTAATAGTACATCATTTCAAGATAAGATACATGGAGGAAAAGAAGTATGGCATATGGAGGAAGGCAAGAAAAAGTGATATAAGACATACATTTGTCAAAGGTACAGAAAAACAGATAAGCTGAATCAGCTCAAGATATGGGACTCTGAACTAGGCTGTACAATAGCACTGATTGTCTTCTTTTTAAAATAACTCCACTAAGTATACAGTAGTGTGTGAGAAAATTCTGGTCAGATAAATTGGTGTCAACACAGCGTGCTGCTTGCTCTATCTGGACACATCTTGTGCTAGGAAAGATATGTTTTTCAGACTATCAAATACAGTTGGTAGCTGCAACCTAACAGCTCAGTGTTCACAGAGAAGGTAACCTGCTTTCAAGCTAGTTTTTCAAGCTAGTAGTGAACATAACAAGTAATTATTTGAATTGAGTTTGAAACTCACTGATACAGCTCTGCAGCTGATAAAGACCATGAGAGGATGGAGGATTGTCACAGATGCAGCAAGCTGTTAACATTGTACTAAATGGAGAGTGAGAGTGAGTCCAGTTTCAGTGAACTCAGGCTCCAAAGTGGACATAGAGCACTAACCATGTGATGTAGATTATCTGGTTTTAAAGTGTTGTAGAGCATTTTAACTGAGATAAGATGGTCTTCTGGCACAGCACCAAAAGGGAGAAATTGCAACCACATTTGGTGAAATGCAAACAGGTAGGAGAAAGCAACAAAAGAGGCATGGAAGATGCCTCTGGTGCCTTGATGTACTGAAGAATCATGGTACCAGTGGGAGAACAGTCTTTCAGTCCCCACATGCAGCATTCATTTTAATATGTATGCACTGCCTTACTGTTCCTCTCTCTTTCCTGTCATGATGCTACAAGTGTCTCTCTGGTTCCAGTTTATCATCTTTTCATGGGTTTGAATGCTTTTTAGACAGAGGGACATGGGAAATGGAGTAGTCAAAAAACCTGACTACTCCATGCATGTAGTGGGACTAACAGAGGTTTGGCAGCCTTGGCCGTGTGGAAAATGAAAAAAAAACTTCTCAGTCTTAATCAGAGGGCCTCAGATGGCAGAAGGACAGACCTGTCCTGGCAAACACGGGAATTTCACCATAGCACAAGCTATCTGAGACTGCAACTGCTTGTTGAGTTCTCAGAATATCCTGCTATCATCCTTTATAGAGTAAGGAAACAGAAAAGATTCTTGTAAGAGGCAATCACAGACAGAAACTCTTCCCTAATGTGGCTAGTTCTGGAAGGCTCTTGGAATAGGTGGGTGACTGAGAAGAGTCTTTGTACATCCAAGAGAAAATCTCTCTTTAAGCTCTTAGAAAGGTGGTGGAGTGTGTGGCATCAAAGAGGCCATGAAATGATGTGCTTTTATTAAATTCAAAGACTAGTTCCCTTTCCAGGAAATCTGTGATAAAAGCCTCTCTTCCAACTCATGTATTTGAAGTGAAGTACCACAGTATGTTGTGAGATGAGAAGAAATGTGCAGTGAGAGATGTAGTATCTAATGACCAGTCAGTCCCTTGATCAATTCCATTCTATAGCCTTGGTTGTGCAGGATGTAAGAACATCATTTAGATCCCTGGAAAGGGAAGGAAAAGGGAGAGGTGGGAAGAGAGAGCATCTGACAGTGTCATTCTGTCCAAATTTTATTTTTTCTTGTCTTTGTACTAAAAGTTGGGCTTTAATTCCTGTTTGATGGTCCTGCTTATTTTTCTTCTGTTTATGCTAAGACATGTTTTCTGTAGTCCCTTCTACCACACTGACCTTGGCCAAACTTGACATGGAATCCCATCAAGCTACATGGGAGCAGCAGCCACAAGTCTCTGGGATGCTCAGGGGAAATATTTAGGAAATTAATATAAGTGCTCTATTGCCAGAAACAAGTTGTGTTGCAGCTTAGCTTAATAAAGAGGTTGATGAGGGAGAAAATGAGCTGGACCCTCTCAAACTGCTCATCTCTTTTAACAAGCTGCTGCCTAGGTCCACACACTGACCTACAGGCCAGACTGTGCTGCTCTGTCTGTGATGTTTAGAAGCTCTGTGTGCTCTCCAGCCTCCTCTGTTGTTGTTTGCATTGCATGTTCAGGACTTGCTGACTCAATTTTTCCCCATAATGCCGAGTCAGGAAAAAAAAGCAAACAGCACCAGCCTGTGTGTCAGGCACAGCATAAACAGGTGGTTGTTCACAATATCTCTCTTCTGTCCCCAAGAACACATTCCTCTGCCTTACCAAAAACGCTTTCTTGCTGTAAGGTCTAGGAAGGGTCTGGAAAGTGCTAACACGTATCAAGGTGACTTTTGAGGGTCTGAAAGGAGGATCATTAGCCAGGTAATAAATAGCCTGTCAATGAAATGGAATCATGAAATGGAAGCCTGAAATGAAGATAGTGTGTTTCTTACTTGACTTGATGTCAACTATTATCTGGAAAGTTATGCATTTGTTATACGTGTTAGTTAAATTTATTAATGAACACAGTATTTTAAATCTCATACTTTCTACTTGACAGAAGTCCTAATTTTGTTAGAAATGTTGTTTTCTCACAGGAAGAGCACCAAAACCAAAAAGTGTAAGGGATATTGTGTGAGTGGTGGTCCACTGACTCCTACTGGGATTGTTGTCTTGTGTTATGAGAAAAAAACAGCCCTCTCTCTCTTCTGATGCTTGTTTGAGACAGGCAGTGAAACCATCCTTGATCCAGTTCTCATGCAAGTGATTTCTAAGAGATGGAGCATGATGTTTTTGTCCTGAAAATCTTGTCCCATCCAAGAAGTATAGGAAAACAAGGTCAGAATAGTGTACTGCACCCATAATTATATCTGAACAGAAATATTGAGCTTTCATAGGCATTGGTTGGCTCTCACATCAGAGAAAGTCATAAGTAGGACTTATATATGGTGTACAGAACTTGGAGAAACTATCATTGATTCCTTAATTTTAGTGGTTGGTATCTCCTACATACCTCCCATATATGTATAATACACACTGTATAAATCTTCTTTAAAGGTGTCATCAAAATTTATGGGCAGAGCTTCTGATTTATATGACTCTTTGAACTAAAACAGATGTAAAATCATTTTCGGATGGAAGAGGATCTCAGAACTGCAGTGGGTTTGATATGATGGATCAAGCTTCCCCTAAACCAGAAAAAGATCATTAGGGCTCTGCACAGCCAAATCACATAGCTCTGCTCTTCATCACAGGTTTGTGCTTAGCATGCCCCAATGCATGATTCCAGTATGTGCTTTATCCAAGTGTCAGCCTGTTTGACAGGTAACTAAGCCTCAGTAAAACACTAACTCAAACAATACAGACTTTGTTGGATGTAAGGCTTTTCTAAAAATTTCTTTTCATTGAAGAGAATAATTTGCAGGTTCCAGAGATGTCGCAAACTTTGGGATGCTCTCTTACACTACGTCAGTTCAGAGAAGGCCTTAAAGCTTTGCTGGGGGTGGCACAATGGCTATAATGAGTAAGAAGTGATTATTTGCCCACTAAGAAGTTACATTTGTATCTGTTTCAATAAGAGAATTGGCACTGATGTGCTGAACAGAGAACACCTCAATTTTACATGATTTGTCTTGCCAGTGTCTTTTTTGAACACTTTCAAAGGGATATAAAAACATACTATAATTTAGTAAAGTGTTAATGCTTTGGGTTGCTTTTTTTTCTTTCTCTTTTTCTTTTTTTTTTTAGCTGGTACCTGGCTGCAAACCAATTTCAATAGTTCAGAGGAAAGCGCCTGAGGGAAAACACAGGAATTACAGACTTTGTGTAAAGTGTATGGATCCTATTTTACCACCTGTAAAAGTAGGCCTCCTTATTAATTGATGAGTTGAGTTTTCAAAATCAATGGTACAGTATAGTCCCATTTAGGCCATATATATGGTTCTGTTTATACTTATGGACAGGCCAAATATGCATTTGAAAAACAACCAAACCAAAAAAAGCCCCAAAACACCAACAATTTGAATCAAAGGCACAGACAAATCTAAGATGATAACATCACCAAAATTAATTCTTTACAAAAATGAAATTATGCTTGATTTAGAAGGAAAAAAGTAATTTAAATAAATCTCTCATTTTGGGGACCTTCTAACAAAGTTCCAAGTGGTAAACAATAAATTTAAATTCTCTTAGCAATGTTTAGTAAAAAATTGCTGAGTTGAACAAGGAACTGATGGCTAGACAGAACCTGCAGGTAGATTGGGAGTGCAGAAAAAGTGTTCCTTGGAAGAAGGAACAAATTAGAGCGTGTGTTTTAGAAACATTTGCTGTTATGAGCATCTGTGTTCTGCCAACAGAGACGTTTATTCTGAGCTCACATAAATGAATGGAATTTTGCCAGTAAAAGAAGGGGTTGTGTTACTCTGGTTGTAGGATCCAGGTCCTAATTGGTTTATGAAATGAAGGGGGCAATCTTTGAGCTATTACCAGTTTCCTCTGCTGCAAGTGAAGTGAATCGCAGCTGTTCTGATAGGGTCCATAAAACTTGGTGAGGTAATAAAATGTTTGCTGTGAACAATTCTCAATATGAGTGAAATCCAAATCCCTAGCTTATTTGACAGTATTAAGAGAATTGATTGTACTTCCTGGGGAATTCTGAATATTATATTACTTTTATCTAGTTCTTTAACTATAAGATCCAGGCTCACTGGTGCTGTAAATGTAAGGGCTCAAAGTAACATTCTTCTTTTTTAACCCTACAGAAAGTAATGCAGTATGTACATATATACTTATGTGATACAAGACAAAGCTGTGCTTGTTGTTCATTTTCTAATGTTTCTTGCTTGTACTTTTACTTCTTTATACTCTTCTGTCCCCCTATCTCTTGCTCTGTTTCGGTGAGATTTAAAAAACAACAAAAAAAGGATAGTTAGCATCGAATGATCCTGTACAGAAATACTTGTATTGCTCCTTCCCAGTCACAATATTTCTTTAATGGAAACAATAACTTTTGATCTTTTAAGTTTTCTTCAAGCAACTTAAAATTTTCTGGACCTGGTTAGAAGTCAGATATGTTAATTCTAACTTCTTAGCAGAGGAGTTTTTCTGAACCATTTGTTCAGTTCATAGTGGTTTTTGACCTGAAGATCTTTGATATGGGTTCAAGTCCAAACTGACATTTTTGGTATCTTTGTATACATTGAGGAATTCACCGTTTTCCTTGAAAGCCATTCAGTGTTTTTATAGAGTTCTGTTGTTCTTCTCAGCATTTCCAGAATTAAGCATTTTTATGTGGGGCTTGGATGTCTTTGAGCTTCTTTGTTGTTTCTCTTTTTGTCCCCATTATAGAAATGTCTGTGACTTCCCAGGCAAAGACAGGATGATTGCACCTTTGATAGTAAAGTGATCTAAAAAGAATACAAATAGAGAACATAATGAAAAAGTTCTTGGAGTAGTGAATTGGGTTTCCAGGTTGGTTAAGTCTCAGCTGGTTGAGCTTGCTGCTCACACTGCTGTGAGCATCCCCTTTCTCACCTGAAGCTGGGCACTTAGATAACACAACATCAAAGCTCCCTCCTTTATGTCAGTCCTTGTGTGACAGATGTTGCTCATCATATCTCAGACAGGCTGTTGCCTCAGGTGTCTGGAGAGTGACCAGCCAGCACTTCAGCCACAAGATGCTGCTTGAAGGGCCTCTGATCCTTTAAGCACTTTGAAAGGAAGTGCTGGCAACACTGGTTTCCTTTTCTGACAGCTCATGCCATATGTTCCTGGCTTGTAACATGCAGTAGGGTTGTCCCAGGTATTGCAGAGGAAGATGTACAAGAGATGCACAGATCTGAATGGTGATGGTCTCCTGGAGCTTCTGGGCAGAGCTGCATGCAGAAAGCTTTCCTGACATACTCAGGGCTAAAGCTTGTATTGTCAGCAAGTGTTTTTGAGCTGTTATTAGCAACTGTCACAGGAGAGATGAACGGCTGACTTAATGTTCCTGGAGGAATCTCTCTTTGGGCATGCTGGACTTCATTAATACATCATTGCTGTGAGTTGTTGATGTAGCTTTTTTGGGCAGCAGATGTAAATTAACATAATGAAAATGGGCAAAAGGCAGCAGTAGTTTTAAAATACTCAGACAAGAAGGTCTGTTAAGCTCAGCAGTCTGTTATGGATGACTGATTCTGGTTGAAATACAACTACAACATTTGAAGATGTGAACTGTAGCTGATAACCAAAGGAGACCAAATTTTAACTGATTTTGTATTATTTTTCTCTGTTTGTGCTTGTTTCAAGGTTTTTTTTTCTGAGATTATACGGCACAGGTTATACCAAATCCAGACTGATGATATGTAATCTGTAGAGCCAATTGCATCAATACGTACACCAAATGGAAAAGTTGTGTGGAAAACTTTACCTCTTTACAATTAATTTCCTTCTTGTTCTGTTTTAATCTCTTCTTTCTCTGCAGTCTGTTCTAGGTCCACAGAGAAAAGAGACCTAGAATGTTGTTGATTTTTTCTGATCGGTAGGGAAATAAAATAGGAGGTAGAATAATATTTCTACTGAGAAGTAGCAAAGGAAGTTGAAAGAAAACAGTTAGTGAGTTTCCGTTGTGCCATACTAAATGGATGTGGAGAAAGACATGGATTCTGGGCTCCATGACAGGAAAGAAAATTCATGCTTTCTTCCAAATTTTCCCTTGGCCTCTATATTGTTCTATTGTTCCAATAAGAAATCTGTGACTCAGAGGATTTATTCAAAATCTATATACAACATAATAGGCAAACTTCATTCCAGAAGCCATCAAGTGAAACTATATTTCTCTGTGGGGAAAGCTGGGGTCCCTTCCAGTCTGGTCTTTTTCTGTACACAGCCTGGTAGCGTGGAGCTTTTTTGTTGCACATTAATGCAACATCAAGGCTTCTGGGGCCCTAAGTCCTATAAAGCAAATGCTAGAAACAATATTTGACCCAAGCAGAACCCATAAATGCAGAGGGAAGCAAAAACCCATATATGAAAGAAAACAGGGGTTGAGAACAAAAGCACAATCTGCAACCAAAAAGTGTTAGACCCGCATTATCAAATATTGCTTTTAGCAACTGTTTAAAATATGGTGAGCCTGTCCCATATTTCAAGCCTCAAGGGAAAAAAAGAAATCAGTTTTTGTTTTGGAAGAAGCATCCTTGGAAGTGTTCAATTTTACTTATGACCAAGTTGGGAAGCTGTAAGCTGTGTCCTTGAAGGCGGTGTAAATGACTCCAAGCCAAAAAACTATTCCATGTTGACAATAAAACCCCACTACTGAGGTATACATTTCCTTCTTACTCCTCCTGCTTGCCCATTAGACTAACAGGAAAATAGAGACGCCCTTGCCATGTTTACAGGCCTTGCCTTGTTATTTGTATGATGGACAGAGAGCTAAGAGCTGCATTGCCAACACTGCTTATTGGAAAAACCTGGAAATAATTAAGGGACCTCATTTGTTATTGCTCATATGTTCACTGGTGGAAATTACTTGGGAGAACAGTTCTACTGGTACAGAACAGTGCTCGGTAATAGAACTGTAGGAAAAATGACAAAGACAAAAACAGCTTTGGGGAATGGGATGTAAAATATTATCCTAAAAAAATTTGCTACATTGGTTTTGAAAGGTTTTTTGTGTGTGCGTGTGTGTTTTCCAGTAGAGAAAATAGAATGTAATTTGCCTGAACTAGAGGATGACTTGTAATGTTTTTACTTGTTACTGATTTATTTACTTGAATGAAACTTATGAACTACAGTAGAAGTTTTCAGTTGAGTAACATTCAATATTGTGTTATGTTATTTTATTACTGAGTCCGCTGAGTGCTCCTTTATTTGGTGTCTTCTTCCAAGAGCTATGAGCACTGTGAATGTTTTTCGTGTTACTTTTTCAAAATCAAGGCTGTGCATTGCAAAACCAAGAAAACCAGCTACCCAGGCAAAGGGACTTCTAGTATTTCAGCACACTGCTCCTTTTCTACCTACGTTTCTCCTGACTGACTGCTTAATTCCAGATCTGCTCCCACAGGCCGATACAGGTGTTTGTTTACAAGTCGGGCCACAGGATATGAGGTGTGTGTACCTGCTGTACAGTGCCTTTCTTCTTGTTGTTGGGATATGATGTGCTTTTCTGGGTGGGAAGTGGCAGTACTGTTGTTTCACTCGAGCAAGGCATATGGCAGAACATAGTGCGACAGGGAGGAGTGTCGATGAGTGAATAAAGGGTCATTCAGGCAAAGCAGTCTATTGTCAAAAGAAAAAATCAACCATTCCAAATCAGTGTAAAATCATTATCTGAAGATTTCAGGCTTTGTTGGAATTTCTGTTTGCAGTTGCTTCTCTGCTATGCAGTGTGTGTGTTGAATGCTTTCTTTGTGGTGACATTTGCTATGACAGTGTGAGACATAAGTATGTTTGCATGCTCATGCAGTTTTTCCAGGAGATACGATCACTTAGAGTTGCACCTACATGCTCTTGTTCCCTCCGCTCCTCTCGTTTTGCAGAGTCGCAGGGGGACACAGTCTTTTACTATAAGTTGTGATACTTCTACTCCTAGTTCAATGGTGCCTCCAAGGTTCAAACTTGCAGCCTAATAACGAACCAGGCTGAAGGGCTGTTACTATCAAGTATAAAGCCATGTACTGTAACTGAGGGTAATCAGTTTGGATCGCGTTTGCAGATTCTTTGTATTAGCTTTATCAGGTCAGGCCATCAGAGAGCAGATAGACAGGTAAGACCAAAAGACCTCTGAACCCAATTAAAGTTGTACCACAAAGAAATCAAATTCATGTGGTTTACATTTCAGAAAGTTACATTTGGTGGGCTGTACTTACTTTTATTCTGTAACCTAATGCAGACCATGTGAACATTTGAAACGCTTTTAACAGTTAACCAGCTCAAATAACACAGAACCAGAGCAGCAATAAAGAATGAATTAAGAATGATTGCAACTAAAGCCAATTTTTTTTCCCTCATAAAGAAATATAAATGGCTGATATATTTAAAAACTACCATATATATACTAATTTTGTCTTTAGGTTTCAGCAAGACAATAGCTATTCTCTTATCTTTTAAAACAAATGTTTGGTTTAAAAAGCAATCCTAAACCCACAGTCTTTTTTTTTTATTTGCAGTGTTTTGGGATAATTTGGATGTGCTGTGGAACCACTGATAGTCCCATTGATGCACATAGTATGGGAATTGGTCATACAGCTCTGAGATAATCTCAAGGAACTGACATTTAAAATACTTGTCACAATAAGAGCATGAGTACAAGAGGATAAAAAATAGGTATTTTATTTGGTGTCTACTTTCTTAAAACCCATAGATGTCTGTGCAGCTTTTCATTTACAAACACTTCTTGCATGCTGACATTAGACAGGCCTTATATATGGAGCAAATAGAGATTCAGCTGGTGCAGACTACGTGTTCAGTTTTCCTATTTGCTAAACAAAGAGTCTGAATGAAAGTCCTGAAGCCTCTGGAAGACTAAGCTAGAGGTGAACAGTGCTAAATGTGCCTGTGTCCTGCATCTAACTTCAGGAAAGTGATGTGGTTTACATACAAATGGAAGAAAAGTGACTGGCTTTCCTAGCAGCAGAATCATTCAGCGGCATCAGTTTCCTCATTTTTGCTCTGTAACAATGAGTCTTAGGATTTTGAGAGATATTCTTGGTGTTGGGGAAAGAGATCAGGCCCACAGCTCTTGCCTGTGTGTAACATTCTCTCCTCAAGAAAGAAATTCCTACAGTCCTAGCTCTTTCCTAGGGTCTCCAAAACACTGAAATGCAGAGCTCGTGCCATTCTGCTTTCTGGCACAGAGCCACCTGGCTATCAGCAACCAAGCTCAGCTTCCTGGCTCTGGAGCATGATTGCTATCCAGGGTGGATATAGTTCCTTTCCTTCAGCAGCTGTCCTGATGTGCCTGTGTGCAACAGCTTTCCTCACTGCTCCTCGTGTGGAGCAGGCTGCTCTCTTGTCTTTGTCGGCCCTTTTCTCATAAGCTTTTGGGGCTGATGTGGCAGAGAGGACATTCAGGCATGGGGCTCTCAATTTGGCAGGATTGAAAGCTGAGGCTGTGTATCATCCAGACTCTTTTGTGGCCACTGTTCTTCCCATAGGCCATAGAAGCTGTCCTTCTCTCCCTGAGCTGAAGATCTGTTGTCTTGCTTACTTTTCAGAAGCAGACAAGTAGAGGGGAAAGACCTGTGTGGATTTTTTCTCCTTCTTTTGTTTTTTCTTTAAAATCTCAGTTAAATAGGTAGCAAACCACTATTTTTCTGAATTTTGAAATTGATTTTCTGAAGAAATCTTCCTTGTATCACCGTTTCCAAGCAGTGGGTGATGTATTGCTCATGGAATGCAAGCTGTTTCAAGGTGTACATGTGGGAAACCGGGGCTGCCATTGCTAATTCACAGAAATGCTGTGATGGGAAGAAAAATCTGCACCTCCACCAAGGCACAGAGACTATCCTACTATGCATGGACCAGAATGGGTGGAGTGGGAGGGAACACACTCAGTTTTGTTACATACTGGGTTTGGCAGGGTAAACCAAGATGCTTTCATGGAACTAGTAAAAGAGGGATATGTTCTGGGAAGGTTAAATGGCTGCTGCTTCTACTGCTGCCATGTCACTCAAAAATTAAAAAAAAACCCAGAAGACTTTGTCAAGATCTTTACAGAACAGAAACGGTAAAGAGGGAAAACATTTGAGTTCTGATTGCAAGAACAACAGAAGATTCATCAAAGAATAGATCACATCAAGTGGATATTGGAGAGAACACAGTGGCAGAAGTTATTAAAGTGCTAAAGTCTCAACCTAGGGAAGTTCATTTTGTTTTCTTGTTCATCACTGATTTCTTTTGGCAAATTTCTTGGTCTCTCTCAGATTCAGTTCACCAACTGTAAAATATGAAAAGAAATACTCCTTCACTTTACAGGAATGTTAACATGAATTTAGGTATTACAGGAGCAGAAGGTAAATAGATTCCTCTGATACATCTTGATCATTTGATGTAATTAAACATCAGGAATTTTACTCAGTGTATAGTTCTTTGCCACAGAAATAGAGAAGAATTAGGGCATTATGTAATCATGTCTAAAATAATGTGCTATTAATTTCCTGGAAGCTAAAATAAACTGCTGAAGATTCTTTAAACAGAGTGAGAAAAATGAGAACGCTTATACTAGACTTTCTCCAGGCATCATATTAATCTAGTCCCCACCTATGGCAGAGGGATTGGACAAGATAATCTTTAAAGAATCCTGTCAGTGCAAATTATTCTGTGGTTCTGTGTTTTGCAGAAACAAAATGGAAATGGAAGTTAATTATCAGACATATTAAAAACAGCAAGTGCTAATACACACAAAATGTAACTAAAAGTAATTTCCTTTAACTTTTCAAAATCAAGATAAGGCAAAACTAATAAACATTAAGATCTGCTTCAAAGGTGTTCAACATATTGAAGTGTAGGAAGACTTTTGTTTTCTTTCTCTTTCTTCTTTTTCAATTAAAATTTGAACTTTTTCATTAATTCAGTGAAAAAACCATCCTCTTAACTCTGACATTCACAAATCCTGTAAGGACTGATTTTTCTTCTGAAAAGGTATTATGCTTTGGCTACTTTTCCTTTTTTCATTCCAATTAATTAATTCTATTAATAGCCCTCAAAGACTCTAAACCAGACTCCATTATTTGCAAAATACTCAAAACAGAGTGTTATGTCAAGAGAAGTACAAGCCTGAAATCCTCTCTTGTCTTCCGTCTCTCTATTACAGGCTTTCTTCTATCTCTTTAGAAGGTATCCATTCATTCATCATAGAAGGTATCCATTCATTCATCAGACTTTGTGTGTGTGTTTTCCTTGTTTTCCCTAGACTGGGATATGCAAACAATCTTAGTGGCAGACAGACTCTGAGGAAGCTTTCCATCCTAATTTCTTTCCATTAATGAAAGCTAAGAAGCACTGCCAGTGTGAATTCTGCCTGTAAACAAGAAGTGAGTGAATTCAGTGCACTTCCCTAACCCCTCTCTTCCATGGGGCGAGTTGGACACGCAACAGATAAAAGTGACGCTATGACAACAAACGTTGGAGGCATATCCATGCAGACTATTTAAATGAGACAAAGCATTTTAGAAAAGAGGAGAATTAAGGTTTCCCATACATGCAAAGGAACTCCTTTTGCTTCCTTCCAATGGGAAGAGCCTCCTGAATTCCAGGAATTCCTGCATTGCCTTCAATGGACAGGGCAACTGGAAAGGTGATTAGAGACTCTAGAAAAGCATGGCATATGCTCTCATGCCAGCAAATGTGAGCTTCTCATTTGGGTATGTGAACAACAAGCTAAAAGAGTAGGAGAGGAAATCCAGTATGCTGTACCCTGAAAATATACACCAAACACAAACACTGGAAAATCCAGCAGCCCTTCAAAGTAAAAACCTTTCTAAAATAACTTCCACCTGGTGTGCTCCTAGGCTCTTAAAACAGATTTTTCCAAGAACAATCAAGTATTTTGCTTTTTTTCTTGCAAGATATTAGCAGCAGATGAAGAATTACACTCTCCGTGCAATTAATGCATCCTATGGCCTAGCCAGAAAAGTAATTATTTCCAAAAAGTCCTATTGACAGAATGCTGCAGCAACCTTTCAAAGCTGCTCCCACATCCGATGACAACAACAATAAAACACTGTGCTATTTTTCTTACCTCATAAAGTTGTCATCTCAGCACAGCTAAACATCTTAGTTGCCACCCAGCCTGTAAACATCCTTATGTGAGGAAGGTTATCAAACAGGTCATGGAGAAGCAGCTCTCACATTATCTGGAGTATTATCTGGAGCCCTCAGGTTTCCTGGAGCCCTTTCCGTCTGGTTTAAGACATGGTAATGTTACAAAGACACAGCTATTTCTTGGCCATTGCTAGTCTCTGATTTACTAGCTTCTACTAATGGATAAAGACTAAGTGCTCAATCTAATCTGACCTTTCAGGCGTGCTGGCTGTCAGAGTGTGTTTGCAGTCACCTCTTCTATTTTAACTGTGTCCCTCTAGGAAAGTGCAGCAATCTCAGAAGGAGAATACACTCTCTTTGGGTTACCAGTTTTAATTCTGTGCCCTTCACAACTTCTACTGTTAAATGTGGTAGATTTGGCTGCTGCTTCTGGGAGGAGGAGCAAGCACTCACCTGTCCTAATCCTCTTCTAGCAAGCCCCCTTTCAAAATGTCCTGCATTGGATAGGTAGCATTCTGTACAGCATTTACACCAGTTTTATAACTGTTTTCTTTAGTATCTATTTGCCATGCCAGCCTCTAGACTGCTGGCTGCCAGGCACTCCCTCCCCTGCTTTCGTCAATGTTACTAAAACAAGGAGACTGCACTGTCCTCTTCTACAGATTCACTTTTAGAGGTTCTGTAATCAAGTTTTCTGACATTAAAATTGAGATTACATGAAATATGGATGCCTTGAAGTATTAAAAAATAAAGTGGGCAGGAAGACTATCTCTAAAGATCAGCTTTAGCCATTTAGAAGCAATTTATTCCCAGATTCTGGGTCCCCTTAAAGCTTTCTCTCTTTGCACAGCCAAGTGCCTGCACCTCATCAGCAAACAATGGAAAAGATTCAAGTAGCAGGATCCTGCCCAGTTCACATTTATTTAACCCTTTGTTGCCAGTATATTATTTTCACCAGCCTTCCTCTTTATGTCTAAAACAGTTGCTAAGATTGTTGGTACCAGAGAGTTAATCTTATTAATAGTTTCTGTGTTTATTGTCAGAGGGACTTGGTTACACTCTCTTCTCCGGGCCAGTAGGTCAGGGGATTCAAGTTCCCTGCTGAGGCTTGGAGCAAATCTCCGTGCTGACTGTGCACCTTAGACTGGAGGAGGGGGAATATGCTGCACTGGTACAGACTTTGAATTTCCAATAAGACATTAAAGCAAGGCCTGTCCTGTCTTTTTAAAATATATTCCAGGTAGAAATTACTGAACCACTTCTGCAGCAGGAAATTTGATTGCATTTCACTCCCTTTACTTGATGGGAAGATGTGAGTTTGTGTACCCCACACCAAGAACCAGATCTGGCTAATTTCCTTCGTTGCCACCCAGCAGAGAAGTGTCCCCCTATATCCCTTAGGAAAGATGGTGAGGAGGCAGAGTTTTAAGTGTCTGGGAGCAAAGCCTGTGCACTTGAGGTACAGGGGTCTGACACAGTCACTTCAGACCAGCAGTAAGTAACAGACATGTATTGTAAGAAGGAAAAAACTATGAGTCCAGACTCTTTCATAGTATGGACAGATGACTAAGTTAAAAAAAGGTGAAAGGAAGGGAAAAAGGCTGAGGAAGATGTTTTCTTTGGGCTTTCCTTGGAACTGTCCCTTTGTCTTCATTAACTGGGAACTTCAGGAGTTCATCTCTGCCTTTCACCCACCACTCCTCTCTGCTGGGAGAAAGTAGCAAAGGGGGTAAGAATGGAAAAGTGCTTGTGCTCAAGCATTTCCTAATGTTTCACAGCCATAAGCATTTAGTGGTTCTCACCCTCCACCCTATCACCACTCCCTCCATATAAAATCAGAGACTGAGCTCCGGCATCCAGGAAAGAAGGAAGCCGCCTTCTCCTTTTTAAAAACCTGCATTTCTCTATGCAGAGCTTATAATGCACTAGCACTCAGCTAGGACAACTTGCCAAAAGGCCATGTCAGAAAGCTGCTGAAGGAAATGTCATTCAAAGACATCCCAGAGAGTCAGGTCATTTGGTGTGGAAAGCAGGCAATAGTTCTTCCTGGGCTCACAAATATAGGGAACTTCAACTTGACTGAAATGAAGGATTAGCAAAATTTTTCTCCCACCATACCCCCTGCCTTTTATACAAACCCAGCAGTTACTTTCCACTCCATTCTGTGTGTAAAACAAGGCTGAAATATGATATTTAAATTATTCCCAAGGATACATTTGCTGAAAAGGAAGGCATGAGCCAGATCCTCCCATGTGCTTGTTCTTTGTCAGTCTTGAATTTTGGATCATCATATAGAGGGAGAGAACACACTAATTCCTAGTATTGCTAGTGTTTAAATGAGCACTGCTATCAATCATTTAGGTTCTCATTCTCTGTTAATATTTGGATAAGTAAAATTGCCAATAGTGCAACAAAATCAACCAATGACAGCCCGCAGAAAAATAAAATAAACCACCACAAAACAATAGGATTGAATAGAGTCCATTGTCTATTTCTGTACAGAACAGAAATAGTAAACCAGCATGAGTGTGGGAGAAGAGCTCGTGCTTAGACAGAGCTGTGGCACAGGGGATGAAGAGCTTTTAAATACAGGCTGCCACACTGCAGTTCCACTTCACTCCTGGCAGCTGGAACGGCTGGGTGCGTTTCCTGGTCATTTAAACACTCCAGGTCCGAACCCAGCTTCACTGCAGATATTCTGTCTGCTTTACATGAACACTGAGAAGAGACATTTGTTGATATATTCAAGAATCACACAGACTTTAGAAACTTTCACTCATGCCATTATTTTCAGGAAGAAAAATAACTGCTGCAAACTGCATTACAAAACATGCATTTCCTTCTTTACAATTGAACCTGTTGATGTTCCTTGATTTACCAATAAATGGAACAATATTGGAATAACTAGTACATTTTCATATGCAAGATCTCAGAAACCACCTTCCCCCCCCCCCAAAAAAAAGAGAATGCAGGGGCGCTAGAAAGACACCAGAGCTATGTGCCTGAAGTAGGATACTCCTTGTCGCAGCATTGCCCACGAGTGATTTCCTCATACATCTTGCAATTTGGGGTTTGGTTCATTTAATGAAGCACCAGTTTCTACATTTCTGCAACTCTAGGAGATGTTTATCTCCCATTTTCAAGACACTTCAAATTCTTACAGCTGGAGATAAATCTTGAAAACATGAGCCAACAAGTCTATAAGAAGAGCAAAAAAAATGTTTACTTCTTTTTAATCTTTTTGGCTCTAATCAAGAGTAAGGTACAGACATTAATAAAATTGATAATAAAGTAGGTGTTCCTTTTGCTTGACATCTGTTTTTTCATCCTGTGGGGGTATGTTGAGACATGCTTTCAAGTCATGCTTTTAAGGTTTGCTCTGTGTCCATGAGGGCTAGTAATACAAGTTTTCTTTTTAAATGGAGCATCAAAGTCTTCCAGAGCCAGTATTTGAAGAAAAGAAGGACACAGTGATGCTCTCAGTAATAATACTGACATTCAAACTGAAGTGATAATAATGGAAGGCCAGAAAGGGGCTCTTATCATCTTGGCAGAACTCAATTACCTCTTTTCTCAACATCTGTCTTGGTACTGTGGTTAATTTCCAGCTCTACATGTGTAGCTTTTCCAATCTTTTTCTCAAGTGGCAGAACCAAGTGAACTATTATGTAAGAATGATAGAGAAAAATATATTGAGCTGCTTGACCTAAATCTGAGATTTCATGATGTCACTCTACAGATTTGCTGTGGACCTTCCAGTGAAGTTTTTGGGTTCACTTTCATGATGGTGGCAGCCACCTCCACTACATGAACTGTGCCCAGCAACAGGGCTGCTGCCTGCGTGTCTCTTTTCACCAGAAATTACTTACACATGAAGAAAATAATGGGCATTTTTGCTTGTGTTACAAATGGGTGTATGTATTTGCTTTGCATTTTATCATGGTATGCTGCAATTGTGGGGAGAGGGAAGTGTAAATGACATTAGCTACTCAAAGCCTTTGGCTCATTCCTGGCATCCTGTCTAATGCCTGGATGGTTGTGAGAGGTAGATCACATTGGAATGGTGTGCTTGCTTTTTTGTTCTTGCTGCTGCCTATCCTAATTAAGAAGCTTTCTAGCCACAGGAGATGGCTGACTAAAAGGGATGGGGACCCTGCTTTAACATCTGTTCTTTTAAATAAAAAGGAAAAAATAACCCAACGTGGTAAATAGTCCTTGCCCGGGTGCAGGGATGGCTGGATCACAAGTGCAGCTGAGCACAGCCTGGCCCTCTGGGCAGGGAGGGATGGGTCTGGCTGACACGCTGGCACTGGCAGACTGCTGAGGGACCTATGTCCAACCTCCTTGGCTGGAGGGGAGTTGACTGGGAGAATCATTAGGCCTTTGGGGAGGGAGGGAGAGAGGAGCAACCTACTAGCTAACACATGGTAAAAGGCTTCCACCTCTCAGCTTTGGAAGTCTTAAAGAGCAAAGTCCCATATGTGTGGCATTCACCTAGTAATGCATTAATAAAGTATAAAAGAAAAAGAAAAAAAAAAAGAAAAATTAGCCGTGACAGAAGTTAAAACTTCCTTTAAAATGACTGCGTGTGTCAAAACTCACATGGAGAGTTTGGAGAATAACTAATGTAGATCTAATAAATATCTCACTGTATTGAATTGGTTTAGAAGTCACCTTCTTCAGCTGCTACTCAGTCTCAGTGAAGCTACTTGCAAAACTTTAATTTGTTTCAGCAAATCTAAAATTTCTGTTACATACTACATACTTTTTGGGGAGCAATCCAGCATATTCAAATCTACCAAGACTATTTGTTTTTGTGAGAACTGAGCACTGGCATCTGCATTTAAAAGGAAGTGCACCTAGGAAGATAATTTTGTGCTGAAAAAAATATTTTTTTCTTTCTCATGTTGGTTTAGTAGAAATACTACACTATTTTTTTTTCAAACCCGTCTCTTTCTGGTCTATTCTACAGAATGTGCTCTGTGAAACACGAAATAGCATGGGACACAGGATTTTCTGGGCTATGTCACTGGTCAAGAGAATGGTTTATCAGTTCTGACACAGGGGCATAGATATTTTCTTATATATCTTCGTCTTGTCCTAGACAGATTTCCCCAAACCCCCTCTGCTTTTCTTCTCCATTCATGTTTGTCTTTTCTCTCTATCTGAAATCAGGATGTAGATTTCTTTCAAGGGCCTTTAATGTTCTTTTTTTCTTTTGTTTTGTTCTTGTTACTTCTTAAATGGTTAATAAGTCTGAAAGTTAGAAGACATGAAAATATGGGAATTAGGCCATGTTATCTCAAGCAGTATGAAGCTCAATTTATTGATTTAAATTTTGGAAAACGGAAGATGAAGTCTAGAAAATTTATTAAATAGAGACTCTGATAAATGCTGATAGATTTGGGAAAAAAATAAAAACACATTTTAAAGAACCATATTTCTGCTGAAGAATTGCTTTTAAACTGTGGTTGAGTTTGCCACAGCTTACTTCTTCCTCTCAAGTCATATTTCAGATGTACTTACTCTTTCCCTTCCATGAAGCCTGAGCCAAGGACTGACATATGTGCTGCCTGTTGTAGTATCAGGTCCTGTGTCTGAAGATTGAGACAAAGCCAGTGTAGCACTTCATTCTCCCATGTTCACCACCACTGCTCATTTAGCACCTTTTCTCTAACCATGGCTGTCACCACTATTTTGCCTTGAAATCCCTAAATGGACCCATTGGTTTTGTTCTGTGTCTGACTTGTCAAAATGTTGGTGAGAAAATTTTGTCATGGGCTGAAACTTGTTAGGATAAATGGGAACAAGAATAAATTGGTGTAAGATTTCAGTCAAAACTCTTTTGAGGCTGTTGCAAATTTGTTTCACAGGGCTTTTTTCTCTTCAGGCATTCCCAGAGCTAGGTCCATGTCCAAATCTGATGCAGCTGAAAATGGCTGTTTTCAGCTTCAGGACGTCCAGCCAGGACACTGTAAATACTTAGGGATGTGAAAACTTCACACATTCTGCTGATTTTGCAGCACTACTTACCTGCTTGCAGTGAAGCCCAAGCTAAAATAACTTACTGCCTCAAGGCTGTATTGTACAGTTTTGCAAGAACTTACACTGTACAAACTTACTTGTCAGTAGTCTCACCACCTTAGGTCACTCAAAACACTGAACCGAAGGATATTCTTGAGGTGCTTGACAGTGTTTTAAAGAAGTTTTTTAATTTCACTGAAAATTAATTGACTATATTTCTAAATAACTTCTGAAAATGAATTTACTTATGTTTACTGAGCCATAACACTAATCCTGCCTTTACCTAATTTGATGTTCATGTAGTCACATCTACTTCCACATGAACAAACTTAATGCAGTTGAAATCACTGTGACTACAGAACTGAATTTAAATCAGTCAGCTGCTTACCTGCTGTGCTCAAGCAGGGTATCTGCAGAAAAGATGAAGAAAGAAAAATCTTCTGCCTCCTTTGCAAGGGATGTCCCCTTGACATGTCAGTGGGACTGGTACCAAAGTGCCCATGAAGACAGCCAGCTGCTGCAGAGCATGCTGCCTTGGGCTGGCAGTGCTCTCCTCCCTCTGTACTGCCCTTGCTTTTGTGATAGCTCAGGCAGGCTATCTCTAAACAGAGTACCTTATCTCGCTCTATCAGTGCCAGCTCCATGGTGCTCTCTGACCTTTTCCAGTCCTTATGTGTGTGAGCTGATAGCAGCTTAGGACTAGCTTGTGCCAACGTTTTTTGGTTTGTTTTTTTTTTTGTTCTGTGATGATGGATGAAACACGATGTAGCTCAGCCTTGTGCTGTGCTCTTCTGATGTGTTCAGTGAATGACACTGAACTTGTCAGAGTTCTGAGAGTGTTGAATTGACTTGTAAATAATGGGGACAGTTATTAATAGCCATTAAATACTTTCTTTTTGGCAGTTCTGTCATCTTTGTTTATTCCCTTTTTTTTGTCTGCTCAAAGGCAGAAACTGGTAAACAAGTAAAACTGCAGGTTTCTGCATCATCACTTTAGCCAATTTAAAATGCAGTACTTGAATTTAACTATCCGTAAGGGCTTGGATGCCATATTTCGGTTTATGGTGTCTACTGAATGCCTTTTAAACATATTCTGTCTTAAAATGAGACTTTTCTCTGCTTGCCTTGCCTCTGTCAGGAGCCCAACTGTGGAGCATCAGCAGTGGTTTGGTCTTCCACACCAGCTACTTCTGTTGTGCTGTACCCAGCCATATCCATCAGCCCCAAGCCACATTTGTTGCGTGCCTCAGCCTGCTCTTGGGGAGTTGAAGCTCTTGGAGTGGATCAGGGGTGCCAGGGTGGGTCCCAGTGAGTGGTGGTCACAGGCAGAGGGAGCAGACTGTTGGGAGGATGCCGCTGCCAGTAGTAGAAGAGCTCCGTCATACAGCAGGAATTTCTGCCCTGGGTGACGGACAGCGCTGATTAGAAAAAGGCTAAATGTCAACATTGTTCTGAACTGGTAATTGGCAATTTTCCAAGAGCATTTTAGACATGAGACTTTCTCCTCCCAAGCTGCTGTCCCTTCTCCTCCTCCTCCTCCTCCTTCCCCCTCTAACCACTGTAACTCATTCTGTCAAGAACTGAGTGCTGTCCCTTCAGACCTTCAGATAAATCCTTTACAGCAACAATTTTAAAGGCTGCCTTAGTGTCTCTTTCTGTCTGTCTGTCCTTCCGTCTTGCTTTCGTACTTACTAATTTATTTTGTGGCGATGGGAAGGTGGCCCTGTGAGCAAGGTGGGGGTGGTGCAGAGCAGAAGGGTGACAGTCATGTTTTGACACGTGGCTTTCCATTTTTGCAGAGGTCATTAGCACTCTGCTTAGTGACCAGAAGTTGATTACAAACACCATGTAGCAGTGATGCTTTGCCAAAACACTTGGAGAGGAGATCTGCTCTTGTGCTCCCCTTGTCCAATTTGTTTCCAAATATATTATTACCAAAAAGATTTAAAGAAAAATTTATTGCTTGCAAAGAGGGACCCAAATCCCCAGGGCAGAATAAATAAAATAAAAACATGAGAAGTGCATTTATAGTCCTCCTGAAAACAAGAGTGCAGTCTTAAAAAGGTTCCTTTAAAATGAAAAATGAATGACTGAGTCGCCAACTGCTACTAATCTAAAAGTTAGTGCTTTTGATAGTGATGACTGTGCTGCTAACTCTTCGTTAGCAAGGGTATTTAGTTGTAGAATAAGAGTGCTTTATAGAACATTTGCTCCCCTGTGGTTTAGAAATTAGCCTGTATATGGAATAAGTGAGCAAAGATGGAACGTGTTTTCCATTGCCCTAGTTATTCCTATGCATGTGTGTGTGTGTTGATGTGCTTTTGCATGTGTGTGTCTGTGCATTAATAGCTTTGTGGTGATGATGGAGATGAACAAGATGATACAGAATGGAAATACTGTGTGATTTTCTGTAGTTTGCCTTTTAGGACTCCCTTTAGATGGGAAAGGCAGTGATTTCTGGAAAGCAGGTTTGCCAGCAGGCTGCACTTAAGATCCTTAGATGGTAATTACTGCAGAAATGTACATTACTGTGATGTGTTTGAATCTGGAAATAATTTTTCCCACAAGGGAGAAAACACCTTGTCATAAAATATGGTGTATTTTACTTGTTTATTCAGTGTTATGTTTTTCTAATAAATTGTGGACTTAGCCTTGTTTTCATTTATGTTAGTGGAAGATTTTCACCTGCATTCAATCTAGTAATATTGACTGTATCTAGCTCTGATGTTCAGTGTGAGATTTGCTTTCCAAAGCTTGTATTGGCATTTCTGAGGGTCAGAAGCTGCAGCTGTTCCTTGAGCCGTCAACAGCAATGTGAACCCCAGCAGAAAACCTGTAAAACCTCTTTCTCCTACACGCAGTTCGTGTGTTTTCTGCCCCTATCATGCTTTGGCTGAGGACCCTAACCTTCACCCTGCAGTGGTCTCTGGGCAGAAGGAGCAGAGACCTTGAGGGAGAAGTACACTGGTATTTTCCTCTAAGTGTGGCAGAAAAGTAATGTGTGCTGCTGGGGTAAGAGCCAGGTAACTACATGGGCAGAACTTTCAGTTCAGCTGCCAGATATGTTTTTTCAGAGCAACTGGTAAGGGGTAAAGAGTAGTTCAAACTGACTAGAGTCTTGCTTGTGCTCTAGAAAATGAATCTTTTCTCTTCTGTCTACGGTCTACTGAAGGGAGTACTGTTCTCTGCTCTTTCCTGGAAAAAGACTTAGGAGAAATCCCATTTTTCCATATTGTTTGTTGAACTTCCCTCTCTGCAGGTGAAGTCAAGCCTTTCCCTGTGCCACTGTACACTTAACATCAGCACCTTTTTGTAGATTGGTTACAGTGTTGAACTGATAAATGGCTTGTGCTGTGGAGCAATGTCTTAATGCAATTAATAACATTAATAAATCCTTTAAGCAGAATTTATTTTTCTTTAAATTGAAAGTGCTGATAGCAATAAGGAAACCTCCCCTCAGGACCCATGGTGGTGAAAAACCTTGGAGGCAAGAGAAGGAGGTCTCTTGGAGAGACTGTACGTACAGTATCACGTCGGCAGCCTGAGCTGATTCCAGTTATTCCGTCTCAGTGCAGCGCTGGACGTCCTTGGCAGCGCGACAGCCAGGCCTTACTCATTGAAACCCTTCCCGGCGCTGCGGCCACAAGAACACCCCATGTATTTTAAGTTAGCTACGTAGGTCCTATTCTTAACTTTTCATCTCATCAGATACTTTTCTTATTAGAACTTGAGAGCCTTCCCTCTAAGGTAATGATGATGTACATTAAACATCCGTGATCAAGTCCTAGCTTGTGTGTTTCTAATGTGTTATGCCTGTGATCCGTGCAATAGCTGTGCTCCAGCCTTGCTGGGCCATGTGACATAATGGCGTTTTTAATTTCCTCCTTCCAGTACGATTGTCTGTTCGCATGTAGGAAATTACTTTGTTTTTCGTGTTAATTGGTAGCATGACCTGTTTCAGCAATTCACCATCTCAAAGGTATGTCTGAGCTCTCCAAATGACTCACTCACATAAATGCAGATGAGCTAAAGCCACTTGTGTTACAGAAGGGCCGAAAGCCAAAGCAGAGTATCTTGATATCCGAGATAGCCTTTTAGCCTGCAGGACCGTGAGCCCATGGCCCACTTTGTTAATGACTGCATTGAAGGCTAGTGGCAAATGGTAGGTTGTAAGAGGCAGCCTGCAGAAGTAGTCATGTTAAATTCATGGCCTCTAGCTCACTTGATCAATTGCAAGCTGGTAGACATTTATTTAAAATTTATACCACATGAATGTCTGAGGTAATAGGTGAATACTGTAAAGGGTTTATTTAAAAGAATATTTGACCAGTAGGGTCTTTGGAGATCAAATATTTCATTTTCAAGGGTGTCCTGCCTATTTGTAGAGGAGGAGGGGAAAGTAAAGAGGGATTTGGATAATACGAAATACCACAGAAAGCAAGATTTTCCAAGGAAAACACCAGGAAGCTTGGTATGAGCATTTAATGTATGCTGAAGTTTTTAAAAGGAAACATTAATGGTGAAACATGCCCTCAAAGGACAAGCCAGCAATAAATTTTGTGTCACAAAATTACCTGTCAGTGAGATTATGTTTAAATAACGTAGAATTGTTCCTGCTTCTTGAGGGGTTGGGAGAAACTTCACGGGAGATTGTTCAAAGTATTCAGAATTATGTGCACAAATCCCATTAACAATAATGGGATTTGTGTGTTCAACCCTGCTCAAATGGCATTGAAAAATGCGGCTGTTGGTTGTTCTTTCCCAAAGCATGGACATAGCAAGGGAGCAATGAAATCCAAAATATTTTCTCTCAAGATTTCTCTTTTTTTATTACCTTCCAGACGCAGAGTATCTGACTAGCAGCCTGTGTGTACTGCATTATGATTAAAGCTTACAGGCAATTCTCCTTTTCCCTGGGTCAGGGGTGGGGTGGGAAATAACAGCAACAGCAAAAAATCCCACCAAACAGATTTGACATGTCAGCGTTCCCATTATCTGTGTTGATGGGGAACATTATTACATAAAAGATCAGCAGGACCATGAGCATTTTGAATGAGTGGACTCCAGTATAAGGGGTTTGGTGTGTTTTTTTTTTCTTTAATGTCCTTACTTAAAAAATCATAGTCTTTGTTTTGACGCATTGTAGATGAGACTGAATTTTTATAAATCATAGCATAAGGCAGAGAATGCTCCAAAGGTGGAAGGCAGAGGAAGAAAGGGGAAAAATATACAATTAAGTCAACTATGACTGAACATGTTGCCATGGGATTTGATCTTATCCTATTTACAAGAGAAAACTTATGACTCATGGGTTCTAAATGATCGAGTCATTACTCATTTATGGAGTAAAAAAAATGGATGCCTTTTATGGGATTTTTATAAATAATGATTACTTCCCCATATTTTTAAATACTGAGCAAAGNNATGGGATTTTTATAAATAATGATTACTTCCCCATATTTTTAAATACTGAGCAAAGACATGCTGCAGTCATAAAGCTCCCTGCATGCATGGCTTCTGTGCAGACTTTTTGAGAAGCATTTAGTGTTAAAGGATTGTTTCTGTTTTCAAGCTTTATTCTCCATGGGGTACTGCTCATTGCCAGTACTGAGTTGTGATACTTATTTCACCAAATCACAAAAGGAAACAGGATAGGTTTTGCCAAGATCTAGACAGATGATACCTAAAGACCCTGTAATGCAGTTCAGGATGGACATGTAAAAGATACCTTTTTTGAAACTGTTTTCTTTCGACCTAAGCCTGGAAAGGCTCTGCAGTATTCAAGCAGTGCTGGTTGCTGGTGGTCTGTTGTTATGGTCATGATGCTGCTTACCATGTACTTTTGCCTAGTCAACATTTTTCAGCTGTTCCCGAGGAGCTTAAAAGACTTTTAGCCTGGCCTTGCACCCTTTCTGGACACTGTTGACTTGTGGCTTATCACCCTGTGGCTCTGGTCCAGCTTTGGTGCTGTTTTCTTCTGCTGTTCTTTGTTAGGTACAGTAATGACTTCTTTTATCTCTGCCACTGCCCTCACTCACAGGGTTATTCAAGGGTAACCATTATGATCTCTTTTTGAACTCTGTCGTTTTGTCCCAGGAGGGATCTGTGCTGTTTTCATTTTGCACGTGAATTGTTGGCCTTTTGTGCTGCTAACCTTACTGTATAGGTTTGAGGAAGTACATGTAACCATTAATAGGAAAGAGATCTCTGAATATTAGATTGCAATTGGATTTGGTGTGAGAGGTCTGTTAAAGAGCTTGTGTAATATAGATAGTCACAGAAAAACCCATCTTCTTTTGAAATTTTGATGTATGACAGCTGGGTAGATACATTAGGAAAATGGATTTTTCAAGGAGAGCAATTGTAGTTTTAAATTTTATTGTTTGATGCACAGCCTTTGCAGTAACGTTTCTCCTTGGGTGGGCAGTAATTTTATGGTGGCCACAACTGGCTTCTGACTGAATTCAACACTGTAGTGTTCCAGATCCTAGAGATCAAGCCCAGTTATAAATTTTACATTTGAAGTTATGCATGTTTTCCTGAGGGAGATTATGTGAAGAGGAGAGGATATGGGAGCAGTGAATGCTACATTCAAATCTTGGGTTACAGTCTACCTATAATATCTTCCCAGTTGTGTTTGTGTATCCATTTTTTTCATATCCATGAAAGTATCTCTCTCTGAAAATCAGAAAGACTTCTACAGAAAATTCATAGATGTGGATTCTTGAAGCAGCTGGCCATGGTATTGAGATAAGCTTCCAAAGCTTTACTTGATTCTCTGGAGAAAAGAAACAATTGGAAGAGAAGCATAAAATGAGTATGCTCGTACAACAAAGACATCCCATGAATGTAGAGATTGGAAAACCTTTGTTCACATTCATTCCAACCACCTGTCTAGTTGTGTATTTTTCTTGTTAATTCTGTTTCTGTGCTAAACTCTGTGTTTGTGGGAGATTATGGCTTTTAATGTACTGAGCAGTAAAATCCAGTATTTGACTTACTGTGATTCTAGCTGGCCTATGACTTCCTAAGTGTTACAATACATTCACACATTTTATTGGTTGCACCAGCTCCTACAACCAGTCAAAGAGTTGCCTTTGACATGGTAACACTGTCCCAGAAAAAATGAGAATTAGAATTTATATTTTCCTCACTTTTATATATATGTGTATATATATATATGTGCCATTGAATTGCAATCTATAGGGAATCTTTTGAAGAAAATAAAAATTACTACTTATAGGAAATGATGTACAAAATACAATACATTTGTAGAGAAAAAGAGAGAGGATACTTGAAGCCTCTCTGGAATAGCAAAAGCTTTTCAGTTCTGGTATTTTTATTTGCACTACCCAGTGCTCAGAGACCCTTTTTGTAAGATAAAAGAAGCATTAAAACTTCACACATGCTTTTAGTTGAGGATGTGGAGGGAGTTCTGGATGGCCCTATTATTCCTGAGAGCAAAGCAAATAAACTATTATCCAAATCCTTTTCTGCTTTGGTGTCAGACAAGGAGATCAGCCAAAATGGTGGACTTATCTGGCGTGTATTGGGTGTTAGTTATGAGCAAAATCTTGGTTCCAGCTACCAGAGTCATATCTCAGAGCTCCTCTCAACAAGTTAGATCAAGAAGGCTGTTGGGTTTTTAAAAAAACATTCTGCTCTGTGCAAGTGAACTAATGTCAGTTGTGTTCTGGACGGCTGTTGGATGACACAGCTGTAACAACAAAAAGTAAGATTTTCTTTTTAGCATCATACTTCAAAAGTTAAATTAAAAATTCGCTTGCAAAAATAACTCTGTAATAAATAGAGTATGCATCAATAAATGTACCAAGTAAGGGCAATCTGCACCTGATATAATAAAGGTATTTCTCATTAAACTTCTGTTCAAAGAAGTGGAGCATATAATTGTGATGGGTGACTTCTCTACAGAATTTTAGAATTCACTTATGGGATGGAATTTTTGTTGTATTAATGTGCCATTTACACCATTTTGGCTTCATAAAAGGTACTTGAATATATATGAAAATCTGAAGTCTATAGAACATTTTGTGCTCTGAGAAGAATCCTTTATTAAATTTTACAGGTTGCCACAGTTTTCAGGTCCTTTTCTGTGGAACTGAGACATTTTAATAATTGTTAGTGTAAATATGTTAGGCACGTGTGACTTTAATTTGCAGCAAAGCATCCAACACTTCTGATTTAGAATTGCACTTAAGCTCAGGCTAAATTTGTGCTTGCAACAGCACAGAAAGATGCTGAATTATCCTGAAAACAGTTGGCAGTATTCAAACTATATAAAACCTAGATACTCCTCTGGTCTGTTGGACAGAGGTGATTCTTCTGGCAATTTTTTTTTGGCTTGTAAATACTTAGCATGTGTTAAAATCACTGCCTGATTGAGAACTGTACTTGAGAGGAAGGTGTCTGACCTTGCACCAAGTTGGTGTTTTAAGCTGCTTTTTATTTTCTCTCTCTCTTTTGGTCACCCATTGTAGTTTTCATAATACTTGTATATAGCTCTTCAACTATGGATGATAAAATTATAATAAAATTCCAGTATTTGAAAAACACCCTAGATTTATCCTACAGGTCATATATGTAAACTCCTGGCAAAGTTGCATGAAGCTTGCAATAACCTTATTTATTGAGAAATTAGATTTTTTCTTAGAAATGAATACACACATATTATTTTTAGGATAATAGTATATTAACTACTGTGACACAGTCTGCTGTGAACTAACTTCAGATGTTCTTGTTACATGATCTAAAAAATATCTGTGTGGAGAGTGATTTTGTAAGTACACATAATTCTGCAAACTGAACCCAGTGATCTAGCACACTTTAATCAGGAACCATTTCACCACCACCGTAGCGTCTCCTGTTACAAAAATAAATATCATATCATGATGAACAAAGAGAAGTTTTTCATTTGTTGTAGAAACAAGATGTGTCTTGATAAGAGAAATGACTTGCCAAGTGTCCCAAGATTTAGTTTACATGCATTAAACCAAAAACCTGTAGAGCTATGGCCTCTTAATAGTGGTACAAGTGGCAAAATGGAAGTGCCTGATTTCTGCTCCATGTACTGGAATGATGCCCTGGGAAAGGTGTAAAAAGGTGTGAGGTTCTGCAGGCATAAACCAGGTTATACACACGCTGCTAATCTCTTCATGTGCTTGAAATCTTGCTTACACACATTGCTACTCACTTTCAACAGGGATCATTTAAAGAGAGAGAAGTCTTTCACATTCTAATACCAAGAAATAAAAGATGATGAGGAGATGTAGGTTGGTGTCACAATTGGAAAGAATGCCCCTGCTGTCTCCCATGGACCTCTATGGCTGTTATATCACAGACCCTCTTTCTCTTCAGTTCTAGCTAAATTTAAAGAACTTTTGATTTATTAGTAATTTATCAATGATTTATCATAATTGTTATATTTTTCTATTATTGCTGCATTTTCATCATAGAAGAGCAAGATATTGCTCAGAGGTGCTGTTTTTTCCCCCTTCACTTAAGGATTTCTGTTCTTTTTCCCTCTCCTTCATGTCCCCAGATTATTACACTTAGAAAACTTTTCTTCTCTGTCTACCAGTGACAGCCTTTAGATTAGGGTATTGTTTACTTCATAGCCTAAAAAGGGCTCTTACTCCTTGATCTGACTCACTGTTTTACAGTACAGTCACTTACAGATCAGTTGGGTTTCAGATTCTCAAAGAAACAGATTCTGGGGGGATCATTTGTTTCTGGTCAAGAGACGGCACCAAACTAAAGTCCACTGCTGGAAGGATTATCCTTTCAGCTTGGCCTTTAATATAGGGACCCTCTGACAATTGTTTCATGACATTTGAATCGGAAAACTTTTTAGGATGAGTTTAAGGAAAAAAAATGGAGAATGCAGACACTCCCATGTCCTGTGAGGTATTGTTTGTTGCTTTTTTTTTTTTTTCCAATATGCATAGGTAGTTTATTTGTGGATGGAAGATTTTCCTCCTCTCTGCTCTATGAATTTTCTTTTTCTAAGAGTGGTATGGGGGGAAAGAATCTGAATCATACCCCACATTGTCTTACAATTGTCAGTTGGTGTTTGAAGTAACTATCTAGCAGTTTTGAAGATGTTTTTCTTCATGTTTTTTAGCTCAAAAGTGGAAAGGTTGGGAGCACTGTGGTGCACTCTGTGCTCTCTCAGTCCTACCTGATGAAGTGGTTAATTAATGGTTCTTTATTTATTACCTGACATTTCTTGTTTTTTTTGAAGAATGGTAAATACTGCAGAGAGTTTATGTTGGTGTATCATCACTACTACCTGACATATTCCTCTTTTAGTTTGGTTTTTATTTTTTTTTTTTTTTTTGTCTTTTGCATTTTGAAAGAAATGATTAATGAAAAGATATTAGCCTGCATGGCAAATTAAAAATACACTGTCTGTAAGAAGGGAGAGAGTCCCTGGACCTACATACTGCAGACCTCTAACATTCAGCCATAACCCCATCCAGATGCTGGTACGTGATTGAATGTTTCTGTGTGCTGAATCCCAGGCAAGCAATGCAAAGATCATGCTGTGCAGTAGATCCACTGGGGAGAAAACACATGTACACATCTAATTAAAAAAAGAAATCCACCCCAACCCTGAGTACAGCCCTGTGATGTCCTCTCTATTTTAGCTGAGGGTGTCCTAATATTGAAGGGTGTGAGGAATACTCTGACAGTATTTAGTGGTACTGTTCTTTTGTAAGGCACCTGCTTGCTTCAGATGAAGTCGTTGCTATCCTAGGCTGTGTTACTTACAAGTAAAATGTAAGGATAGCTTCTTGTATCTCTGCAGCGTTCTAATGATTATTCTCACAAGTTAATGTTAGATTTAGAATGTTTTTCTCGGTATGTGTTGAGGGTAACAGCAAGACAATCTAATTTTCCCTTTTCTTGTGGAAACCAGTGTTTCAGCTTTAACCTGTGAACACTTTTTAATACCAGGGGCACACTCAAGGATAAACAGCCTGAACTTGCTATACCTGCTAAATAATTTTTTACAGGAATGGCAGAAGGCAACAGTTTGCCTCTTCTTTTTTGAAGAATGAAAGGGAAGGAAAGGAAAGAAACAAAACCAGCCATGCCTTTTCCTCATGAAAAGAAATGCAGAACACAGTCTGATAAAGATGACTTTCTAAAGCAATTGTTTTTCTTATGAGAGAAAGGGAAGAAAACTCTACAACAAGTTTGCTTTGCAGATTATCCTTCAAGTATGTGAAGGAGAGAACATATGGATTTGCATTCTTGTATAGCAGCCTTTTGCAATCCCTCCAGCTCTTGCAGAGGCTATTCCCTTCTATTTGACTTGGTATTAAACACCCGAATGTCTGGATTGAGGACCATGCTGGGGTCTGCCACATGCTGACAAGCAGTCAGCGAGGTGAGAATGAAGCATTTGGGCATCCAGCAACACGTGTTCCCCAGATAACCTCGAAGGAATTTTCGCTGAGTTAGGGTTGTCCTCAGGCTATCCCAATAGCTTACTCCCTATGCTCTTTTCAGCTAATTATAAGAGATAATGCTATATCCAGGCTGTTTGGCTTTTTGTGTATCCCCACAAGAGAATCTGATTAATACCTATTATAGCATTGACTCTGTGAGAAGTCATTTAAATGAGGCTATCAATCTGCTGTCCAGCTGTTACAGATCCAAGTGGAATTTGAATGGAATTTGAATTGACAGCAGAGACTGAGAGGAGCTGTTTTATCTCTTTACCGTGTTGGTTTTTTTGTTTTGTTTTTTTTTTTTTGGATGCCTCACTTTAAAATTGCATGGCAATAGGTTCCCAAATCTGTATTTTGGGACCTGACTTCCAAAGGAAGTGAATACCTGCATCTTTCATTGAGTTGTGCTGAAATTGCAGATGATGCCTCCGCAGATCAGGCTCATTGGAATTCTTGAAACAGAATTTCAGATGCATGCTCTGTGGGCAATTACACCCAAGGATCCTTCTTTAACACCATTGCTTCTCACACATACCAGCAGGGCTACCACAACCACCTCCTTCCCTCCACAAGTGAAAATGGGAACTGAGATCCCTCAACAAGCAGTTCAGCTTCCCCTTCACATGACTAAAGCTTCCTTGATGCAATGGTTGCCACTCATAGAGGAGAGGGACCACCTTCCTTCCTGCCCACATTTCATCAACACCTCCTGTGCATACTACACTAATTTTGGAGTTACAGGGAAAATCAGAGAGGTTTAATGGAGGTCAAGGCAATAAGCCAGCAACTTCAGTAAATTTAACTCTAAACAAGGGCAGAAGAAAGGAGATGCACTGGGATGGGAGAAGTAACCAAGAAGAGGAAAGCCCTTTAAAGTTTGAAAGAAGTTAATACATTTGCAATGTTGCCTGTATTTTGGGCTCTAGGCAGCAGGAGATGGGAGTGGAGGAAAGGGAAGGTAGGAAAGTCATTAATTCTTTGAGGATTTTGTTCTTTCCTAGACTGTGGTATTTTTCAAAGGCCAAAGTTCAGTTACCACCCATGTGCTACCACTTCAGGCGCATAATATTTATCTTTGTCTTGCCCAGTGATCCATTTGATAAAATTTGTGATCCTTTTCTGTCAGTGGTGCACTTCTAGAGTACTACTAATAAGCTTTGGGACATGCTTAGGAAAAAAGACCTTTAATATCTTTAAACTGTGGACAGCTTTTGAGGTGGTGGTGGTGGTGAAGTCCTGTTACTTTGGCTGTGATTTAAAGTGAATGGGAGTCCTTCCACTTACTTCAATAGTCTTTAGATCCATATCCCTCCCTGTAAGGAGAGCTAAATCTAAACCATTTAATATTTGGAAGAAGACAGCAACACAGATTACATTTCCTGGCTTTGGAGTTTCCTTTGTGTTGTCCTCAGGTCAAAACTTGTCTTCAAATTCTGTCTCTGCAATGTTTATTCTCACAAAAGGAGATAAAGGTCTTTGTTTCTCTAGAAGTCCCTAGATGACTAGATTGAACAAACAGAGCAGTAGTGTTCTCACTGTTTTCCATCACCTACTAAAGAGCAGAACCTTCTCCCTCCCCCTGCATTTCCATTTCCTCTACTTCCTGTCTTTGCAGATTGGGTAACAAATACTGAATATTTCCTGAAGTTGACTAATGACAGGACGTTGGTGTCTGCAGCTGAGCAGTCTGGTTAGTGCTGGGTTGAATTCTTGGCTGAAAGGAGGTGCTACAGCTGTGTTTATGGAGTCATCATGTCACCCTTCTGCCTCAGTGTGCTTCTGTCTTTTTAATACCCTTAGGGTATGGTATCAGCCTAGTCTAAGCACCCTGTGGGAAACAGACTACAAATTACTTTCAATTTTATTGCATTATTATTATTCTCTTGACAGCAAGATTATTATAGGCCAAACTGAGATACAGGGTTTACATGGGTTTTTTCCATGTTTTGCTCAACAAAGTTCATTAGTAACTGGGGATATCCATTAGCTGGAATGAATGGTTGTTTCTGGTTTGTGCAGGTTTTGGTAGCAGGGCTGGCTACAGTGGTGGCCTCTGTGAGAAGCTACTAGAAACCTCCCCTGTATCAGAGCCAATGCCAGCTGGCTCCAAGATGGACAGCCAAGTCTGAGACCATCAGTGATGGTGATAGTGCCTCTGGAATAACAGATATAAGATAGGAAAAAAAGTTATTGCTCAGAAATTATTACATCCAGAGAAGGTAGGAGTGAGAGTGTATGAGAGGAACAACTCTGCAGACACCAAGCTCAGTGCAGTAGGAAGGGAAGGAGATGTTCCAGGTGCTGGAGCTAAGATTCTTCTCCAGCCCATGGTGCAGACCCTGGTGAGACAGGCTGTTCCCCAGCAGCCCATGGAGGTCCATGGTGGCAGTAGAGATTCACCTGCAGCCCATGGAGGAGACCCACGCTGGAACAGACAGATGTCAGAAGAAGGCTGTGACCCTGTGAGAAGGCCACACTGGAGCAGGCTCCTGGCAGGAGCTGTGGACCCATTGAGAAGGGAGCCCACACTGTGCAGGTTTGCTAGGAAGACTTGTGACCCGATGGGGGACCCACACTGGACAGTCTGCTCCTGAGGACAAAATCCCATGGATGGGATCCTACACTGGAGCAGTTTGTGAAGATCTGCAGCCTGTGGGAAGGACTCATGTTGGAGAAGCCCATGGAAGAAGGTTTCCCATAGGAGGGACTGCATGTTGGAGCAGGGGAAGAGTGTGAGGAGTCCTTCTCATGAGGAAGAAGAAGCAGCAGAGACAATGTGTGATGAACTGACCATAGCCCCCATTCCCCAACCCCCTGTGCTACTAAAGGAGAGGAGATAAAGAAATCAGGAGTAAAGTAGAGCCCAGGAAGAACAGAGGGGGAGGGAGGAGGTGTTTTAAGAGTTGATTTTACTTCTCATTATCCTCATTATCCTACTCTGATTTTATTGGCAATAAATCAAATTATTTTTTCCTCAAGCCTGTTTTGCTTGTGATGACAATTGATGAACAATCTCTCCCTGTCCTTATTTTGACCCATGAGCCTTTTGTTATATTTTCTCTCCCCTGTCCAGCTGAGGAGGGGAGGGACAGAGTGGCTTTGGTGGGTGCTTGGCGTTCAGCCAGGGTCAATGAGCACAATGGCCTTTAAAATTAAGAGGAAGAGAAGATAAAATCTTCCACCGGTGGAAATCACATTGGGTTTGGTTTACGCAAAGTTTGGTTACACACTCTCAAAACTGAGAATGTTTAGAACTGGGTTTCTTAGGTCTCCCAGCTATCCTTTATACTGAGAGTATAACTGCTGAGAGGGAAAGGAATTTTGCTTTATAGCTTAGGCTTTTCCTCTGAAATGACTAGACTGTCTCTCTTTTTGTCTGGGGGATTTCTTTCTCATTATGTCATTAAAACTTCAATTGCTCCATTTCTTTTGTGCTGACTGAAATGCATAGATCTGTGTTTCTGTATGTATCAAATTATATGATCTTCTATGAGAAAAAACCCAAATATCCATGTGTCCCTTGGCCTGATTAGTAATGGCATTGATGTGAGCAGAGAGTGTCCAGTGGCAAAGAAAAACAGATTATTTCTTAGCTGACATGCAATGGCTGTTGATTCCAGTGTCCTAAAGTGATACCATATATGCTTGCTTTGGAGCTGGAAGCACGTCTTCAAAGACAGACAAAGATCAGCAACCAAAACAGTGGGCAACACAAAACTTTAAGCTCCTAAACAAGGAAGGTGGAAAGACGGGATAGAAATGGGTTGTGCAGTGATATGAGGGTTAAGATAAACAAGGAATTACAAGGAATCTCTCCTATGTGGCAGCACTATTATGGATCTTTGATCTAGAATTAGATTGTTCCTTTGTATGTGAATCTAATGGATGGAATTCACACCCTGATACCTTCTGGCAAATATAGCTGTGAAAAAAATCTTAAAATGAGTGGGCTCAAATCCTGGCATAATACAAAAAAACTATTTCTTTAACACATATGCTTACTTTGGTGACATTTGCTTATTCTTTACTTACATAGGATTTCAGCCTTGTTTATTAAATGAGAGTAGAAGACATACTTGGGTTTTTAAATAAGTTGAGAAAGAGTAAAGTAATCTAAATTTAGGATACGCACAGAACACTTGAGACTACTTCTGGGGCATGCTTTTACTTGCTATAACTGTTTGTCCTTTCTAAAATTGAATAATATCTCTTCTTTTATATAAATGTTTGTATGTTGACTGTAACAAATGTAGGAAAAAAGTGTGGTTCAGTAAAAAGCCCACACACCATCAAGCCCATAACCCTTTTCTTCCTTTTCTCCATCTTCTCCATAACTGTTATTAGCTTTTTCCTCTGCTATGTTCTGATTCTCCAGTGTAGAGACTTTCAAATGAAAGTTAACAGATGCTCTTCCACGCAATCTGACTGCTCCTGAGGGGAGCTTGTTCCCACCAGACGTTTTACAACATCTGTTTGAAGCTAAGTTCACGTTCCTTCTGTTCCATCTCAAACTGGAAGCCCTGACGAGAAGAGATGAGAAGGTACAAGTACAGAGGCAGGGCTTTGATCCACGATGCCACACACTGACTGACATTTCCACTTACACTGAAACATGCTGCTCTCAGATACGTGGTAATAAACAGGACTGTTCAGCTGGCTAACAGAGATGGTGTTGAGACAGCAGGGAAAAAAATTCACCTTTGTTAGCAGAAAAATTTTTTACATCTAAACTTTGGAAATACATTACATTGTTTATATAGTCTGGTAATTTTTAATTTATTTTTTTTTAAATTCACTTACAGCATGAAATTTTGTGAATTTATTGATAAGCTAGCACACTTTTTCTACTGGGTTTGCTGGAGTTTGTGGGCAGAACTTCAGGAATTTTTTTCCCTATAGCAAATTTTATCATTTCAAATTTATGCTGCTGTAGTGTGTAAATATAATTTTTTTCTCCATTAGAGCAATACAAACTTATTTTTTCATACTAAACTTCACTCATTCCCACTATTTTTCCTTTCTATTCTTAATTAAAATTAGTTGCCTTTGAAATCATAGTATTCAATGCTGTCTCTTTAAGAAAATAGGGAAACGAAGATACACATTTTTCAGAGGGGGAAGGATATTGCAAAATTGTTTTCACAATTCTCCAATACATCTAAAAATATAACACTGCTGAAGCAAAGAAATTATTTCATTTCAGTGCCATAATGCAAACAGTTCGGAAGTCAACTGAAAACTTTTCCACTGAAACGGATGAACAGAGATTTTTAGAACTCTTTCTTTTCTAGCATGTTATCTTTTGAATGCTGGCCTGTGAGAATAAAGAAATTTTATGCAGCATTTAAAAACTTTGATAAGAAATATTTTATTTTCCTGTTTTGAAAACTATATGTTTTGTTATTTCAATCTATAGCCCAAATGCCATTGAAAAATGGTGAAAATCTTAATTTATTCCAGGCATTTCACATAAAGGTTCTGGAGCAACTTAAAAGCTTGTATATTTTAAAAATTAATAGTAATTTTACCAAAAATTCTTCCTGCCCAGTGATCTCTCATTCTGTTCTGGCTCCTTGAGTTTTCACAAGCTGTTTAATTCCCAGTCCTCTGAGACAGGAATTTAGGAATAAATTGGGTCATCTTTCAAAGTAGTAGTATTGACTGAGTAATAATTTTAGTAATATTTCGTTCATCCTTCATGTATTGCTATAGTCTGTTCCAGTCCTTCTAATAAGTCATCTTCCTGACTTACCTACTTCATTGTGTTGTATCAGTGGCTGCTGGAAACAGGGATGGCCAATGACGCAGCCACCCTGCCATGCCAGTTCTTTCCAGACTCAGTATTTGAACTGCTTTTAGTTGAAAAATCTCTTTTAAATTGTCTCCACAAAGTTCTGAGCATGTCTTCAAGAGTTCCCAGTTGCTTATGTAGTGTATTGCATGCGTCGCATAACAGAGATGGACTGAGTGTCTGCTTGAAGATCATCACTTGGTCTCACCATGGTGGACTCCGAGACACAAAGGAAATCCAGGGAACTCTCTTACTTTGTTCTTCTGCAAACTAATTAGCTTGGACCGGTGACATCTCCCAAGATCAGTAGTGCCAAATCAGTAAGCCAGGTGGGGAAAGTTGCTCCAAGATGTGAGAATCTGACACAAGAATTTCTGATATTTTAAGCTATTTGGATTTGATTAAAGCAGGTTTTTGAAAGCACTGAGAACCTTAGTTGAAGTATCTGACAGGACAAGGGAATTTCCTGATCTTCCAGATAGTTTGTGAATTACCATGTCATGGCAGAGAGAAAGTGTGGTATTATCTTGAGATTCAACCTCCAAACCCACAGCTCCTTCCCTTCCTAGATGGTTGACTCCAAGAAGGATCAGAGGTTTAGACAGTCTGGTCACGTCATTTCATTCATGCTGGTAGATCTAGCAGCAGTGACATGGATGAATGACTTCATAAAATACAGTGGAATGGCATCTTCCCCAAGCCTATTTGTACCATATGTCATGCTCCCAAATGCTGCTTTAGTAGAACCCACAACCTTGGGGCATTCTGCTTTTATTAGTAATATTTGCTTTGAGTTGCTTGCCATTTTTGGTGGTGGTGATGGTGTGGTGTGGTGTAATGTGTGGGGGGAACATGGAATATTTGAAAACAATAACTCTTACTCTGTTCATTGACATAAACCGGCTGTCAGTTCCTTGTGGGACCCAGGCTGATAAAAAACAGGGAAAAACTATTTTATTTGCAATGTAAGGAATTTTAGCCTGTGGAGATTTTTTAGTTCAACAGCAGTAAAGGTAGGGACAGCAACCAGTGAGGCAGTTAAAGGTTATATTCTCTCCCACCCTCTATTTTTTCCCAGTCCCTTGAGTCATAATTAAAACTCCAGAAAGTGAGAAGCTGTTACTAATGCTAACATACAGTTTGGCACAACAGAATCATGCATTTACTGACTTGTGGTTTTTATTTAATTTCATTTTTTATAGGTCAGGCTGAAATTTTACTTTACTATTTGGTTTACAAAGGGCTTTTTTCTGAATCTGAAACTTTTATTTTGATTTGAGAGTTTCCCAGGTATAACAATTATGGAAACAAACACCTTTTTCAGCAGCCTGACAATAATTATCTCCTAATGGAACAATTAGGCACTTTAATCAGATGTGACTTTAGTGCTCTCAAGTTGAAAATGCTGGAGATGGTCTCTTGTGCTTTTTACTTCTTAGGATTTCTTCCAAGAGATTAGCTGGACACAGAGATGAATTAGTTACCCTTTGAACCTTTTTGAGAGCTGTTCAGATTTGAAAGAGCAGTTTCATAACAATTATATGCATATACTATCTTTCCCAGGACTGAAACTGTATACAGGGTTACTTACACGGCCCCTACTCAGACAAGACTTCGTGGATTTGGTGGGTACAGTTTGAGAAAAAGTTTAGGATTTCGTAATGCTGATTTCCCAATTTCCTTGATACTCTGAAAGGTTTTGTGACTCATTTGTAAGAAAGGCTCTCTGTCAACAGAGGATTCCTTTGAATACCTGTTGGAGAGGTTTATTTACAAGCCTTTATGACTATTCATGTATGAAGTTAGCTACTGACAGGTCTCAGAAAGCCATTCCTCAGTAGAAGGTGATTATTTTTCTAAGACAAGATGAGGTGGCAGCATGTTACTCAAACATGACACTCGTATATGAACTTATACTTCCCGTGTACAAATATCACTGAGGCAATTTAAACTGGTCAGTGAGATTCTTGGAAAATCTTACAGTGAAGGAGAAAGAATTATTGGCACCTGTTGGATCACTGCTGCCATTTCTTAAAATACATAGCCCCTTTTAAGGTTATCTGTTAAACTACTGACCACCCCTGACCTTGCAGTCTGGTGTGAATTCACCCCAAGGTAATATGAACTACTAGATTAAAAAAAAAGTCTCCCTCCTTCTGGAGATAGATTTCAGTTCTTAGTAGCCGTCTGTGTTTTCTTTTTTCCCTTTCTTGTCTATGGGATAAGATACCTTTGGTCTCAGAAAGCCTGGAAAACCTTGGAAAACCTGGAAAACCTCATCTGATGGCATACTGTTCACAATAGATCCCAATTTTTCTTGTGTATTGAGACCACAAAGTTTAGATCAGCCACTCCCTGTTTCCTGATTTGGCATTACTGTGCAGGCAAACTGTGGGGCACAAGTTTTCATGGATTTACTGCAACACCCCAGACATGCAGATGCAAAAAACAACAGTATCTCTTGAAATGCAGCTGTAATCCCTGAAGAGTAGTCCAGCTGCCATCTTAATTTATCTTAATAATCTTAATCATTATTTCTTGATGCTGCCATCTCTCCATTATGACATGAGAAATGTGAATTGTGGGGAAAGTTAGCCTTGTTTTTGTTCAAAGGATGGTGGACACGAGGATTAGGTCTTCTCCACAGATTGGCAGTAACCAGTCTATTAGATCAACATGCTTGCAGAGAACAATATGTTGCAAACTGTGAAATCAGAGTACTTCCCCTCTAGTTGTTTAGATAGCACATCAAAGTGTATCTGTTGCCATGTTTAAGGAAGCAGAATTGAAATTCTGCGTTCAATCATGAGACCGAAGCCTAAATATAAGTGATTTTTACCTACTATGATAGGAAAAGAGAGTAGAATTGCTTGATAAACTTAACTCTGCTGCTGCTGCTGCTTGGAGCACTGTTTTGTAGTGCTTATTTTCTACAAATAGCTGTTCATCCATTTTTAATAAGAGTGAATCTCAGACCGGGATACCAATTTCCAGATGTATATTTGCTATCCCGGGGAGTGTTTATTTTCATTTTGAAACAGAGTGAACTTTACTATCACAGAATACTTTAAATTAAAACAAAAAATCTCAAATTATGTATTGACACAGTGCATTTGTTTCTAAAACCTCAGGAAAAGCCAATTAAGTATCTGTACTGAGTAAAGAGATTACTTGCTTTTTAAGTATTTTTAGCTTCTGGTACTGCTTCTAGTTTGATCTCTGGCTTCTTGATTATTGAATCCTGAGGGTAGGGTCAAAGAGCCAGATGTTCTCTCTTGTTTTAGGTCAGGAGCTGGGAATACTTCTTTCATGTCTTCATGGTTTGTGACCTGTAGACACCACCATAATATAAGTAATAATAAACACACTGGTGTGGGCCTGGTGGATGTCCTCTGAAGCCAGTGGGGTTATGTTAGTATGAGGTAAAAATTAGGCTGGTTATTTGCCTTAGAGACATCCTACACTTTATGTATATGTAAAAAATATTAACAGTTACTCTCTAGGTAGCATTTACAGCTATGGTGCAGCTGTATGAAATTTTTCTGAAAGTTTTCATCTTTGTGTCAACAATACTTGAATACGTGCTGCCATGAAGGCTTATTAGTGCAACCCTAATCTTGCTGATCACCTTCTTATTCTTAGTGGAGCAACATTGTAAGTGACAGTCTGTAGTGCCCTTCACAGTAGCGTATCTCCAGCTCCCAGGACTGCTCGTCTACGTGCCATGACAGGAGATGGCACTTGGGTTGACATTCCAACACCTTTCTTGCCCACACAGCGAAGCTCCAGCATTGCCAGCTGACACTTTCTTTTCACACTGGAATTCAGTAGTTATAACTCAGTCTGTTTGCATGTCTCAACTTCTATTTTTAAGCACTGCTAATCCTCAGTTAAGGGCCAGCCTTCATCTGGCCTTACAAGGGTGCGCAGTGGTGAGGGAGGTGGTGAGGAGGAACTTTCCCAGACCTTGTGTGGTTGTCCTTGAGAGCCAGGCACAACTGCTACCTTAAAAGCATGGGCAGACAAGATGCTCTTGCCTTGTTTTCCCATTGAACACAAAAATGGCAGCACCTGGATGAGCTGTGCTGCCCCACATCCCATATGCCCCAGAGAAACAATGTTCCCTCTCTGAAGGACATTCCTCATATGGCATATAGTGCTCTCTTCTATTGTGAGTGTTGCCTGCAGAGTGCAGCTGGGCTTTGAAGTGGTTGGATTTATATATATATATTTTAAACTGTGAAGGTCCTTAATTTGTGTGCTTTCGCTCAGGTCCACAGAATTGTAGAATGGTTTGAGTTGGAAAGGACCTTAAAGATCATTGCATTCCTATCCCCCTGCAATGGGCCAGGGACATCTGCTAGACCAGGTTGCTCAAAGCCTCATCCAATTTGGCCTTGAACACTTCCAGGGATGGGGCACACGCAGCTTTTCTGGGCTATTTGTTCCAGTGCCTCATTACCCTTACAGTAAAGAATTTCTTCCCAATGGGTAATCTAACCCTACTTTCAGTTTAAGCCATGATCCCTTGTCATATCAAGGTTAACAGTTGTCAGTTCACTCAAGGAAGTTAGGTCTGTAGTCTGTGCAGACCTATCCTTGCATTTGTTGCATATTTTCCTAAACAACAGGAAAGTAGAGATATATAGTGGAAGTCATGTTGCAAACTGAGCAGAAAGTAGAGATATATAGTGGAAGTCATGTTGCAAACTGAGCAAGCAGCTTGTGTGCTGCTAAAATGGGTAAGGAAACTCCTCTGTCTGTTGGGGAGATACTGTTTCTGCTGCAAAACTCTTGTGGGAAGGCATAGGGCACCAAAAGGGCAACACTCAAATAAACAAATAACTGTTTTCTTGAGAGAATCCTACTCTTTCTTTTTTCTGTGCGGTTTTGTAATCCATCTCCTCCAGCAGCCCAGTGAGTATGATGTAGAAGGTGACTTTCCTGCCACAGACTTTGACTCCCCAGCTGCTGTTGCATCCAAATAGACCGTGGAGAGCAGATTTTATAGTCTTTTGAAATAGCTGTCTTATTGAAGCAAGAGAGGATCAAGCCTGCTTTCTTTTGTCTTCTGGGAATGTTGAAGACCCTACAGATAGGGAATAATGTTACACTTTCCAAAGAAAAGAGGGTTTGTACATGCTATTTCTTCCTGGAAAAGGCTCTTGTTTGTTAAGTGGCCAGCAGGAATTTAACTGCTAAAGCTTGAAGAAGATATGGTTTCAGCGTGCCTTTGCAATCAAAGTAGCTGAGAATGATGTGGTCTCTTGGAACTTTTATTCACGTTTGGTTTACTTGATATCCTTTTTAGTCAGATGTTGAAATTAGTTTCCTGCAATGTCTTGAGTAGCCCATCTCAGTCTGGAGCAGTGTTTTCTTTTAGCAGGGCAAGGCCTTGGCTCATCAGCTGGAAGAAGATGTCGATTTGAAGGACATACATAAAGATCTCATCAGCAGTGATATCAATGTCAGCCAAGCCAGTGTTTGCAGGAGGTATAGAGAGAATCTCAATGCTTCTAGGTTGAAAAGCATCTATCCATTAACATTAACCTTTTGTGACAAAGTAAAACACATTCAATTAACTTTTTCCTTCAAGTCAGAGTTTGCAATTAAAGGTTTATTCATCCAGGCACAATATGGACCTTTCTATTTTGTGCCTGTATCCCTGATATTAAGGGCCAGCTGGGGAAGTCTGTCGCAATACAAACTCATCTGCTGTGTGTTACATTCAAAGCCTAAGAAAGAGGGGCCATGCATCCTGTGCAAATTAAGTAAGTTCAATTTCTGATAGGAAGGCTTTCTGCTCGTGCCAAGCAAATGTCTTGAGACTCACCAATTTTTCCATCATTCACTTGCACTGATGTTTAGCAGGATGCTAAAGATTGTGGGATTTGTTGTGCTTTTTTATTGATATTGTTCTGCTTTATTTACTAACTTCAGGTATGATATTTCCTTGCCATATTTCCATGGTAAACTAGTATGAAATTGTCCAAGTCTGGACCTGAATGAAATTCACTGGTATCTGCCTCAAATCTGATTCAGTGGGGAGTAGCACACAGTGTTCTGAAAGCACCAACTATTGAAACTTCATCTTTTAATTTTTAACAGTAGAAATAAGAAAAGGAAATAATTGGCAGTCTGTGTAGGAAGAAGCTATTAATAATACTTTTCTGTTTATTATTTTACTTTTTTATTAGGGAAACAAAATATACTATACATTTTGTTTTGCCTGAAATTATATAGGCAGTAAAAGTTTGTGAAAGAAGAAATACATTTTGCACTAATACCACAGCACTTCTATTTCATTTTATGGGTTTTTTTTATTTCACTTCTGAGAGTACTTCTACTGAATTCAGGGAACAGTAGGAAACCCACCCACTGGCTAATTTAACCTTTAAAATCTGTCTTTCTTCAAGCAAGAAAAAATCCCCATAGCCTGCTGACTATTTTATATATCTAATTTCTGTTTCCAAGATTGTTCATTCATATCCTGCTGAACTTTGATTTTGGTTTTTTGGTTTGTTGTGTTTCTTGTGTTTTGTTTGGTTGGTTTATTTTTGGTTTGGTTTGGCTTGGTTTTTTGTTGTTGATGTTTGTTTCGATGGGTTTTTTTCTCCATTCATTTCATAATGTATTTCTACTATTAATCTAAACTAGGAAAAAAGAGTCAAATTATGTGCTTAGAAATTCAGTCAAAAAGTGTACAAAAAGATGAACTATATCTATAGATGCAGAATGTATGAAAAAAAAAGAAGGAAAAAAGGCCTGGTCAAATAAAACAAGACAAAGCCAGACTGGAGGTGGGATTCTATGATGCAAAGCATTCTAAAAGGAAGGCATGCAAACATTTAACCCTATTTTTGTATGGATAATCTCAATAGAGTTTATATAGTAAGCCTTTATGGACATGCCTGCTTATCCAGGTAAGACAACTTCATATGGCTTATTTGCCCTATTACCAGTTGTCTTTTAAACTCCCATGTGGAATATTTTTGCTCATCTGTTGTAATTCTGTTTGATGCTTATCTGAAAGCAATTCTTCTCATTTAAAAAGTCTAACTGGAATGTGCAATCTTATATTTTACTTCACAATTATTTTACTGAAATGTTTGGGTTACTTTTTCAGAGCAGAGTTTTCGTTTATCTATTTTCTTCATACAGTCACTGTAGATTCTACTAACAGCTATGGAGTTATAGAGCAGACTTTGAATAGAGAAAAGAATAAGGATTTGAGTTTTACATTTAGTAGACATCTTTACACATCCCTTTTATATTACTGTGCTTTAGTCCGTGATTCCAGCTCATTTAATTTATCATAAGAAAAAAAATGTTCCCTTGTTCTGCTTCTCTTACAGACACATGCATTCAAAAGACTTTGAGCCATCATGTTCCTTCCCATTATTTATGACCTGCAGAAAACATGCTTATTTAGAAAGTTATGTGACTTAGCCAACAATTGCTGTTCAGTGTCCAAAAAATAAGCTGTGGAAACAAAAGAACTTTTATTTAAGAAAGAACTTATTTGATGGGATATTGTACTGAATTCCTGGAAAATTCTTCTTTTTGGGTTAAATTAAAAGTTTAAAAAAGTTTGTGACTGCATGTGGAATAAGTGTATGTAAAAATGCACAAGTAATCTACATATGCAATCACCTCAACTCTGCCTACTGGGCTGCATCTGTGCTTGAAATTAAATGAGGAATCAGTAAGCCTGTGTGTAGCACTGCGTGTGCAACAGGTGGGGGTTTGACCAGTGATGTTAACACAAGCTGGGCTGTCCATCGACCTCCTTACATAGGAGGTTTATACTTCTGATAAAGAGGCATTTTAGGGTGAATTATGGCATGGTTCCTGCTCAGGTTTTACTCTGCTTTTATTGTGTGTCAGGCTGCTGCCTTTTGCACTCCAGGACAGCCCAGAGTGTGTAGCTGGTGCTGCTGCTTTTTCTAACCACATGGGTAAAAGCTGATGTTTTGTTGTTGGTTGAGCATCTGGCCTGGGTCATGAGGCTGAAAATAATGGTATTATCTCATTTTCCCAGCTCTCTGCCCTTGGTTTGGGTCAAGGTAAGCTTAGTTGAATAGCAAAGGAGCCTTGCAGGAAAGCAATCTGAAGGCTGCTGTGGAAAGTAAAGAAAGACACTGTGCTATTCAAACACCATAGAGCAATGGGTGGTTTCATGTGTAAATTTTTGCTGTCCACTCCATCTGATGTGCAGAACTACTCTTTTCCTCCACATTTCTTTTTCAGTCCTTTCAATTCTTTAGTATTTTATCAAGAGAGCCTTTTGTGACTACTCCATGGTGCAGCAGATGGTAGGCCAGCCAGCATTAACAGTTCAAAATCTGTGATTAATGGGAGGACTCTACCTAACTTAGCTACACAGAGGCTCTGTGAAGAGAAAAGATTATTTGAATTGGTACTTAAGATTGAGAATAAAGTAAAGTGCTAAGCATAAGTCTTACAAAAAATGATGGAGGATGAGCATAATTGCTTCTCTAAGTGGTATGGACTTCAAACGTAATTGTGCATAGCCCTGCCAAAAAGCTCCTAATGCCAATACAAGGATTTGACTTGTAGTCAATTGACATTCAGCCAGTTTTGACTCAGAGGGTAGAGTGCTACTCACTGAATTGTGAACACTGAGCAGTTCCTAGGAGGCCACTAAGCCAAAAATGTAATCTTGCACAGCAATGCAGTACCTAATGAAACGTGATTAAATAATAATTTCATATGCTGTGATCTCCTTGAGGCTGATAACTGTTAAGACTTAAGTGGCCATCAGATCTGGGCTAACGAGCTAGACCAGGATATGAATTGTGATGACTGCAAGGTTTGCTTTTCCACTGTTTGCAGCTGTTGTCCAACTATGACTGCTACCTGTGAGCTGGGAACCTTCATTCTGCAATTTGTGTAACTTTAAACAGTCTGGCTGAGCGTCTGTCATCCCTGCAGGCTGTGCCCACATGGAGGGTGAGGGAGTTGTCCTTGACCTCTTTACTGTGGACCTCAGACCGGTGCTGCTCACAGAGCCTGATCTACACAGCATCAAACCAACTCCACATACACTGTGAGTTACAGTCAGCACGGTAGAGACTTAATCCAAGACTGGTGAGAACTACTTGGATCAATCTCAAACCCAAAGGAATACAAGTTTGGCATCAGTGTAGCTTTTTACTTTGAAATATTTAGTTTTAAACCCAAGTTCTTTGTCACATCTAAGGTATTCCCTTACTGCCATTTTATAAAATGGCTTTTCAGCCAGCAGTGCATGTGAAGTTCATGTTTATGTTTTCTGTACTGACACATATTCAATATCTCTTTCTTTATAATGATTCCCTGTCATTGCCATGAAATCTGTTTGGCAGCCCAGGCATTTTTTCCATACCCTGAAGAATAAATGACTAGTATGATCAGTGGAACACTAATCTTTAAATACAGTTCACCAGATTAATATGTAAATGATCTCAAATAGAGCCTCAGTTCATACCTCCTACTATTTGACCTTCTGATCTGGAGGTGTGGTTTAGACTGTGTGTGTCTCAAGTTACGCTGATGGTGGGATAGTTTGTTGTTATTTGAGGCTCTGAGTTTTTCCTTGAATAATTGATTTTGCAAAATTCTAGCTGATCAGTCTCTTGTGTAATATAGTGGAACCTATCAGCCATCTTAAACTGTCTGGTTAGATATATGGTATAGACGTTAGGGCAGTCACATCCTCATTCACTGAAAAATTCTGAGAAATGTTTTCAGTGCTTCATTATGTTTGTAAATCTCTTTATGCACACTGAACACTGATTGAGCGGAATGATCATCTGCTAGTTATAATTAATGGGCTGTTTACTGAGCAGGTATAATAGCCCAGCTTATGAATCTCTCATGCTTTTCAGTCAGCTGCTGCTGACATTGTTCACTCTGCATCTATCATATCTTTAATGAATAGGTGAAAAATAACATATGTGGACAAGACCGTGTCTTATGCTGCTTGTGCACTGCTGGTAGTTACTTCTAGTGAAATAATAGAACGTGATGCCAATCTTCTGACTTGCCTCCATCCATCCATCCATCCATCCATCCATCCATCCATCCATCCATCCATCCATCCATCCAGTTGTCCAACTACATGCTTCCCTTTACTGAGCTGTATTGATTATCTCATATTCTAGGAGTCCAAAAGTATGCCCCATTTTGGACTTCACCAGAGCATTTTACAGCCACTGATAACAGTGGCTGATAATTTATATACTTTTGGAAATACTTTCAAGTGTACCCCCTTGAAATTCCTGGCCCTGATCACTTTCTGCTCTGCACCTAGCCCTTGTGTGTATTTAATGTAGCTTTTAGTTTTCACTCCTCTGTATATTCTTTCTGAAAGATCACTCAGATCTCACAGCTGTGCTGGAGGGCTCTGGCATGCACCAAAAAGAGCACATCTGCACTGGTTCACACAGAAATGGAGAAGACAGTATCAGATAAAAAGCTAGATGAGGTCTAGCCCACTGGCCCACAGGCATCTCACAGTGCTCCCAGGAGGACTTAGGCGGGGTTTCTCAGGCTCCAAGCTGATTAAAACAAGAGGTAATGTGAAGGCCATATCAAGTCTCGATTCTGGGGCCAGGGAAGAAGCTGACAGCTGTCTAGCAACTGGAGGTAAAAGGGGCACAGATAGCAGCCACAAGTATGGGAAAATCAACTGTAAGGACTGGTAGTCAAGAGCAAATTAAATTCTGGTATGCATGGGTTTTTCTTCAGGGCAAACATATTCACAAAAGAGTAATTACTTTTCTGTGTAGACTTTGAGGGTCAAAATTACACACCAAGCTCTGTGCTTACTGTCTCTTAAAGCAGAGTAGTTCTGGTTAACAAATTTTAAGTGTAAACATTGCTAATTTACTAAGCACCATGAGTGTGTAGTGTTGTGGAAAATACATGATGCAGACAGTCCCTATCCTACAGACTCTGTAACATAATGCTGTGTCTGACACAAAACCTACAGAACTCACTGGGAATAATTAGCATACATTCTTAGCATGTGGTAGTGTTCATGTATCTTATAGTTGTGATGAGCATTGTCACAGAAGATGTTTTTGAAAAAAGTAATCTGCATAGTTTGTCCTTGGGCATCATGAGAAATGGTCTCTCTTCTTTCTGAGTCATGGGTAAAAAGAGGCAATGTGTTAGCAAGGCAAAAGCAGGTACTGTTTTGGGGAACTACAGAGATGCTGGTAGGGGAAGAGGCATATTGGTGCTGTTGGCATATCATAAAACTGGAAATAATTATCCCTGTAGAAACACAGGCATATTTTTAAAATAAATATGTTTGGGTCTTTTTGCCTTATAAACATGCAAATTGTAGGAAACTCAAATCTGAAAATTTACTGAGTATGGCATGGAGGGTTTGTAATTGGGTTTCTTCCCTACAGCTTTTCTCCTAAAGTATCATTGCTACATTGCAAAATGTCTGAGAGCATTTACCAAAGCTCTGGTCAGATTTTTTAAGCAGGTACGAAGGCCCATTGAAAATGTATGGATGAGATTTTATGCTCAGTTTAGCTCATGTTATGCCCTGTAAAGAGAGAAACTTTTTGAGAATTTGTAATGATGAATCTGAGATATGCATGAAGTTCAGAGGACTTGCAGAAAGGATTTTGATTCTATAATGCCTGGGGTGTGAGGCTATCAAATCTTATTGTCAAACTTGTGATTCTGTCTAGACATCTCATCAGTGACTTCAGTCAATTACATTACACAGAAAGTTAAGCATCTCTGAATTTGATCTCTTAGATTTTTTTGTTTCTGAAAAAGTTGGTGCCTAACTTACATTCTTATGACTCCTCCAAAAAATACAATTAATTAAATGTAGTAATAAACTGACAAAGACTCACCGGTTTTCTCAAAGCATTCTTTCCTACCTGACTTGCAACTGTCCTTTAAATTTTCTGCTGTGAAGACTGTTTTTATAGGTAAATTCAAGATCGTGTGGCTTCAGTGAGATTATTGTACAGTTTGCAGTTAAGGTGGGCTGAAGTCACTTTTGCTGTAGTCCTCACCCACACAGTCCAGACTGAACAGCCAGAATATTGAGGAAGGCATTGCATACCATGTCATCTCCTTAATTATTTTACCTGGTCCCTTAGCTGACTAAATAATGAAAAAGAGGAAGAATATTGACTGCCACCTCTTTCCACTAACCTCTTGCTCCTTGGATATTTATTCTTTATAACATGAAGTGTCTCAAGCTGCTGAAAATGACCACCACAGCTTGAATGTCTTTTGTAGCAGGCAGATAAATAGCTGCTCTGTCAGGTTGCAGGGACTCAGATAGGTCTATAAAACACTTCTTTCTCCATTCTGTAGTTCGCTGAAATCATAGTGAACTCTAGAATCATTCCACCAGTAATTAAGCAAGCTTTATGTCAGCCTTTTTAAAAATAAATGCATTAAAAAAACCCCACCCTAACCAAGCCATCAGATGTAAAGATTGCTTGCTAGTGTAATGGATTGCAGATATTAAAAGAAAAAAAATACTTTGGCTCCTTTGAGTGCAAATTTCTACTCTATTTCTCATGTACTTCTATTATATACTTTGGGTATCTAAATATTTTTCAAAATGCAGCTAAGCTTTGCATGGTTAATGTAAGATCTCTTTGACATTGAAATATGAACAATTTTTTGCTGCAAGCCCTATGATAGTACCACTATTAACATCACAAATGATCCAAAGTAGCATACATGACAGGTAATAGTGTGTCCAAGTAACAGCTAATAGAAATTTTAGGACAACTTATTCCAGAGAGCGTAGTTTCCTGAGCTGGATCTGAGCTGTGGTATCAGCCAGGCTGTCTCAGGAGGGTGGTGTAACCATGTGGTTTATTTCTAATAAAAAAAATATATTTTGCTCAGGAGTAAAATCAAGCCAAAAATTTCAGTGGGGAATATCTTACTTCTCATTCAACACCCAACAGTTTTGCAGTGTCAATTTCCTGTTGGGCTGGGGAAATAAATCAGGATGTTCTTGTGGAAAGCAAACTTTTTATTTGAAAATGGGAAAGTACAAAATTCTAGTTTTTCCAAGGTTCTTTCGTCTCTCCAAATTTAGTAAAATGTTTTTAACCATCCCTTACCCACGCAGTTATAAATATCGTCATGGGCTCTTTAGAGATCAGAGACAGACTCCATGGTGTCTAGTGGACAGTGAGTATGAAATGCTTATTTTTCTAGCTTAATATATTTTTCTGATAACTTAGTATCTTTCCTGATAAAATGCTCAGTAAGCACAACAAATGTTTTTGCCTAGTCTTTGCATGTATGAGGCTGATTGATGTGGCTGGGATTTCTTTCAGGAGCAGATGTGAGGAATGGGAAACACTGCTGATGAGAAATGTTGCCTGAAGGGATGGGATGTACATATTATGAGGATAAAGGAGTGGCTAAGCTGCTTCCTTAAAAGGGAAATTTACCCTAAAGTGATTTTTACAAGCTGTCATCCTGAAAGGAGTCATACCTTATTTAGGAAATAGAACTTTAGGAGCAAGGAATGTGTAAAGTATACACCTTGGACTTTATGGAGTATTAAAGAAGCTGAAACAGAGCTGAGAGATTGAATGTTGCTTTGAAGAGCCTGGGAGTTGTCGTGGGTGGGGCTTTTGTAGAGGCTGAAATAAATCTTCTGTGAAAATGTGATGCTCCAAATGTGTTACTACAAATGTGCTGTTACAAATGTTAGTTATTTAGTTAGCCAGACTCTGAAAGGAAGACCTTTCTCTTTTCCAAGTTGCACATTGACATGGCATATGTTTGGGAGTAAGTAATTGCAGTCACGTCATGCTCTGGGTGTAACTTCACTGCAGAGTGCAGTGGGAAAGGGTGGTACCTATTCCTTGAAAAACCAGCCAGTACAAGAATATTGGAATTGAGAAAAAAAAAAGGTGCTAGTTTTTTATTTTTTTCTTTGAAAGAGACATCTTATATTGAAGTATAGAAACCTAGTCATTGATTTGTCAATGTACAGTTGGTCTAGTACATCTGTCTTAGACATTTCATCCATGTGCAAGCAATTTAGGCATGTGCCCCATTCACATTTTGGAGAAGGAGCAGGCAGTGTTGTTCCTGTGTATGGACTCCATCAGCGCTTACACAAGTAACTGTTCACACAACCACAGGAGCACCAGGGGCATGCATGCCTGCCTGGCTGCTTCAGTGTCTTTAAAATCACTTCCACAGATATGGTCTGACTTTCTACAACGCAGTTCTCAAAATGCATGTTCTGGTTGTTCTGGTGTTCTTTCAGTTTATTTTCAGGATTTTTTTCCCCCCATCACTGGAAGTCTAAAGATATTCTGCAGGACAAATTGTATACATTTTGAGAGGGAGGAAATTAGTTCAAGGGCCCATAAACAACAGAATTTTACTGCAGTGAGTTTGAATTTATAAAAATAGCAAGAATTTGTTTTGCATGCTTCTGATCATTTTGTTATATTAAAAACTAACTAATCGATTTATTTTTCTGGTCACAGAAAACTGACTGGACTTTATTCTTTTCTCTAACATGGCAGCACAGGTCATATATTTCTGTTGGTATTTTGGAATTGCTACCCATTTTTTGTTATGAGCTTTCAAAAACATGTTATAAGATAAGCCATTTATATTAAAATCTCAGCAAGAATCCCACATGCCTATACATGCATATGAAATACAGTGAAAAAAAGGAAAGTTATGAGCAAATGATAGTTGTCCCTGAAACAACAGGCAAACCAGCCAGCTGTGAAGGAAACTAACATGATGTACTAAAGCAGAAACACAATATAATGGGGAAATGCGGTTCTTTGTTCAGATCCGTTTCCTATTAACACTTATAATGTTATGCTTGTGCATGCCATCCCCTGAGGACCACTTGGTCAGCCTTAAATGAATAACAGTGGAATATGTAAAAACTTCTAGATGCATAAAACTTCTGTGCACCCCTAGTCTGTTGTGTGTATGTGTTCCTTTTAAAGGAAATCTGAGCTATTTATTGCATGGAAGTTTGAGTTAAAATGCTGTTGTGTTGCCAGGGGCCAGCCACTAGCAGTAATTTTAAAGGGTGAGAGCAGAGGAGATTAGGGCAATTTGAGCATGACACTTAAGGTCTCTCTGGCTATTAGTGAAGGAGAAAATGTTTTAGCATTGAAGCAGGGGAAGTGGACTTTGTAATGCCACTCAGCAGGGCTGAGAGCAGCTAGAGAGGCTTCTGTGAGGTGCTGCAAGTCTGATGCCCTACTGAAGTCATCTGTTTCTTTGCTCTGTAGGGTACTGAAGCAGATGCTAGTCAGGTGTGTGATGGAGGTTCATGGGGAAGGCTGCTGTGAAGAGCTCCTTACTGCTGATTTGCAGCTGCAGAAGAAGATTTAAAATATTGGTCCATATGTCTGATCTTACGTCCTCTGCCTTATTTGGGGATAAATGTTGAAGTCAAAGGAATAAACATTTCTCATTTACAAAAATGCATTCTTTTGAGGGAGAGTGGGCATGCACACAAAATGAAGACAGTGTAGATAAAGGTAGGAATACTTGTTTTATTGACTGCTTTAGCTGCAGAACTTCCCCCTGGTATAAAAAGCTCACCATTTCAGGTATTTAAGTATCTAGCATCCTTTAGAAGTTTAACACTGTAAACAGTCTCCTTGAAAATAATTCTGAAAGAAGCTGAATGCAAAAACCTGAAGTATCATTGACACAGGAGCTGACATTTATATTCTGAAAAATAAGTGAGTTTGTTGACTGATACATGTTTTGCCAACCTGAGATGATGTTCCTCTGAATGTGGGCTATCTACTAAGGCTGCTTGGTGTTTTAAGGACTGTCACACTCAGAGATTCACCAATGCTGCTCGATCCAGAGCTGTGGTCTTTCCTGAAGGGCTCTCTGATCAGCATAAGAGGATATGATACCTATGGTTTGATTGTAAACTGTTACTAAAAGGAGGGTATTTTCCTCTGTTGGCTGTCTGGCTTACTTAGAAGAATAATTGCTGGCTTTTATTCTAAGGAAAAAATGAATTTATAATATATTCAAATAATGAAATTTTTCTATTTAGTCCTATTCTAATGAGGAGAAAAAAGTTGTTAAAAATAAAACAAGCCCTTTTAAGCGTAACAAAATTGGGATCTCAGAGGGCAAAAGAAGTGCATTTTGTGTCTCAGCTTGTTAACTACCTTATTTATATCACTCCCAAAAGCACAGCTTCAATATGTCTGTAATTAAGCAGAATTACTCCCCTAAAACTCTCTTACCACAAGACATTCTCTCAGTGTCTCCCTGTGCAATACTTCTGAACACTCATCATGTCCATTTCTCCACCCTGAGGTCTGACTAGTTGGGACTGATGAAGTCTGGACAGAAGACTTTGAGGGATTTCTAATGGTATAATCAGGAGATGGATGTTGAGCTTCAGAACATGTCATTTTAAGGCTTTGGTGTTTGTTTTGAATCCTAAAGGGCACCTTCCTAAAAGATCAGCGAACACGGCCTCCCAAATCTGTGCTAATGATCTTCTTGGGGGTTTTTTTTTTTTTTTTTTTTTTTTTTTTCCTTTTTTCATCTTTTCTTTTTTTTTTTTTTTTTTTTTTTTTTTTTTACAAAATTGTCAGCATAGTGAAGAACCTGTTAGGTAAAGGAGATAAATATAATGGAAGAGCAAAAAGTGGGAAAAGAGAGGATTTGTGTGATAACATAATCTTCCCAGATGTCATAGAGCATGTGCAAATAATGAGCACACCGAGAGGAAGGCAGAACCTGGTTAAGTACTGTGTCAGGAGAGCCTGTGATCTCAGGCTATTAAATACTACAGCGCTCCTTCAGAGCATCATAATTCAAAAGGAAGGTGACAGTGTGGTACCCGTGAGCTGCTGCCTGGCATCGGGCTGGAAGGGAGGGGGCAGCAAGATCAGAGCAGGCTTTGGGATGAAAGAAGGTTATCTCATTTTCATAAGGAAGATTGCTCAAATACCTGCTTTGACCTCTTGTGTTAGAGCATGAATTTCAATGAAGGGATAAATGGTGACATCTCACCCCTTTGCCAGTTTTTGAGGATTGAGCTGTGTTATATTAAATCGTGCTTGGAAATCTCTGGTTAATGCATTTAGAGAAACAGCTCTCAGGAACATCTACCTCCCTTCCTTCCTCCTTAAAACAGTAATGAATCCAAATTGCTAATAAAATATAAGAGCTCAAAGATGTTGTACACAGACCATGTTTCTGGGCTGAGTGTTTTTTTAATGTCAGTTTTCCCACAGCTGTTAAAATGTTACAATCATTAAGGTATCAAAACTGTCTAGCCAAGAAGAGAGACTTTTTTTTTTCTTTATGCTCTTGAGTTTGAATATTTTGTTTAGAAGAGCTCCGTTCTTTGTTTCATTCTGTGGAGAAAGTAAACTTGTAATCTGTCTGCTGTAAATCTTAATTAAGAGCCATTCATTGAAGAATATACTATGCTTTCTCCTGCGAGGCTGTTTCTTTAACAAATAAGATTACATGCCTACAAACTAACAAAGGAGATAAGCAGATACATGTTGTCCTATATGCGTTTTGAAACTGTTTTCATAAATTGTAGAAAAACCTTATTTTAAGGTTATGTTTATTTAAAAAAAAAAAGAAAAAAAATTACTGACATTCAGGATTTATTTCTGCTTTGCCATGATTTGCCATGCAAAACCACAGAGCCTGTGCTGTAGTTGGGAATTAGAAAAGGACTTGTTGAAGGGATCAGGAATATTCTGAAGTGTATGTATTTATTGCAGGAAATTAGGTCCTATTCGCATGAGCATGGGGAGCAATCAAAGGACCAAGGATGCCTTCCCTTCTGCAGCCCCAGACCCCTGTACTCAACATCCCAACCCAAGAGCATGTTTTTTCTCAGGGCCACATGCCAGTACTGCTCAGGCTGTGTTAAACCTTTCTTCTTATTGCATTTACGTGCTGCCTCGTCCTCTCCCTCCAACGTGACAGCAATCAACCCACACGGCTTTCCCTACAAAATAACTTGGCAAAAACTTTTTCCCCAGATCATCCTTATTACTGAGTAGCTTTTTACTCTTTTTGTCTTTGTTCAAAAGAGAACAAAAAACCATCAACAGAGAAAGGAAGGATAGTTTCAAGGAAGTTTAACCTGGACTTTAGCAATGTAGTTTCCAGGACTATGTTCATCCTTAGCTTTATTAATGCAGGGTACAAGAAGCCCTGGCAGCTGAAAGGGTTATCAGCTAACACCAGCACTGTAATTTATGCTCCAGGGGAGAGATCCAAACTGCCCTGAACTCAGCAGCTAAACAGGTACCAACTGATGAAAAAACCTCCAGGAAAAGTTGGTGTATTTCTTGAGGTCATACATAAACATTGGGGATTGTCTTCCTTTTCCCCTTTCCCCCGACTTTCCCCTTTTTCTTTAAATAAAAAAGGATCTGACACTTCCACAAGCATTAATACATTTTTCATCGTTTGCAGCATTGTTTATTGATGTAGATATGAAACTCAGTTCTTCTCTGTGACTTTTTGAGGAAAGAATGGTGGAAAACTCTGTTTACATCTACGTAAAAAAGGAGCCAAATGAGCAAGATCACAAAACTAATTTTGCTAAGAAATCTTAGGAATGGATAATTTTTGCAGTCATCCCCCTAAACCAAGGCACTGTTTTTTAAGCCTATTTAATGTCATATGTTTTAGGCTTTTTTTTGGTGGGGTGGAATTATTGTTTTAAAGTTATTATAAATAGGAAGAAATCTGTAATCCCCAGCTATAAATCTTTTGCTTTCATAAAAATTATGGAATCATTGAGTTATATGGCTGGAGGGGACTTCAAGTGTTCATCCAGTGCTCTGCCCAAAGTAGGATTAAGTAACATCTACATCATTTCTGACAGAAATATCTTTAATGTGTTTTTGACAACCTCCAGAAAAGCAGAGCACACATCCTATTGCTGTGCTTAACTCTATTCACTTTGAGACAAGTTTTTATTTCAGGCCCTTCCCAAAATGTCCCTGATGCAAAAGCAAAAGTTCCTTTTATTTTTGATTCTACCTAATACAGAAATGGAGAGAGATATTATTTCTTTTTTCTGTCTTCAACGGCCTGTTGTATATTTAAAAATGTATTATGTCCACCCTTGCCTTCAATAGAACACCCAGGTTGCTCTGTCCATCCTTAGTCATCTTCTAGACTTCAGAGTATTTCTCCAGCTGTCCAAAGGCTTCTCCTCTGCCTGATCCCTCTTTATCTAGGAACAGTACCTAAAAGCGGATGTGGTACTTCCAACTGGACATACTGAAACAAAGGAAAAGATTCATATACCTATGTTCAAAAATTTGGATAGGAAATAAAAAATTCACTTGCTGTTGGTGAAGACCAAAATGTCCAGCAACACTTACAGATGGTTCCCATTTGAAACGCAATGTTTGACACTGAAAAAGCTAGAAATAAATGCTTTCTGCTTATCCAAAAGAAGGGAACTCTGCAGAGGGGATTGCTCAGCAGCAGCAACTTCTTTGTTTTTAATTGCAGAATCCATAGCACCACTAATAAATCATGACAGTGTGACAAATGACCCGTCTCAGCTGAGGACCCTGCCTGAAATCCCATTTGTTTAATGGTGTTGCACCTACCAAGGTTTCCGCTGGAGTGGTTGGTTCAGAGCTGACTCCAAGGGAAGTGTGCCACCTACTGAATCACCAGCTCTGCTTCCTGAAGCACCCTGGGATTTCCTTGGAGGGCTCCCAAATGCATTTGGCCAAGACCAACCCTGTTTAGCTTATGAGAGCAGACCAGATCACAGCCTGAGGCTGTTATGGCTGCTGGCCATATTACTCATTGGGTATGTTTAGTCATGTATCTCTATGAAGGGAGACCATATTGCATTAAATGTCTCAAGTTAGTTCTGCATGTATTGTTTGTAAATTGCTTTGTGAGCCTTTCTGAGTGAAAAGAGCTGCATACATATAAAATACTAAGAGTTAATGGAGTGTATATAACTTGGTTGTATACTTTGAGGTAATTTTTATAATAACCATTCACGTATAGCTGTGTCATTGAAAATGTAATAAAACAGAACAGGAAGGCAGCCTCTCTTAAGTTCTGCTGTTTCAGTTCTGAATTATTCTGATTTAACTGTTGAAAATCTGGCTTTGATACTTAAGTGTTGCTAAATTTCAGCAACATGGTTGTTTAAATCTAATAGAATTGAGTACTAGGGTAAACACTGTACAGCTAACATTAATTGGAATGCAATTCCATTTGACTGCAGTAAATCCTTATGGATATTTTATTATTCATAAATTCACAAATGGTAGATGCCTTTGCATTAGCACACCTGATTTTCTCATTCTAGGTAATGTGCCCCCCCTCTGGTAGGTAGCTTACAGTGGTACTGTACAAGTGTCCCAATATTAGGAAGAGTTATAATCTTAAGAGAGTGGATTCTGCTACACTGTATGAGGTATTTGCTCTCTCTCTCTAACTTTTGCAGGGGATAAGAGCTAGGCAAAAAAGACAGTGGTAGCTGAGTATCCTCACTCTAGGGTGGACTATTACAGTCAGTCTGGTTTCAAAAGTACAGATAAACTCCAAACAGCTACAAACTAGCATGATTTACACCTCTGTCCAAATTACTAAACTTGACATTAATTTTTTTTTGTCTTCTTTGAAAAGCACTAGTATAGGTACTAGCCCTAATACATGTCTTGTTTTCTATGATCAGTCTCTGATCCTGGCATTAATACCTTTTATGACTTCCCTGTCTGCAGTCTTTGCCTCATTGTACTCCTGCTCTGAATGTATACAGCAGGAATTGAAAATAAAAAAGCATTAAAGAACTGCTGGCACCTTGTGGTAAATGTTTGAAAAACATTTTTAGCAACAGTTTAGACGGTATAACATATGAATTTTTAGATGGTAAAACATATGAATTTTATCAGTCATTAAAACTATTCTGATGAAAAAGGGATCAGTGGTTTTTTTTTACTATTTACCTTCCTTCTACGACCATTCAGTCCATTTTCTGCCTGCTGCCTACAACGCTACCTGGCACTTGCTAAAAATAAACTTTTTAAAAAAGCAGTTTGTGAAGTTACACAGTGGGCCTGGCTGCTTCCAAATGTTGTAATTTTGATTGCAAGGCTACTGAGTGAGAGGCAAGACTACTGAGCCAGAGCAGATTTGTATGCAGGAAAGAAATCTTAGCTCAATAGAAATATGTTTAGGTAGAGAAGATAACTCAGGTGTTTACTTGTGCTGATTTTGCTTGTTATTAACTCAATGCAGAAAGGCAGTATGAAAGATGTGACTTGAGTGGGATTTGTAAAAAGCAGAGCAGTGGTTTGGTGAACTAAGTTGGGAGGTTTTGCTCAGGAAAAAGCAGAATGAGGCTTCAAGGAGCCTTATTTCAAGGGAAAAGATGGGATGGAAGAGAGCAGAAGGACTGCAAAGGTCACAAAGGTAAACTAGAGTAGGCCGAGTAAGTGAGAACAGGAAGAATAAAATTGGTATCATAGACCGGCAGAGCAAACAGATTAGATCAAATATGTGTGTGAAGAAGACAAACCAGAAATCTCTTACATGAAAACATTTCTTGGGAACGGGCTGAGCTGTGTTTCACACAGTATATAAACGTATCTCTCATCCGTGCTTGTTTCTAAATTCACTAGCACTCTGCACTTTACAGACCTTTCTCTTTCTATAATTTTTTTATAGAAGCCAGGTTAGCTGAAATGAAAAATGGAGTTGTTTTTCTTAGGTGATTTCAAGTTTAGCGAGAAAACTCGGAGAAAATATAATTGGCCTGAACAAAACAAAACTTTGAAGGGCTTCATCAAATAAAATCTAATCTTTATCTATGCCCCTTTAAACACTTTTTTAGTGGACTGCTTTCATGGCAAAGTTCAACTTTGTTCCCAGGATTTCTGACTGTACAACTTTTTACACGTTTTGGTATCCTTATAAAAGACAGACAAAATGGTTTAAGGAAATATTTTTTAAGATATTCATTATCTGGCAAAGACCAGGCCTGCAGTATTTCAGCCTAAAAAGGGAAAGTTTTGGAAGTTTTAAAAAGTAACTAAAAAAGGGAGATAGAATGAAAATGAAGATACAACTGTCAACATAAGTTTTCATGTCATTCATCCTGCATCTTTTAAAAAAAGTAAACTTTATCTTTTTACATAATCACATAAATTATATATATATATAAATATATATAATGCTTTCTATATGATAATTTATGTTATCTAGGTATGTGTTTGTGAGAGTTATGCCCCTACATATGGGTATTATGAGCACAGCAGTGAGGCAGGTGAAATCAAAACACTCACAACCTAGAATTAATCCTGGTTTTGCTTTGTGTTTGCCTGATTAGCTCTTGATTGACTAAATCCTTGGAGCTGCTTTTTGGTAGCTGAAGCTTGCATTTCTTTTACTGTACTTGCAAGTATTTAATATGTTTTTGTTTGAGCACTGTGGAAATGCTGACCAGCTAAGGAATGAGATGTTAAGGAATAGAGATTTTCTGACTTGACTCCAAAATATAGAGGACCAAGAATCTTATAAGCTGTCCCAGGTAAAAGTTATGTGATGGCTGCATGGGCTGCCCATCCTTATGTCGCTTTAGGCTGGAGACACAGAATAGCCAACATGGGTAATCAAAGCAAAATAAAAATATGAGAAAGTGAAGACATATTAACTGACCAATAAAAATAATAACATTCACGATAATCAAGCAACGAGACTGTAGCTTGTGCTCTGAACCTTGCCAAATTTGGGGCTGCTGGCAAGCCACCAAGAATAGCACATCCAACAGACAAGGGCCCCTCATCTGAGAGAGCCTCGCTGCCGTCTCCAGAGAGCTTTGCCCTACGAACCGACAGCGAGAGCATCCCAGCCGGTGCGAGCAAACGGCATGAGATCGCTGGGAAGGGAGACTCAGCTGAACTTGTGTCTGTGTGAATTGAGATTAAATGAAAGCATTCAGTTGTTATTTAGTAAAAACAGTTTCCTAGGTTACCTTGGAGTAATTTTTACTGAGTTGGTATGATGTAATCAGCTGGTTTAATATTTAAAGCTCGTAAAATATGTGCATATAATTTTTTTAAAAAAAGATGTGCCTAATCACTTTCATTTTGCACCCACTTAGCTCAATATTAATTGTTTGCTCTGGCTGAGGACTTACAAACAGACTTAGGAGTGTAATAATCTAGATTTCTACATCTAATGGCCTGAAAGTTAGAGGGAGTGAAGAGTTTTGTCAGACTGCTAGGTCTTTCCTCCCACACAAGCTGGCCACCAGATAAATCATGTGTATGAGTTTATAGTGGAGTCAGTGCTGGATGTTAAGCAACACCCAGAAGTGAAGTTCTTGAAATAATTTCCTGTGAAAGCAACAGTAGACAGATTTGTAATCACAGATCACGACATTAATCAAGTAAACAAACCATCCATTTTTTCCTGTGACATTATTGAAATCCCTTTTAGGAACACTGAAAATTGTACATAATGATACTGCCTAATAACAAGCATAACTGGAGCAAAATGGTACACAGTGCAAGCAGCTTCTCAAGACTGTGGAGCACAGATGTAAAATTCCTCTCTAAGACGTGCTGAGTGCCAGCAGACATCTGAAATACTGCTTAAATATTCTAGTAGTATTAATGCAACTACTTATCTCCATTGTAATTAAAACATTTTTCCTCTTTAAAACTTTACAAAAAGTTGCTTATCACACTCTGTCAGCCAAGAGAAATTTCAGGCAGGGCTGAGAGCAGACCTGTAAATAAGAGTAAACTTTGTCCTGCACTCTTATTCACTCTAACGAATTCCCACTCGGTAAAAGCTGCTGACAGCTGCAGACTCCTCGACAGCTACAGCTAATGTGGAGGAGTCTGTCCTAGGAAATAGGACAGGTGTGTTTCACTCAATGTGCTTGAAAATGGGGTTTGCTGAAGGGGGAGAGAACTGGGTGGTGTTGAAAGGGAAAGTGCCAAGTGGGGAGAGGCTGCTTGTGAGGCTACACAGTGTCCTGAGTAGTCCTGATTTGGTTTAGTGCTATCATTAATGATGGTAGTGAAAGGATAACAAGTAGTGCTGGTGACGCAGGGTTTGGAGACATTGGCAATACCGAGACCGACCTGGATATCATACAAAACGAAAAAAAAAGAGAAATCAACCCAAAAAACACGGATGAGCTTTGAGTACTGAAGTAATAGCAGTGGAATGAAATTCAGTATTAAAAAATGCAGGGCTGTGCCTGGGGGGACTAATAAAAATTTTTAGAAGCAGAAGAAGAAGCTGGGAGATCATCATCTGGAAATTTGTGTGTAGGAGGAGGGCTCATGGATTGTGGTAAATGGTCATGGAGTGGCAGCAAGCTTCTGTGATGATCTATTCATTTCCTAGGAACTAATACTTGTAAATAACACTGCATTAGGAGCATGGCTTTACAGAGGGGATGGGAGGTATGAGATTGGCATGGTGGATTCATCTGGAGCTAACTTTTAATACTGATGAAAATATTCTAGGGAAGGTGGGGGAAGTTTGCAGGAGGAAAACTTAGCTTATTAAGGGATACACAGGGTTGGCATGTTCAGCAGAAAGGGCTGGGAAAAATATCCTTGCAACAGGAGCCTGGGCAGATATGAAAGAGGTACAATTACATTGGTAAAAGCCAGAGAAAATGATGTTGCAACTATTGACGTGCAGGGTGGTGAGACATATGTTCCGGTTATGAAGCAATTACAAGAATATATAAGCCCTGAAGTGTTTTCATGATAAATTCAGGTTAGCATTCCATGCAGAATAATTAACATAAAAAAGCTTGAATGTAAAGAATGAAGGCTGTAGAAAAATTCTAAATCCTAAGAAATTAAATTCATGCTTCTTGGAAGGAGGAAAGAAAGGGAAAGTTTTGGGCAGACAAGAGAGAAAGAGTAAAGGCTAAGGGTTTGGAAGATTAAAAACTGAAGGGACAGATCCCAGCTAAGAGGAGAAAACTGACTGAAGGGCTGCTTCTCTTGCATCAAAACTATTCAGTTATAATCACAGAAATGTTCACTTACATTCTGTCTTGGGCTGTGAGTGAACTCTGCAGGTTCTTGGATGAGTTAGTCATCATTGTTTTAATCTGTTTATCCTGTTTCTATAATAAATATATTTTGTCTCTGAACAACTTTAAAGCCTAGTTTGTTTGTTGTTTATTTTTCTTTAAATTGAATTGTGGATTATTTTTCAACAAAGGTGCACTCTTTCCAATACAGAATTTACGGAAGTGCCTTATTGTCATGGGCTGCAGCCACTAAGGACAAGCATGACCACATGGGTTTGTACAGCAGCAGGAACAAGCTAGTGTTAGAGGGTGTCCAAGCAGAAGACTGTGTAAATCTAGTAGAAACAGTTTATGTGGAATATGTACATACTCACTGTGTACTTCAGAATACATGCATGTTTTGTACAGATACATTTTTATTCCGGAGTTTGTTTGGGGGTTTTTTATACAAGAATGGAAAAGCTATTTGTTTTGATTCATAGAAACTGATGTTGAAACTAAAGCAGCATCCTGCACCACAAAATGTGAAAGTAAAGTTAAGAAATGATTTCTCTTTCATTTATCACCACAGTAGAACTAGTGGTGTAACTCTGACTCTGATGTCAGTAAAAGGCAGATGCTTTCCAGTCAGTCCCGAAAGGATGTATTTCAGTGTCTGCAATACATCTGTTTGGTTTTAATATGTTTGGAGTTAATAGATAGCCACGTTTTGAGAAGAAAAGCATTGGAAGACTAAACAACTATGTAAATCCTAAAACCATAAGTGGGTACAGATGGACCTCACTTGATTTCAGAAAGGATCTATCAGATAATGAATCTGTGGCTGGAGAAGTTCCTACGAAGGAAACTGAAATGGGATTTCCTGGTTAACTCCTATTAAAAAAGAAAAAGGAAAATACATTAATTATTCCCTTTAAAAATATCTAGTCATGTAATAGCTTCATGTTATCAACTACAGAGTTTTAATTTTTATGACTGACTTGTGACACTGGAAACTTACATCACATTAGGTTTCAGAAAGAGTCACTGCAAACAGGGAATTGCAGGCTGGCCCTTGGTTGTGGCTGCATCTCAGTTTCTGTGCTGCAGACCTGTGTGGTTGTTAAGAAACATTAAAAAATTCTAATTCACACAAAAAGAGGTGTCGAGATTCTGGATGTAAATGAAATTCAGATTCCTGGATAAAGCCAAGTTAAAAATGGTACCTTTTGGATCATGAATTTTCATCATCCTGATAGTGATTGAATGCTGTAAAGCCTGTGTGTGAGGATGAGCCAGGATCAACAGAATTACTTGGCTACTTGTAATTCATGGAACTCCAAAGCTTAAGTCAGTTTGTTCAGCAAGAGTCCAGAAAAGATTTCCTAGTGGATGGTTATAGCTGTTCATTTTCAAGGAGGAAATATTGTACTTTCAGCTGGATTACTAACAAAAGAGGGCGTATCTTTAAAAACAAGTTATCTTGTATATGTTTTTATCAGATAGCACTATGAATTTGTCCTGCTGTAATGAGGTTGATTTGACTCTGAGCACTCTTCCAGTTGGAACTGAGTTGCAGTAACTTGCTTATTTAAAAAAAAATTTCATTAGAATATTAGTTATTGTTATCAGCCTGAAAAATAAAGATGAGAGCAAACAAAAATGCATGGAGATGACAGTTTAGGGTCAGAATAAAATTTTTTTCAGAGCTAAAATTTGTTTCAGAGCTGTACTATTTATTTTTCAGTGCTTACCACACTGCACTTCAGAACACATATTTTTAATTACAGCATATAAGTTTTCTCTTTTAATTCAAATTTTACTATTTCAGCTTACTTTTGTCTGCTAGAAGTAAAACAAGAAAAGAGAATCAAAACCAGATTCTTTTACCTGTTAAAATCTTTGAGATGCAGCTATATGTGATAAAGTTTTCACTGTGTCCAAGACAAAGCCTGTAGAGTTTTGACTAAAGATTAAGATATTTGAGATCTAGGGTCAAAATAGTTAGTGTAGATGTATGGCAAAGCTTCTTCAAGCAATTCTAAAAAGAGCAGTGGCTCCGCATTTTAACCAGCACATACTAATTATCTGTTAGAGTAATTAGAATCATAGTGGGGGAAGGGAACCTCCTATTCACTGTGCATGAATATTACAGATTACACAGTGGTTTTTACCTAATTGCAGCTGTTTGCTTCTGTCCTTAGTCAACATCTCTGCTCTGCCCTCCTGTGCCAGTGCCATTGGCTTGCTGGTTGCAATCTCTCGTGTTGGGGGTAATTGCACCACATGACATTCAGTGGCTGGCCTGCAAGGTGTTTTGGGACCTTTCAGGGTAAAAGGTTCTACAGAAATGTAAAACATTATTAATTATTTGGCATAAATTGCTGCATTATTTGTCTTAGGTATTTGTGGCTTACAGCTCCAATAAAGAGGGAGCTGCTCATGCTGCATGACTCAGTGATATGTAACTGGATACAAAGCTCTTCACTTCCAGGTCAGCCACTCGCCACTGGCCAAAGCCTATTTGTAGGCAGTTCTATTTCCTAGTAGTTGAATGTTACCAGCACAAAACTCCCATGATCCCAGGTGCCTTTAATGTACTTAGAACTCTTAATGGGAAAGCGTTTCTTATCTTGAGACCATTCTTGAAGATTTATTGCCAAAATGTCTTGGGAAAGTCTACTGGCCATCATGCCCATTGCACATTTCTGTCTACAGAGAAGTTGGGCCCAAATTTTGGCAGTTCTTCATCCTTAAATATTTTTAGTGAGGTGTTTCTAGTGTAGCTGCACATTTGAGCACATGTGTGAAAGTGGAAGATCTTTGTTCCAGGTTTCATTTAGATTTCATCCAATCCAGTGTCTTAGAGTGCTTATGTTCAAGAAATCTGGGGCAGTTCTCACAAAAGATATTTCCAGATATTTTATTTCATTACAGCTTGGAGAGTTCATAGGAAAATCTTTGATATGGCTCTATGCTGAGCCCTTTGATCTGAGTCTTCTTAAACAAAGAATGTCTTTTTCTGAAGCACCAAAGTGACTTGGGAACATGTGCCCCATTTTCTTATGAATAACTTGAAGAATCCACTCTTAACATTGCTTTTCTTTAGTTTCTTCTGAAATTGTGGATATTTACTTTCTTGTGTCTCTGCTAGTGACAGCTAGTCTGCCCCAACAGCCTCCCTGTGCAGACACTTGTGCACAGTCCCTCTGTCCACTACAAAAACATAGGACACCCAAGTTGAACTAAATGCTGAATACCACCACATGGGTTTGCAGTGGTCTGTAACTGAAAAGGTTCACTGGAAGCAATTTGCAAAGAAATCCTTAGGAAACCACCTGGATGGTTATTTTAAATTAAAAAAGGAAGAGATGCCACTTTAAAAAAATAATTTTTAATACTGGGTTTAAGGTTCCATACATGTGATAGTCATTAAAGCTTATTTAACCCTGAAATTATCTGGCCTCTTTAATTCCATAGGGACTGTAAGGCTCTTGGGTTAGAAATGAAAAATAATGTCAGAATGAAAATGAGACTTTCCTGAGTGCAGGACCATTATTACAGAATATTTTCTTAATCAAGCCTCTTTAAGAGCCAAGCAGTGGAGGAAAAAAATAATCAGGTTATACTGCTTTCATCCACATGGTCTTCGCTGATGCTTTGAGTCACTGATTGACATAGGCAAAAGTCAGTCCCAAGGGCTGGATGAGGCACACTCACCTAAAATGCATGTAGGACCTGTGATTTGTCCATCCGCAATCTCAACTGCAGTACACCCAGTTCCTTGTCACAATACACATTTGGGATGATCCCAGTGTACTCTGACGTTTGGGCTCTTAAAAGTCAGAGCTTTCTGGTTGTTGAGACTGGAAACTTTCAGCAGAAGGAGTGATTTTTGTTCAAGTTTCAGTTACACCAAACATCTGTGGTGTGCCCCACCACCCTTTCCCCAAGGATGAAACATTCTGCAGGGAGGGTGTTGCAAGAATTCCTGAACTAGACAGCTAAGCTGGAGTCATAACTGTCCTGGCCAGGACCTTAGTTTGAAGAAGGCTCCCATTAGAATTAAAACATCCCATAACTCTCATCACAACAGCCCTATTCTTGATGAACATGGAAATTTAAGGCTGGGGTTGGAATGGGGGGAGAATGAAAAGACAGACAAGTAAACAGATAAAGAGGCAGCTCTTGCATGCAAGTGGAATTTCCTCTGAGCACAGGACATTCTTTATCATTAACTGGTCTGTCACAGGAAGGAAAAGGGGAAAACAGTGTTTCCTGTTAGGGGGAAGAAAAAATCAATAGGCTTTGGAGATACCTGTCTGGAAAGAACTTTTTGTCTTCCCATCAGCAAGAACAAATAAGTTTTTAACTCCTTTGGAGCATGATGTCTGCTTTAAAACAGTTTATTTCTTGAAATAGGACTTCAGTGTGAATATGTAATTTAGAAATTATGAGCAGTTCAGACTGCTTTGATCTTTCTTGTTCATTTCAGAAAATGCTCTTAATCCTGGAAATATCTTCTGTAAAACACTGTTTTGAAAGCAGTTGCATTCTTCTGAGTTTATGTCTATGAAAGTAGTAATAACTAAAAGGGCCGTTTGCCATACACGTGCAGTCACTCCTGTGATATTATGGTTAAGATGCTCACAGATGGGCAGTGGATCTGCTATTTCTTCTGGTGAACAAAATTTTTTTTTGGAAAGAGCACAACTGGCAGGCAAGTGTTCAAAACCACAGGATGACAATGAATTACCCTGCAGTTCCTGCATCATCTCTTTGGTTGCATTTTGCTTTGAATATCTATGGTGGTAAAAGTGTGGGTTTTTCAGAAGAGTGAGAAGAGGCCCAGAGACTGCAGGAATGGGTATATATGCCCAAGCAGACCCATGGTAACCTGCGTTGCTCAGGGTAATCCTTTTTCTCTTTAGGTGGCAGCTTCCTTCTTTGTAAAACTGGAACTGGGGACTTAAAGCCGTGGCTTGGTTGTAGCCACATTCCCTTGTTCTGAGACAGGGATCTGTCCTGGGCCCATTACAAAGTTTATAGCAATGCCAGTGGCATAACTGGATGAGCAGAAGCTATGTAACCCAGCAGTGTAAATGTAAGAAGACAAAATAAAAGAAGGAAGGAGGGAAGATGACATGCACAGAAAAAGGCGTGGAAGTTGCATTTTTTTAAATTGAGAGGGAGAAGGAGGGTAAGCTTAAAATGAAACTATCAGCAAGGCTGGAATTAAAAGAGGGCTTTAGGAATGATCTAACTTTTATTTTATTACATGACAGAAGACAAAAAATCAATAGCTGGTAATTTAGACATAAATGAGTTATACAGGCCATTGACACAATGGACCAAACTTTATAACAACCACATCTGATGCTGTCAAGCCACAGGCTTCAGTGGCGCCAGTAATAATTATGGCTGATCACCTCTAATTCAGAATGCCTTGCTTGATAAAGGTGTCACTCTGAGTGGCTGCAGCATCAATATCAATTGAGGATGTCATCCAGCAGGTCAGGCAGCTGTGGAGAACTGTTTTTTATTTTTTTATTGAATAGGACAAACCCTTAGTTTTCTCCTCCTCTTGTTCTGTCTGTAAAAATCATACATATCTTAAACAAAACATCATTTGAATTCATGACTGAATCTATGTGAATTCAAGACCAAACCATGACAGATGCTAATAGTTTTGTTCCATAGAAATATATTCTAAAGATAATTTAAAACCATAGAAGTATCCTCAGAAGGAGACTTTGGTACGTCACAACAATCTCTCTTGCATTTCTGCTGTGATCAGTTAAAGAACTTACCCCCAAAAAACCCCAGTGTGGTAAAATGCTGCTAGGCAATAGAAATTGATTCTCCATAGACTCACATCATCATAAAGAAGAAAAAAAAGCATACTGACTTTGCTGTTTTCCTACTGTTTTCTAAGTTTGGGGGGGCATAAGTGCATCCCACTGAGTGTTGGAAAACTGAGTTTCCCAGTCAGATGTGAGGTGAAGTGGCTCTGTGAAATAGTTCTCAATCTATAAAGAACGGAGATACTTTTAAATACCTCTACAGTGTTTAATGTGCCATTAATACTTACATCTGCAGTTTGATGTTGAAACTGTTGGTCTTTTGATTGCTCAGGGATGCTGTATGTGCTTAGACATTTTCATTTATTATTATGGTTGCTGTTATTATTATTATTACTTAGGCTATGCATTCTGTTGTGGACCAACTACTTGGTACTGCACTGACTACAATCAGTTGGGAGTTATGAAAAGTGAGAAAGCCCTCTGTGAGGGAGGACACAAGAGGTTTTTCAGCCAAGGTCACTCTAGCATTTAACATCAGGAGGACTTTGATGAGGCAGAGCACTTTGCACCACAAAAACTTATCCCTGTGTGCGTGGAAGTTGATTATAAGTTCCATTTAGAAACATTCTCTATGCTTTAAAAAAAACAGACTTGGGAGAGAAACACTGGAAAGGCAATAAGAGCAGCACAGCAGCGAGTTAGTTATAAGCTTGCTGTTCTGTATGGCTTTTCTGGTACTTTTTTTCTGTTGAGGGGAAAGAAGCTGCCTTGCACCTGTGTGTTTGCATACGGAGGAGTACGGTGCAAGAAACATCTCCATCGTTTTCCTTCGAGAACCTGGGGCTCAATTCCAGCTGTGCTCTGCTGAGGCAGAGAAATCCCAGTTTAAGGCATAACCTGCAAAGAAGCGCTCTCCATCCTCCCAAACTCCCCGGCCCCCATACACGCTGCTCCCCGGCATCTCTGCTGCCCTCCTCAACTCAGGCTCGGTCTCCTCCTTTTCCAGCAGCCAGATCTTCCCGTGCGGGCTATCGGGAGGGATGCAGGCTCTTCTGCTCATCCCCGGTCAATCATGTCAGCCCCGTCGCTGGTCCCAGGGTTTTCCTGCGCTCCGGCGGGCAGCTGCGCAGGCCCTTCACAGGCAGCACTGTTTCTTTCTCTGTTTACTCGTTTCCAATGGCAATTGCACCACCGAGTCTCAGTACGTCTGGAACTTGGCCTGGGGCTGTTTTGGTTACATTGAAGTTTTTGCTTCAGCGCTGCCAGATTTAAATGGTGACTTCACCAGCACTGAGCTAAAAAGGAGAAAAGGGGAGGAGGGAGGCAGTGCAGCGAGCGGGAGCGAGGGAGAGGGCCAGGGCATTACATCATCGCTTGGACGGGAATCAAATGGGAAGGATATGACTCACTCGGGCTAGTTAAGCTTTGGCTCAAGTTCTACATACACTCATTCCAGGGCTCTCATGTTCTGCACCTCAGCAGGGAATTCAGGCTCAGTGATGTCCATGAGGTTTGTTTTTAATTTTCTTTTCCTTTTCTGATTTCTATATAGTTTCCCCCCCTCCTCGCCTTCCTCCTCCTCCTGTCCTCCTCCCTTCCCGAGTCCCCCTTTCCCACTCTTTTCCACTTCTACAGAGTTTGTTTTCTGGTGCGTGTAACCTCAGCTCTTAGGAGCAGAAGCTGTTTTTTCGACCAAACCAAACCCAAACAAGGAGCACAGCAAACTTGAGAGAAGTTTGGTAGTTTGTTGTCGTTTGGTGTCCCCCCCTCCCCATCATTATGTTGTTCCTAATCGGAGGAGACAGGGAGAGAGTTAAAATGCAGGAACCAATCGCTTGGACGGTGATGTAATGCTGGAACTGCAGGGTTGTTAAGTAATGTGAGAGGAAGGGGGTCAGGGTTGCAAAGCATTTACCTGCTGTCAAGGGGCTTTAAGTTTATTATCAATTGCAGTGACTGTAACTGGCTTCAGACTGCACTCTCTAATTATTCACAGACTCCCCTTTTTTATCTTTTATTATTAAAAGTAAAACTATATTACGGTATTTTAAAAAATGTGATATTATCACAGCTGCGAATTATTTTCCACCGGGGTTTTTTGATAGTTTTTAAATAGCTTGAAACTGGATGTCTCTTTCACAAAAAGCCCGGAGAGAGCAAAAAGAAAAGAGAAAGGCAAAAAGGGGTGGTTCTTCGAGCGTGGCTGGCGAATTTGAAACTGTTTGAAGAAAGCAGTTCAGCCTCTGCCTAGCAGAGCGAGTAAAAGCTTCTACTGTTGGAAATCCGCTGTAGAAAATAAAGCGTTTAAGGGAGGCAGATTGCAGAGCTCATCCCAGCGAGCCTCGGCGTTTCATCCCTAACACTTGTCAGCAGTATTCTGATCCTCAGCTCACCCCGGGCTCGTGGCTGTCTTGCCTTAGCTGGACCGCGGAGGTCCCGACCCTGCACGGCACATCCCCTCCTGCCACGATTCTGCTCTTTAGAACTGCCAGGGTCTTGGGGCACCTGCCTACATGCATTTCCTTTGCAGGACAGAGCACTGTACTTGTCTTATTAAGTCGGTCAGTCTCCCTACAGACCTTTCAGTCTTTTTCCACTTAGCTAACCGTCTCTAGGTCTGGTGTGGAGAGAGAAAAGGTGGCTCTTCCCTGAGTTCACTGTGAGTACATTGCCCTTAGGGTGGGCCACAGAGCTTAACACTAAGCCCATGCTCGGGCACTGGTTGTGTTTAGACGTGGGATGAATGTGAGCTATCAGGTGTGCATCGGTGTCCTGAGGATACCTGTTCTGCTCGGAGGAGCTCTGCATCAGGTTTCTGTGTCAAGAGCTGTCTGCTCTTAAGGTATGACTCTCAAAAGTGCCTCTTTCAAAGGGAATTTCTGTCTCTTGAGGAAGCAGTAAAGGCCACTGAAATTGCAGTGGACTACAGATTTGCTTGCTTAATTAAAGATAGCCTTAAACATACTCTTGGAGGTTTGTTGATTTTTTCTTTTTACAACTTGTATTGGGGACCAACTGAGCCAAATAACAAACAGCGTTGTTCTGTGGTTGGTGGCAAAACCTCCTGCTCTCTTCCTGAACAAGACAAGAGCCTGTGGCCAGTTCCTGCCTTCCTTTCCCTCTGGTAGCCCTCTGCAAAGCTATCTTATGTCTACCTGTTATGTTCCTGCACTCTATTCACAGATTTTCCCTAAGTGCCCTGATTTTCAAGCTCCTCAGTCAACTGCTCAAGCACAAACAGTCGCTCACGGGCCAAGCTTTTATCATTTGAGAGCCCCACGTAAGGCCGCACCCGGGCCTGGCCCACGTTGCAGTGCAGATACACCATATGGATTGGATTGCGCAGTGCTCTGGTGAGGAGGTGTGGGTTGAGGAGGGAGCTGTGCTGCTGCAGGAGTTCCTGTAGGATTTCTGACTCATACTTTCTCCTAGAAATGTTGGGAAGTGCAGCTCCACGGACCATCAGAATAAAGCCTAGTGAATTCTTTCCTTTGCCTGCCCACTTTAGATGCTGGGATGGACTTGTCTTCACTCTTTCCCTTCCTGCCTTTTCTGTCTGGAGACTTTGTGCAGGAAAAGTCCATCGGTGTTGTCCTAGGATAGTGTCTAGCTGTGCTGGCAAGATGCTGTGCAGAGGATAACAGGCTGTCACGCTCCATCTTTCCTCTGTAGAAATGCATCCTTGCTATTTCTTTTATAAAAACACGTTTAAAATACGCTGTGCAGAATGTCCTGAAAGTCTTTGGGTATTGGATTGCAATCCACAGGGGATCAGAGTCTCACTTGTCTGGTACCAGCTATTAACATGTCACCTGTCTGGAAGGGCAGCAAAAGAGAACATCTTGGTGCTCAAGATGGTGTGGACTGGCTGATGACCCTGCTGTGTACTCAAACTTTCACAAACTGTCCACCCTGCTGATTCATGCTCGGTGAAGTTAGGTAGAGGGTGTAAAGATGTAAATCCTTCTTGCCTTTCAGAGGTGCGCTGCAACTCTTAAGTTACAATTTACTGCTGCTACTTCACTGATTTCAACATAGCACCACAGGAAAAACAGTTGTAAAGGCTTCTTTCAAAAAGCTGCAGTTGTGAGTTCTGTATGCATACACACACAGGTGTGTGTGCGTAGGTGTATATGTATGTATGCATGTATACTGGTTGTTGAAGCAACAAAACATATAATTAATGAAGTATAACTGTTCAGATTAGACTCAGAACAGCTCTGATTGTGCTTGACAGGTGCTTTTGAAATGCATGTTCTTTTTGGACGACAAAAAAGGAAAGTAGCTGCCCATTTGGATTCCTCTGCTGCTAGCTGCTGGGACCCTATGTGTGAGACTTGCAGCTTCATGGTCAGAGGTCAACAGCCCTGACAGTCAAATTCCACATTTGAAGCTGGGTCTTTTGGCAAGAGGATTTTCTCATTGAAGGATGATATCTTTAGGGACCTAATTTTTAAACAGCAGCCAAGAGAAATGTTAACAGTGCTCTTAAAATGAGCACCAGAAGATATATTCAGAAGCACATGTAACCTGTCAAACAAAGCAAAGGCCAAACACACCAGAGCCTGGGAGTGATGTTTGCGCCGGAGAATCAACTGTGCATGGTCGGCCTGTGAAGAAAGGCAGTCTGCTCCAAGCAGAGCCTGGCTGGATGAGTCCCAGTACATTTTCCCCACCAAGATCCCAAGTAACATTTCCTCCCGCATTGCTGAATGTGTGCATTGGCAGAATATCTGCCCTATAAGCTGTGTGATTTTAAGCCATAATTTGGTGCTCCTTAGCTAGTCTCCGCATGCACAAAAGAATTGGCTCTGTAGTTGCAGTACAAAAGGAAGAGGTAAATATCAGACAGCTTGTTTTTATTTCACTGAATGTGAGCCCTCCGCTCCTGAATTCCTCAGTTTTCCTAGCTCTAACTTGAGACCTTTCCCTTAGCCTTTTTGGAAGACTTGGTTGATGTTTGTGAATCCCTGAGAAGCTTTCAGAGCTGGTGTCATGAGTTCTGGGATCAGAGCAGGTCAGGTGTTGGACAGAGGGGGTGGCAGGGCTGGCAGCTCATCAAGTTTTGGACACAGCAGGCAGGAAGACCAAGTTGTTTCCTGAGCCTGGGTGGGGGTGCTGGGGCAAAGTGGCCTCCTGTGCCCTTCTGTGTCTCTCTCTCCTCTCACCTTCCCACCCTTCTTTTGTTCATCCTGCACATGCCTGGGCTGTGTTCAGCCCAAACTGTTGAGATCAGCTTTGCTGAAAATTACACTTCAGATCAAAATGTGAGTTAGATTCCACCAGTGTGAAGTGAATGCTGGGTCTTTCTCTGCAGCTACAGATAAACCAGATAGGAAGGTAATTACATCTCATTCCTATCTGACTCCCTTATTTACCATAATCTCTTTTAATCCCTTTGATACTCATCATAATAATGTTAATCTTAATGAACTCATTTGGTATTAATGCGGATGTGATTTGTAAGTTCAGAGCAGGCTTGCCATCCTTGTTTAGCATTCATTAATATCCACTTAACTCTGTTTATGCTCTCTTTCTCCTCCAAATGGACTTGCATATCTTTGTCTTCCACCTAGATGATGTGGCAATTCCCATAGTGGAACTCTCTTTCCAGTCTCAGGTTTATATTTCCTTCCTATTCTTCTTCCTACCTAAAAGATCCCAGAGCAAAGAGCTGTTGGAAACACTGCATCCATCTACTAGTGGCTTTCTGTACTCTGTTGCTTAGTCATTTCTTCCACTTTCAACATCAAAATTGAAGGAACCCTTATCCTCTTATTTCTCATTCATGTGGCATTCCTTCTTAGATTTCTTCAGAGATATTACCTTACTATAGCCCTCGTTTTATTGTCTCAGAGGGTGAACAAGTAAGAGACACAACCCCTAGTCTTGGCAAACAGTCAAATTATTTGTTGCTTACTACCATACTCTCCCCAAACGCTCTGTTTATGGGTGGGGTACCTCTCCCAAACAGTTTCCAGTGTGACCAGCCAATTTTCGTGAGTGAGGACTACATTTAGATGTTGAATCTGATCCAAATCTTATTGCAATGAATGGGAGAGCTGAGTTGATGGGCTTGGGATAAAATCTGTGGAACTATCCTCTTTTCAGTCCTTTGAGCACCCACGTATTTTTCAACATCTCTAGCTTTGGAATGTGCCCTCTTGGAAAACTACTTGTTCAGCCACAGTGATCCCAGAGACTGATGAACCTTGGATCTCTATTAATGTGTGATTTCCTCTCTACGTGGGTGCTTGTGTTTGTTTTTAAATGTGGCATGGAATTTCTGTGTTGTGGTGCTTGCTCCCTCTTGACTTCCTCCAAACACATTTTTAAAGCCTTGATTGTAAAATAGCATGATTTATTTTTCAGTCCCAGTGACACACATTTTGCTTTTTAGGTCTTTTGAATCCTGACAGAGCCAGGAAAGTATAATTTACTTGACAGGACACTGTTGATTCCATCCTCTCTTCCATTCTTTATTTTATGGCTTGATGTTTCCTTGTGGCATCAACTTGCAGTGTTAAAATGAGTATCTCCATTGAAAACATACAACTTTTAATGTATTGAAAGATTTCTGAACATTATAATAAAACTGGCCATTCTCTTGGTAAAAACTAGTAATTGAGAGTGAGAATTGTAGTCTCTCAGATCAGCACAAGCTGTTTTTCTGTGGTGGTCTTCATTTTAACATCATAGCTTTCATTCAAGAGCATTGCAGGATGTTTGGATTATTGATTGATTAGTCAAACATATTAAAGCTCTTTATTAGTATGAGTACAAGACATATTCATGTAAATAACAAGATGGGGAGTTTTATCGCAGATATCTGCAACTCTTGTGCTGCTCCATGACCATAAAGAATATGTGTAATGTGCTTCAGATGGGCAGTGTTTTCTACAGATAATAAATCTGTGCCCATTAGCAGCAGCAAAATAATAACTATAATAATAGAAGTTCATTATCACAAGCCCTGTCAAAAGTAATGTCAGTTGAATGTTTTAATACACTGGAAAAGCCCATCAACACCACTAATTTTATATGTCAGATTTAACACAAACTAGTTTTTTCCAAATGAAATCTTACAAACCAGAAGAAATAAAATGTACTAGACCGTATTCTTCCTTGACCTCAGTTTAAGGCAACTCAGTATCATGTCAGAAAAGTTCCAGTACTGTGTTCTTTGTTATCACTTGGTTTCCAGGTCAAAATGAACTTTTCTTTCACTGCAGCTGAGGGCATGAGCTCTATTTCTCTTGTATCACAGGACTGCAGAAATTCTCATTGGTCTGAATACTTTTCAATTTTCTGATATACTTTGAATTCGTGAGTTTCTTTAGAAAACTCGCGTAGAAATAAGATTGGTTGGAAAATCAAAATAAACACTAAATTAAGGTTCAGTTTACAGTCTGCCTCAACCACCAGATTTTTTGCCATCGGAATCCAGTGTTGACAAATATCTCCTGTGGCCATTCGTATGAGAGAGGGATGTGTTGCACAAAGTGCAGACTGGTACACAGATCTCTGTATGTGCGGATCCGTTTGTGTATGTAGGGAATGTGTGTGTGTGTGTGTGTGTGTGTGTTTATCTGTCCCTATTTATGAGACTGCAAGGCAAAATTAACTTCTGCTACTCCTGAGCAACAGCACCACAAAGAATTTATCACCTGAATAAGATTTCAAGTTGCATGACTTAAGGTGGTGATATCGGTATATAAATTTGATTGATGGTTTCTTTCTTTTTGAAATTGACACTCTGTTAGCACTCCTCAGCTCTCCCTCATATTTCAAGTTTTTCTTGAAGAATGAGAAATCAAATTTAGAGCAAAAATTTAGGCAACAGTTAAAGGGGGACATTGCTGTGCATCACTAAATGTTCAGTTTGGCTTTTTACCTACTAATCTTGTGCAGTATAGAACTTTTCCCAGCTACTGCAATTCAGTAGTTAGTCTAATATTTAGTAATTAATTAAGCCATTTTTTCATTTAAACTATTTTTAGTAGACTTTGGAGAACCCTTTAAAAACCTGCATTACATACTTCAGGAAAAATACAAATCCTTACCAGCAACATTTGTAAAAGTATGCAAAAATAAATCAATTTTATAGGAAAAAAAATGAGTAGAGAGATAGTTGGAAAAGCATGAATTTATAAAGGTCTTCTTAGAAGAGCAAAGAGTGGCTGATTGAAAAGTTTCCAATGAGACTCAGTAATTGTTAAAATTTGGGCTTTTGACAACAATTTTTTTCACGAGAAATTGGAAATTGTTTTTGCTGAGAAGTACCTTTTTCATTATTAAAGAAAAGTCTTGAAAAAGAATACATTTCTCACTTGCTATACACTGAAAGGTGATTAAGCTTTGTACATTTTATTTTCTGCCTGATATTCAGTGTCACTTCTAAATGGTTCTGTTACTTCTGAATTGTTTCTGTGGGCAGATGACCAGAAAGAGTGAAGAATAGCAAATGATAAAACAGGCAATAATACTCCGGCATCTGCACGTGTTACATTCCAGAGTTTTAAACTTTGGTCTCACCTGGTCTTGCCCAGGACAAGTTCTTGACTGAAAGCACAGACAGCTGCAGCTCTAATACCTCCTCATTTCCCCCCCTTAATAGACACTTCTTTATCTAAGGGAGATTTGTTTTAAAAGCCCAGTGCTCTGATAACAGGATGTTTCAGTGTAGATCAGATTGAGCTGGATCTACATCCAGAAGGGTCTGTTGCCTCCCAGTGTAGCACTGAGCACAGGAGCACTGAATTTCAGCAGCAGGTCTGCACTGCTATGTGTCTCTTGTGCAGAGGAATTATCAAATAGGACAAACATTAGATATAGTAATTAACTGATTGGCCCAGGGTCAGATATTTGGGTTTGCCCAAACAATCTCTAGAGGACTTAGAAAGATCTGTGTTGTGAGTGGAATACAAAATTTCTGCACCCAACCAAAGTCCAGGGCAGTTTTGGGTGAAATCTGCTTGGACTGTTGAATAACTCCAAGCAAATGGGCACCCCAAAACTGCACACATGATCTTGTGTGAGTCTGCAGTGACTTACTGGAAGGTGAGTCAGTTGCACAGAGAACAGATGGCCTTATGGACATCTTCCCTAGGCTGAAGGGAGAGAGTAGCCAGAGGAGCAGAGAGCAAGGGAACTTGGTTTATTTAGCCCAAAGAGATGGCTACCAGGGGATCTGATTGCAGCCTTTAGCTACTTACAGGGTAGTTACAAAGGAGATAGGGTCTGTCCTACTTTGCATGAAGACAGAAGACAACAGGAACAAGTTTCAGTGAGAGAAAATTCCATGAGACCTAAACAAATAAAGGTTCCAGCAGGTGAACTGTGGCAAGGCACAGCTATTGGCTGCAGTCTGTCTCTGCTACTGTAGATTTTCACGATTTGTCTAAAGAAAGGACCCCAGCAGCCTGCTCTGATACTGCATTTAGTCCTGGTTGGGGCAGGAGGTTGGACAAGGTGACCCTCTGAGGTGCCTTCTGACTGAAACTATTCTCTGGACCTGCACTGGGAAATGATGGCAGCATGGGCTGTCTGTACAGGGGGTGAAAGCAGGAAGAATTTTGATGAGCAAAAAGCAATACAAAAAGCAAAAGCTGAGATAAGAACATAATGTCATCTAAAGAATGTCCTCTTCCTTCTTGTGTCCACCTTGACTTGAGAAATAAAGAATGTGTGCACTTCATGTAATACTAAATGTGGACTCTGAATTGTTCCGTGCTTCAAGGTGCTTCTTTCCCTTACTTTCCCATCATGCTGTAAGTGACAGGCACTCAAGTTTTAGTAGATGCCTGATAAACTTGCAAAGAAAAAACAGTAATCATGAAAACCAGCCATTTTTTTTGGCTGAAATGTGAGCCAAAATACAGCCAAAATTTTTTCAGTTTATAAACAGCTGAGCAGATCTTGTTCCCTCAACTAAGTGTCTGAAGTTTTTGCTTATAGTGAAGAACTGCAAGAGAATTCTAAAATCCTCTGAGAAAATCCATTTCTGATGTATTCCCAAACTAGTCAGCTCTTTAAAAGTACCCTTCCCCCCCCTTCTTTTTATTTTTACAAAAGTGAGGGAATTAAACCATAACAAATAAAACTTTGGAACCCCCCATGGTAATTTTCAGCATGTTTTGCAAAACTAGGAGACAAGCTTTGTCCATAACCATGTGAGGGATCCATTTTCTAATATCCCTGTAAGCTCAAATATATGTTTTACAGGAACTTAGCTAGCAAAAGCTGTTCCCACTATAAAAGTAATGGCACATTAATGCCTTTTTGCAGTGAACTCCCTGTATACCTTATCCAGCGTTCATGTTTGTCCATTAACTAATGACTATTCAATATGCTGTCACTGCTATCACACTTAAAATCATGCATGCTCAGTTATTTTGTTATCGCAAAATTAATAATTTATTATCGAATAGAACATAAAGACTGAGGATCAGTCCCTGTGTATGACTCTTCACTGACAAAAGCTTCTGGAGTGACACTGACTCAGTCATATATTTGTCTTGAGCTAAAGGGCTCAGGGGAGAATGTTGTTCATATTTATGAAGTTTCTAAAAGTGCAGTCTTAGAGTGTACAGCCCTGTTCTCACTACACCACTGGCACCTTCTTTACTGTCATGCATTCACCTTGTTTGCAAACTCCTTTCTTGTGATCAAGACAAGCTTTGTCCTTTTAAAGTGCTGCGCCTGACGCTTTGGTAAATGTCAAAGATGATTTTGCACCGCTGTTGGATGCAGAGCAAATCACGGAATCTGGACGTGTGGTGAAAACTTCCTGGCTGGAAGAGCTAATCCTCTTGGAAAACAAAACAAAAAGTCCCATACTTTCCTGTAGAATATCGTATTTTCCCTTGAAAACACATTCCTACCCAGTTAATTTATTACTGAATCTAATCTGTCTTTAAGATAGCTTTGAAATACCAGTGTTAGTTCTGTTTTTCATTAATACACTGATATTGATGTTCAGGTTTCTAACTAGCTGTTAAAATCAATTAGGAAAAATCTAGGAAAGAAGACATAAAAGAGAGGAATGAGTTGGAACATTGGGTTGTTTTTAATAGAGCAGGAAATGAAGAAAAACTGACAGATTTAAGGTTTCTTTTGTGTCATTGGTGTGCTCAGGCAGGTGAGCTGTAACGGTAACCAGTTTTATGTGAATAACAAGCTTGTTGACTTAGTGGCTGAAATTAAAAATAGTAATTCAGGTTAACTGAATATTATTTAATTACTTAATTATTCTGTGCAAATAAATAAAAAAGACATTCTCAGTTTTTCAGGACAATTACATTTTTAAAATAACTAGGTAAATTTCCAGATTAATATGGCATTTCAAACTGGAATGTTTAGAAATGCTAAAAATTTCTGCTTTTCCAAATATTCTATTCTTCTCCACTTCCAAGATTTATTAAATACAATTTATTAGTGATTTTAATAATTTTGGTCAACCTGAAAGTGCTGCTCTAGCTTTTGAGCTCGGCTGCAATTTTCTGCATAAATCACAGCAGTTACAGCACAAGTGAATTCACTATGATAGAGTATATTTAATTTGCACATACTCTACAGATAATTGAAGTCTCTATCCTCATATAACTTCAGGGGTTTGAGCTGATATCAGGAGCCTGTAGAAAAAGCTTTCTGTTGTTTCTAACACAAGGACTGCACCATTCTCATGATGGAAAATAAGGGGGTTGGTGCAGAAAAGGCTTTTGCAACTTAATTTTTTCCAGTATATCTTTTTCCTCACCCAGTGTGGGTTTCAGGGCCCACAATGCAATGTGCTATACTTTCGTCATCTCTTCCCTCGGTAAAACTAGCTACAAGTTAGTGTGGCTGAAGAAATCTTGCAAGGTTAGTAAAACTGAGGAATATTAAAGGAGGGCATGTAAATTCATGTAGCTAGATGATTGCAGGATTGGAGACTAGATGTCCATTGAAGATGATTGAAAGAAATTTGTTTTTTCACCAGTGACAGATTAAAAATAACTCTTCACTTTTAACCGTATTTCCAATCTTTCAAGACCTCTGGGAAAGAGCTTCTTTTTGTGGAAACCTAGTGACTGAGAGAGTTAAATAGAGAGTTAAATCTCTTTGTTGCCTTTCTTCCCTGGAGTTTCAGTGACATGTTTCAGTTGTGTCTGTCTGGGGTTCTGATGATTTGAAATACCAAAGGGACCTGGAAGGGTTTTCACTTTCACATAGTCCTAAGGACTGGTGGTCAGTAGGGCAGATGTGGCTTGATGCCCACAATGACCATTACATTTGAAAATCATGGTTGCTTTTGTTCCAATGGAGTATTCCTCAATTATTTTTCCTTCTTCAGGTAAGAGTCGGAAGTTAATGAGGAAGCCCATAAAACTCCATTTTAAGACTGCATTCTTTAAGTCATAAAGTGAAGGTCCTTTGGGTGAGACAAAATGTACTAAATATTAAACACATCATTCAGAATGACTATTTTTATTTAATGGCCTTTTTTTCTCAGAAAAGAGCACAAATAAAAAATATGTAATCCTATGTCTAAGAGAAAATGTATCAAAACTGGCCAAGTTTTCAGAGTTTTTGTTTTTGGTGAATAGCAAGGTTTGGCTATGATGTGCTTTCAGTAGGTATACTTTTTATCCCATAATGTGGAACTCTCATTTTGTTATTTCTCTTTGTGCTGATCCTTGATATGTTGCTTAAAAAAATCTGAGCCATTAAACCATATGTTCATAGCTCCTAATGTCAAAATTTTAATTGATTTTCCCATATTCAGGGTTAGGAGGGGGCTGTATCATGTTCCACTACGTCATAAAAACAAAAATATTTAAAATATGTTTCAAATAAAATGAAGGGGGAGAAGAAAAAATACTTAACTTAGAAAAGATATGGGATTCATTAACAAAGGATAATACTGGCCACGGACCAACGGCAAGCCAAATGTTTTGCCAGCAGTTTGCAGTTCACAGTCATCATTGCATGTCACTCCGCCTGCTGCACCAGCCCCTCCAACCATATAGGCCTTCCTTTTAAAGAGAAACCTGTCTGGTTTGAGTTGAATAAATTAATTTGGGTTTACTTAGTTTAAAAACAAAAATATAGAGGGCCCAATTTTATTTCATTATGCCCGTGGGTAAAGCACTGCAAGGTAATTACAACCACAGAGCTGGTTGCTCTATCTTAATTAAAGAGGGTTTTTTTGCACAGAGGTTTTTGCACAACATAATAAAATAGTTTGTGGTCTGGCTAGCCTCAGTATCACAAGAGCTTACTCACTTGAGAAATTGTCCAGCTTTTCCAAAAGCTGAGGCCCTTCCATTGGAGAGAAGCATGGAGCTGCTCAGCAGAGCACAGGTAGTTTACAGTAAGGGCACCATCGTAAATCATGCAGCAAACAACCTTTCATACGGTCTCATACACTAAGTGGCAGGCTTGTCAGCAGCAATGAACATGGACTTCAGTAGGTCTTTAAGCAATAATGTTCTCTGCAATGAGCAACACTGGTTACACACCTGTGACTAAACCTCTTACTTTTCCAAACTTTCCTGGTAGTGTTTTGGGTTGGGTTTTGATTTTTGTTTTCTTTTTCTGTTTTCTTTTTTTTTTTTTTTTGGAGAGGAGGGGGAGAAGGGTGTCCTATGCAAATAAATATGACTTATTGCTTAGCAAATAATTTTAAAGAAAGGGCATCAAAGACATTTAAATAATGTACTTGGCATGCTAATTAAAAAATCTCTGAACTCAAATCCCAACAAGCACGACTGAGATGGCCTGTTATTAGAAAAGTGAAAGGAGGCATGTTTGCTGGTTGAATAAATCAAGTAGCATTGTAAAAACACTGTCTCAGGGATGATTAAGGGTAAGAGATTTTCATTACTATGTTAAATTCTCCTTTCTGTTTTGGTGCTTTTTATATCACATCAAGCTTAGCTATTTACTTAAGCTGCTTTAAAAAGCCCCAGTCTCTCACTTACTTAAATCATGACCCAGTGCATCAATTCAGAAAGACAGCAACCCAAGCCAGCTTGACCTAATGTTCAAGAACCTGACATGGGTCCTTCCTTTGTGTGCTCTCCCTCACACCATTGGTAAAACAGACTTAAGTTTTGCAAATACCAGTGTACCAGACCCCAGGGTGACTCAAGTCAGTAAAATTTCACTGCTTTCAACAAGTTCTCCTCTGTACCTGATGCTAGTCGTTTCCTTCAAGTGGCACAATTATCCCTTTTATTAGATCTGAGTACTCCAGTGTTTAGGGCTACCAATTGTCCTGAGCCAGATCAAATCTGTGTGCTCCCTTGCACATTGGCAAGGGCACGGTTCACAAATACTTATGAAACTAGCAGGAGAGGTCTCAAGGTTGGCATAAGGAGCACAAAAAGGGCCCTGGATTCCTCGCTCAGTGAGTGACTGGCAGCTGATTTTGTTTCTTTCTCTTGGGGACATGGACTCTCCTATGGAGGGATAAGTGAGTGTAGTTTCAAATGCTTGAACTGGCACAGTTTCACCTGAGCTTGCATTTATGGAGAAGGAAATACCAATGGAATGTGCATTGTACCCCAAGGCAGGACTCCAGCAGCCCTCAGCTGCATTTAGGCTGCTCTGAAGCACTGCTAGCACTGGTGGCCTGCAGGACAAGGAGAATTGGAACATGTGGTGTTTGACAAAGCTGAAGTATCTTCCAGCCTCCTTAGGCATGGCTCAGGTCCTTGGCAGCACTGGCTACATAGGTCTAGGAGTGTGTTTATAGACAGCTGGGCTTCCTAGAGGTCTTCAAGCCTAGAATTAGGCATGTGAAAATGGGGAGAATTAGCATAGAGGTGGACCAGAGAGACTTCCATCCCCTGCTCTTAAGTTCAGAACATGAAAATACTGGCTGACTTTCCACTCTGTGTGGCAAGGCTGAAGCAACAACATCCAAATATGCTTCTAGGATGCAGCTGCCAAAGAAAGGTTTCACAATGAACGCAGAGGGGCATCCCTGTGGCAGCCTCAGCTGAGGTGCTAATGATTTCATAACCTGTTCCTTCATTATGCAAGCTATAATACCTGCTGAGACTGTTCAGCACGGGAGTGCCTGCTGCCAGGGCGGGAGCCAGGGCGCAGTGGTGGATTGGTAATGGGTTTGCATGTGGAACAGATCTGCACTGTGTTTTACATACATGGCTTTGAAACTACAAGAAAACAGCCACTTTCTATTTCCATTTGCATTAGAGGCTTCTTATGAATATTTGAAATAGACATTTATTGTGACCATAACCCTACTACAAATTAAAATCAGATCCTAAGTCTCTTGTGAAAAAGAAGCTCATTATAATGTGTGGAGATGTCAAAAATGATACTAAATGACAATTTTAAATCCCAAGCACTGTGTTTATCCATAACTTAGGGTTAAATCTACACTGGAAATAAGACCAGGAGCTAAGCAAGGTTTACAGGGGTGGGGGCTGTCCCAGTAGATGTACAGCCGCAAGCTGAAGAATAAACAGCTGGTTGAATGTGTCTGCCAAATACAAAGTGTCTTGCATATATACTGCTGCATTTTCTTTTCTCAAGTCACGGATTACCTTTGCTATGTATCCTACATGGACTGGGTCAGATTTATACGAGGTGCAATGTTGATTCAAATGGTTTGTTGCTATAGAGAGAGATAAAGGCAGACTTCTGGCCTAAAGGTACACATATTCCTAAATTATCAGTTTCTCATCAAATTTTATGTACGAGCCATTTTAAGGACTTGTTATCTGGTAGGCTAATGCAAGGTCCAAATCCATGCTTTACAAAATACAGAGACCAGGGAAAAATAAAATACAGACATGCTGGCCTGCAATCTGACTTTGCCACTATTCTTTATGCTCATCGTATTTGCCTTTCCCATTAAAAAAAAGAAATAAAACAACAGCGCAAAATGTGGAGCGGAGTGAGTAAGCCATGGCTTCCGACCCCTGGAAATCGGCCATACTCACTGCTGTGCAAATTCCTGCTGCTCTCTGAGCTGAGATCATACTGTTGGAGATGGCAAGTGTATAGAGCACAGATCTGTATCTTTCTTCCATTGCTAAATATTAACAGTAAAAAATAAATGCAGGTGATGCAACAGCCTTTGACTGGGTCTATTTATGTGACTGTTGAGATATTTTAACCAGATCAGTAAAATGTCTGGCTCACTGTGACCAAATCAGATAGATCTGATGTTAGTGGAAACTAACTGCTGGTTTGCTGTTTAGGTAAAGTTAACATTTTTTAACATGTTCACCTGCAGTGTATTGACATGACTCAGGGTACATGGGACAAACACTTATTTTATAGGAGACATCTGGAAAAGGACACATCTCCTTTCCATTATTCATCTTCTGCTTTGTCCCCTCCCTAAGCTAAGGCTCCTTTTCCTCTGTCTGCCCAACAGCTCCAAGCAGTTAAAAAAAAGAAAAAAACTTTACAAAACCAACAAATGTTTCTTGACTGTCAGCATGCACTGACTGTCAGGCTAGCAGGACAAACAAATTGCATTGTCAGAGGCCTTCCACTGGCAGCTCCAGCCTACCCGTTCCCACAGTTTAAATCTGGAAACTCTTGATGCAAATGCTGCAGTTGATTTTGATGGCTGTAGTGGCACTTCACTAAAAAGTGGTACTTTGGAGTTGGGTTTTTCAGCATTGGGAGTTGATGGGAGTTGAAATGATGCTTGTGTTTCTGGGAGGGCTGTTTTCCGTCCTGCATGTCTACAGAAGACTCATGCCATGTCTAGATCAGTGGCATTACTTCAGTTGTGCAAATGCAGCAAGACAGGTCCTTCTAGCCTGGTCAACCTGATCTTTTTAAACTATTTTATGGAAAAATTATTTCCTTCTTGCTGAATTGTTATGTTGAAAAACATGCAGTGCAATATCTTAAGTTATCCAGTACCCTCAGAGTTTCAAAATTCACCTGATCCAGTTTTTGTCTCTGCCGATCACGATGCTGCTCTTCTGCTTCCCCTGGCATGGCAGCCTTCTAGTTAAAGCCCTGTTTCAGTGGCAGTTCTCAAAGGGAAAAAAGTGGAGGCTAAAAGAAACAGTTCAAACTATGACTATTCATGGATTATGCATGAACACTTATGGCTCATGTAAAGACGTTAATTAAATAATTAGCAGTTTGTTAGTTCATGCTGCAGACTCTTGGAAGCTGGCAGGATGACCTGAACTTTTTTTACATGACTCTCTACTGACCATTAAGCCCTTTACTCTAAATTGGTGCAGATGATGTTATTTTAATTGTCAACACAAATTTCTGGTTTTGGAGAATGTTTCATCTTTATGACAGCATGTCTTTCAAGACAAAGATAAGATAAAATAGAAAAACTTCCAAACAACAAACAAACAAAAAACCCTATCTGTGAAACAGTAAACCAAACACATCAGTACAAACTGGAAGGTAAAGATGTAAAATAACCTTTTTCTTCTTAGTATGATGTAGCATATCATTAGCAGGCATTAAGTCAGTATTCAGGGTATAATTCGGGAAAATGTCTTCATAGGGGTCATACATTTTTATGGGTCTCATTCTGTTCTAAATGACTGTATTAGCAGCACTTATATGAACTTCAATGGCAAGAGCATCATGTCCAAAAGAACATCTGCCACCTCTCCTTGTGTCTCACAACTCAACAGTACGTGCTGCACAAGGCCAATAGGATGAACAGAATAGTGGAAAGGTGGTTTGCAGATCAGCGTGGGCTTCAGTGATAGGATCAAGAAGAGCAAGGGTAGACTTTGGCCAGTGCTTTCAGGAGGAATTTTGTGAGTATTATAGTGGTCCCTCTGCTTCACTTCATAAGCTAATCACCACCAGGGGTCAGGAGAATTTACTTGGTAGCAGACCACAGATGTCAAGGTGGAAGATGGGGATTTTTGTTTTCTTTTGAAGCATAAGACACAGATCAGTGTCAAAGCTTGTTTTACAGCAAGATACAGTGCATTATATACTGTCTGTTTCTGGAGTGTGTGTGCATGTGAGCATGTATGAGTGAGATTCCCAGTTGGTTTAAATCCATTGTCTTTGGCAAAACTGTGTGCTGTACACTATCGAGAATTGGCTCACTTGCTGTTGATGTATTTGTTCTATTCTTATTTGTTTTCTCAAATGATTGTGTTCACTGGGCTACAGCTCATGAGCTCTCTTTTTATTTCAGGTTTATATTTCCTCAGCAATAATTTGATCATAAATAAGCACATTTTTAAGATCACCAGATAGACTAATGTGGAAAACTTTCTAGGAGAAAAGTTTTGAATATGATTTTTGAATATTAATTGTCTCATTGTAAAGAACAGTTCAAAAGAGAACATCAGATTTCTGGTTAAGAAAACAGCTTAGAGATACTTACCTTTTCATATTTTATTCCATTTCCACTTGCTTCTGTTTAGAACATTTCATAACAGTAAATATCCTTTCTGCCCTAAGCTAGAGAGTAAAAAAAAAGTGTGCTTGGATGTTTGACATTACTGGTCACTTAGACTTGCTGCTTTTTATCATGTGCATTGGCTGGTTTGTATGCATATTTTTTTAAGCCAAGATTTAAGATTTACATGTTATCTAGAATTTGATCTATAACTTGAAAGGCTACTGTAGCCACAATAAGAATGAAAATAACCCTAAACTGTTGAAAATTCAGCTCGGAGCACCCAAAGTGGTAATGACTGCAATAGTAGCTTTGTCGATATTTATAAATCAATGCAAACCAGAAACTGGATGTTTTAATTTACTACAGTTTCACTGTAACTGATACCCTCAAGTTTAGAGCTTTAAGCTTTGTGAAGTGCAATGTTATTGCAGGGCATGCATCCAATTTTTAAAACATTATATAGATTGGAGACAGATGAGTTTTCCAAATTATTTCAGGCCTATTTTGATTGAATGCCTGAGATTCATTTTCCAGTGGAAATTAATTGCATTGATGTGAAAACAAATGAACCCCAACCTCAAAATTAGCTGCAGGTTCCTGCACGAACCAGTACTTGAAAGAGAGGGGGTGTGCAGAGATAGTGATTGGGAATTACGATTACAAGGTACACTTTGTTGGTAGAATAAAATAGTCTTTCTTCAATGCCTGCTCTTTTTTGCTTTCTCCATTAGCATGCATGCATGCATAGAGAGAGAAATTTTCCCATGTATCTGTGGTTGCACATGAGTGGACAATGGCTTTTACCAGCTATCACTGCTTCCCCTTGTGTGCTGCTGGAAACCTTTACTGGCCTGTGTCAGCAGCTAAAGTGTCAGCAAAATCTCCCACAGCCTCTACCTGTAGTGCTTCTGTTGTTGTCATGGGGCATTTCTGGAGCACAAATTTCTTAGGGATTGTGCTAAGTGAATTTATTAGGGAATAGCAGCTAACATGTTTTCCACCCTTCAGTGAAATTTGCCTTAGCTATATAAAAACTGTGTTTGGGATTCCTGTTTCTTTGACTGATGCTCTCAAGCAGTGGATATCTCCCAGGGAGAGGTAAGCAGAGAAGGCAATGTGAACCCTTTGAATAACAAGAGCAAACAACACTGGCTCCGAGCTGATGTCTGTTGAAATACAGCTGCAGCAGTTCCCCATGACTTTGTTCTATCTGCCTTGCAATTCACCTCTTCTCTGTGCTCCTCATCATTTGTACTAATATAGCTGTCAGCTGGGATTTTTAGCATGTTTAAGAGATGAAGCGTGTGCAAAGGTTCCTCCCAAGAAATGGCATATATTCATTTTGATCTTCATGAAAGTTTGAAGGGAATCAGTGAAGTGGGTTGGGGGTGGGAAGAAGGTCACTGAAGACACAGAGCTATTTGGCAGCATTAAAATATTTTTACACCTGGAGATGACTTGCTGAACAGATAATTGAGAGTACACCTTCATGTATGTGCTCCTCTCCCTCCACCCGCTGAAACAACCAGCAGCTTTGAGACACTGAGCATATTTGGGGCTGTGACCATGGTGGGCCATGCTAACTTTCCTCTGGGCTGTAGAGAGAGGCTGGCACCACAGGAACAATGTGCTGATGGCAGAAGTGCTTGGGAAGAAATGAGCGTTAAAAAGCACAGAGTTTCTCTATGTTATTCTTGTTAAAGGATAGGATTAAGAGCTGGATTTTGGTCTGCTGCTGATGTCATATATGTTTTTCAAGCTTCTAATTTTCAATTTTGCCTTTTTCCTATTTTGTTTAGGAAGTAATGTAGAATTATCCTATCTAATGCCTTTCTTAAAGATTTTTACAGTATGTGTTACCTTAATAGTATTTTTGGTGTTGTGTGTAGAATTTAAATCTCAGTAAACAAACAATCTCACATGTATGTACACCTACATACTGTCTTCATTAGCGACTGTGCTCTGCTAGCCAGAGCAAACTCTGCTTTGCACAGTGCATACAGAAGTCTTGTGTCTTGTCAGCATGAGACAGGCTGAATCTGCCAGTGGCAGATGCTGGAGTGGTTTTCACTCATTTGGGCTGTTTTCTTTAGTCAAACTATTTTCTAGCAAAACTGTGATCAAATGCCTGCTCCATGCTCAGTCATAGCATTGCGGCTCCATGTGCTGTGAGTTGAATTGCCATGTGGTCTTGAGACTCAGCAACACTTGGAGCCACTGACTTTGTACAAGCTCTAGCCTGATGAAAATGAATGAGAAACCGATGGTTACAGTTTTATTAATTTATTCATTTGGAGCTGAAGAAATGCAAAGATTCAGATTAATTGCCTTTTAATTAACATTATTCTATATTTAAATTGCTGGGATATTCTTTTGGGGTCTACTGTGAACTGAATTAACAATGATCACAAACTAGCTTGCAATTTAAAGCCTTCCCTTATGTAGCAATCTTAATTTGATTAACTAATGCAGGACCCTTTTCCCAACCTCTTTGTACATAGCCATCTTGCCGCTCTAACTTTTACGACACTGGATGTGGGGGCCCACAGGGGCAACGCTGAGGAAGAAAAAGTCAGGAGAGGTAAAGCCACCCAAAATATAAGTATAGCAGTCCTGTCTGCCTGCAGGCACATGAAGACATCAGCAAGAACATCTTTCTTAGACACCCAGGCAGGCAAACATCTCTGAAACACGGGGGCATGAATCTGCTGCCGCAGCATCCATCATCCTGTGAGGGACAGTGAAAACATGTGCTGTCATCTTTGACATTTTAATTGAAAAGAAAGCTTACACAGATTTCGACCTTAAGCAGTATGTTTACACAAGTGTATACAGAGAAATAATCTGTCAGTTCAGTGCAGGCTCATTGCTATAGGAGTTGGTTTAGTAACTGAACAATCCAACATTAGCTCACACACCTTGCCTTGTTCCATGCCTCAATAATTTTTAGTAGAAATACTTTGCCTAGAGGCATGCAGTTATTAAAAAAGAGGCTCAGCTTGCTTAAAGTCTGGAATTATTAGCTCATGGTAACAAGCCTGCACTGGAGAAACTGTTGGTTCTTTGTTTTCATAACTTTGCTGTAATTCACCATCTTATTTTCAGAGACAAACTTCTGCATTGTTTGGGAAGTTAAAAAAATTAAAAAAAGAAAAAAGAAATCACTTCAAAAAGATTTTTTTTTTCATTTTTATTATAAAAAGGGTTTAAAAAGCTCTTTTGTTGTAGTATTTCTATTAAATTGCACTGGTCCAAATAATAAGGGTAAATAGACAATTTTAAGAAATTTGTTGTTACCTCATTTCCAATACAGGAATCAGTTGGTAGCAAGTACTCAGTGAGAGCTTTCTGAAGACCCTCTCAGCCATTTAAGAGTAAAATGTGCTTTTACTCCATCCTTTTTGCAACCTACTATCCCTTTCAGATGCAAAGTTGTGAAGGTCAAATGAAATCCATTTGCACTGCTGTAACATGTGTGTGAAAGGAGTCACTTGGGCGAATGAGGGCTCCAGCACCTTTAGATAGCCCAAACCTGGCAGATGACTTACTTGGTGTTCAGTTGTCACTTTCTCTGGATGTTGGGGGTAGGTTTCTTTCCAGCTGTTTAACCTGTTAATATTTTTCGTCTATGAGCCTCAGATTTTCAAATTTTCTTAATTTTGCTCACCAGTCTGGAATCTTAAACCCAGATTTTAAAAAGAATTGTCATGCTAAAAAGTGTTTATGTAAGCTTTATTGCTTTTATTATTCCTGGTTTTAAGTCAGCTGTCATTTGATGCATTTGCATATTACAGCTACCTATTTTTCCAATGAAAAATGATACACCTTTATTTGTGAGGCTGCAAAATAATTTGTTTTCCTGAAGAACTAAGCTTGGTTCTCTTTGAGCTGAGAGATTGCAGTGGCAGTGGAAGCAGTTTGATATCATTGCTTGCTTTAATGATCCAATCATATTTATGCTGCAGCTTTTTGGGTTTATTCCACTTCTTTTTTTCTTATTTTAATACAAGAATGTGTTTTTATATGGGCTAGTTCTTTATAATCCCTCGAACCTGCCTTTTGCAGTGTTTCCCTGTTTTGCTTTAACTATGCCATTAACCCTCACATATCATTTGTGAGTTCCAGCTGTGTGCATAACACTGTGCAGAACATAAACTTCTCTGAGGAGGTTATAGTCTAAGAAACCATTCTAGCTTTTCTTATTTTTCTTGTAATGGGTCAGGCAATAAGACCCAGTGAAATATTTAGAGGGAAAGAAAGATTGAAACCAGCAGTTTCTAAGACCTGTAAGAGCCAAAAGGCAAATGTTAATGGGTTTTGTGAGGCTTCGAAGGACCTGCTGGTCCTTGTACTTGTGCTGAATTTGCAGAGGTTCCTTAAACATGTGTTCAGGAAACATAGGTGGCATTAGCACAATCGGAGTTTCTAAAGGCAAGATTTATCATTGACTAAACCTTTAAATAGACTTTGGACCACTAAATATATGATGGGGCTGCTGATTTGTGGGGCTTTTTTCCTACAAGTTCAGGTGAAAAATACAGAAGTCTTAACAAATTTTGAAGGCATTTTTCCACAGAATGATAGTATTTTACTGTATATATATATATATATATATATATATATATATATATATCCA
>JACBWW010000012.1:7066076-7198749 GCA_020086605.1 Lanius collurio
CTGTAAAAGCAGCTTGCAGCTGGTCTGTGCAACCACATGCTACAGGGAACTTACTTTCTGCAATGAAAAGTTTAATTGTGACAGTACCTGGCTGTCAGTGAGACTTTCAGAGGTTAAACTGCAGCCAGCTGTGCTTATTCTCAGTATGGTAAGCTGCTTGGGGGCTTCAGTCTGAAAGCTGCCCAAACCACATGCATATACTGACATCCCTTGAAAAGATCCAGGCTGCTGGCATGCAGTGATTGCTCCTCATTACATTGATCATAACTATATCATTGCTGCCTTATTCACCTCTTTCTTACTATTGCTTCCACTCACTTGCTCTGGTTTTTAACTTGATCCCCAAGCTTTTTGGGGCAGGACTTCACCTCACCCACAAATTTTAAACCACGGCTTCTAGGCATTACTGTAATAAATGTGTAGATACATACATGTTATACATATATATAAAAATGATCAAAGTCTGATCAAGTGTGTTGTGTAACTGCAGTATGATACAGAAATCCCTCAGCCAGTGCTGACCTGACATGGCAAATCGCCACAGCACAACCAGCCACCTGTGGGCTGCTCTGGTGCGAGTTGGCTGGGTCAGAAGGGTATAGAAAGTGAAGAGATGGGTTCCTTTACTCCAGTGCAACTTGGTATACTTCTGGCTAAACTTTTTCCACACCAGAGCTAACTGAAGTGGAACAAACAGGGTTGTGATGTAGGTATTCTTGGTGACCTTGCATGAATGCTACGTGCAGGGGAGTAAGGAGCAGGAGAGAAGTCATGGTAAGACCCACTGACCCAGAGTGCGTTACCATAATAGAAAACATTCTACAGTGACACTTTAAATAGCATCAGTCCTTCTGCACACAGCTGCACATGGTCTAGGTGAGTAGGAATTTACTCTCATGAGACCTCAGCAGCAAATTGTCACCTGCCCAAATTATCCCTGAAGACTTCAAGTTAAGGGAAGCCTAGTCTTGTAACAGACAAATGTAGTGTTTAGTCATCAGGCAATCAGTTGCATCATATCATACAGAGAATTCAGTATTAATCTAGGAGGCACATACTGAAGTATATATCTCACAGATATTGGATTGCCTTAGAGGAGTTATCTTTAATCATTGGGTAGAGTCATATGATGGAACATGATCAGGTCACCATGGTTTAGCAGGGTACCACCCATCTGTTCAGATGTTAATAAGGGTGACTCATGGTGTTAGCATGACCATGCAGAGAAAGAAGAGCCAACATGGTCACTTACAGCAGCTTGGCTAACTTGTGGTATTTTACTAAGCCACTGTAATGCTGACTATCCCGGCCACACATGCCCAAAGAGACAGTGTGCAAATGCTGCCCAAGACCCCATCGTGTCCAACAGCAGGCTTCCACTGGAAAACAATGAAAATTATTAAATTTTGGAAAAACACCATGGTTAGACAGATTTTTAGTGAAGTTGAGCACCTGCCAGTTCTCTATCTTATCTGTTCTTTATTTGTGGACTGTTTGCCCAACAGCCCTATTTATTTAGCAACGCAGGTGCCAAAGAATGAAAATCTCTCAGTCAGCAATATTGACTGACAGGCTGCAGGCAGTACCTCCTCAGCATTTACAGAGAGGAGCAGATTCAATATGTCCAAAATTAAAAGTAACAATTATAAACTCTCACTGACTTTGCTGCCAGATAGAAAGCAACAACAAAAGAGATTGTGTTGTCCTTGGAATAAATGTCTCAGACAAACTGAGTATCTCAGCCTGTACGGTTTTGTACCATGCCCATTCCCTGACCTCTGTGAGAGTGAGTGTGCAGGAGCACATGCTAAATCCATGACCTGTGTTCAGTGCAGGAGCAATGGAAGTATCCACGAGTACTGGCCAATGTCAGTTTCCCTGATACAGGAGGGGGGAATCCAGTGTGCGTTATGTAGCACTTTTATGGATGGCAGGAGCACTGCAGGCTTTTCAGCAAAGAGGTTCAACATTGAAGTGCAAGGCTTCTCTGACTGCTCTGCTCCTCTTTTAAAAAACAGACTTGGGAACAGACTAGCAGGAGTGTAGCAAGAAAATCCACCTGAAGTACTGAAGAGTTTTTCCCTCTAGCTAAGTGTAAAGCATGTACTCTCTCCTAAAATGAAGCAGCATTAAAGGTAAAACTGGGGACAGCAAGGAAGATTCTTAGCCATTTTAATAAATACCAATAATTCCCCTTTGCCCAAGCCTCATATTTCCAAACTCATTAAAGCAATTTTGGAATTTTTTTTGGCTCTGAAACATATGAGCAAAACCCAAACCATGCTGTCCCTTGAGAATCACTTGCACAAATTGTACAGGTCAGGCCAAAATAAGTTTCTGTCAAACAGCCTAACACCTAAGCTTATTATGAAACTGGTGAATTGTACAAAGGGTCTGTATGTGGGACACTCTCAGAATGAATAAAGGTGTGGAGGGGGCTCTTGTCATGGTACCTGTTTTACTCTGACCCCACTGAAAACTCAAGCAGTATTTTTATTGGACCTGTGGTTCTGGACAGCGCTGTTCCCATAGATACTGTCTAAGTTGGTGGACTCAAGAGAGCTGCAGAGTGGGCAGGTGGGTGCACACCTCAGTCTCATTCCAGGCCAGGCAGGACATTGCACCACTGCTTTCTCCTTTCCTGCCCACTCTGCCTGCCTGCTGTCCAGGAGGAAACCAGAGCTGCAGCACACTCTGTTCTGCCCCTCAAATTACCCAGCATGGGGGTCCCAGCCCTGCTATCTGACACATGGACTTTAAAGCATGAGGTGGAGAAGACCTGTTTGAATTTGCTGTCTGCTGCTCTACAGGGCAGTAGTTCTGGCGAGGATGGGCCAGTGGGAAGTGGGTGCTGCTTGTGAGAGTCACCATAGCCCCTAAAAACAAACTAAGACCTCCTCCTCACTCAACTTGATATATCCTCACATTTTTATTTTCAGAAAAGCACTGAATCTGCTTTTCATGCTGTTTTGATCCTGTACTATTTATTTGTCAGTCCTCATCTGTGAATGAGTGCTGGTACATGGAGCATCTAAGTGGACAGTAGAATGGGTCAGGGTCTGTGTACTTTGAGGATATTTTCTGAGCTCATTTTTCCTGCACTGCATCCATTCCACTTATACCACCTCCACAGCTTCCGAGGCTTATCCATGTACTGAGCTGAATGTGGAGTTGCATATCCCAAAAATTCATTCATGCTCCCTCACAGAACTTACTGCACTCTCTCACTGGATCACACCACACATTTGGAAAATGTTGTCTTGATTTTTTTTAAGGTGATATGAAGATGTAAGTACATCATATTCCTCCATCAGCAGATAACCAGGAAGGCATAGGAAGAACTCCTGGTCTGTGTCTGAGATACATTTGTTGTTATTTTTGAGTTTCTTTCTTCCTCTTCTGAATAAGTACTGTATGTGTCTGGGAGGATTTTTAAAACATCCTTCAAAACACAGGCTTTCTCTCTCCATGGAGAACCAAGACAAAAGGATGGGTTCAGTTGTGTGCAGCTGGTAAAGAGGGCAGCTGAGGGCAGAAGAGTGGGAGGAGCAGAGTGTCTGAGTATGAGGGAATTGTCAGGGCAAGGATTTTGAGGTGGCATTTGTTGGGATATAAATGTTTCTGGGGAAACAGGGTTGAAGAGATGAGTGTTGAAGGACTGCAGGTCCAAGGATGGGAACTACTGGGGAGTTTTAAAGAAGAGGGGATTAGGTGGTTTGAGGTCTTGCCAAAAAAAAAGAGGCTTGGATGTCAGAAGAAGGTGGTTTTGCTGTCAGACAGGCACCTACACTTTGGGAGCCTGGATGTGGTGCCCTCCATACTGGCTGTCTGTGAATCTCATTGCTCACAGCCTTCGGGCTTTTTGCATGTTAGATAACTGGAAGTGACAGCTAAAGTTAGAGGAGGGATGTATATATCCATGGTTGCCAGTGCCACTTGCAATTAGAGGGGCAAAATGTATCACCCATCATTTGGTGAGACACAGTTCAGGTCAAATGGGATAGTCTTCCCCCTGCTCCTCTAGGGTTATGACACTGCTTCCTTGACCCAGTCAGCCCAGTTTTGAGGTGTGGATTAATCACTGAAGCAAAGGATGCTTCTGCCAAGGCTGAAAATCAACCATGATGTTTAGAGGCTCTAAACATTTTAGACTCCTTCCATGATCTCCCCTGCAGAGACTCTTCAAGCTCACAGATAATGCACCCTGTTTTCCAGTCCTTCTCATACCTTTTGGAGGCAACTCTCCTTCCCAATAAACAGTCTAAACCATGTGCTATACAGAAGAGCATCCTGTTCTCTGAGAATTTAACATACCTACTTGTACCTCAATATTGTTGAGGTGCTGTATGTGAAAACTTTATTTTCTAGCTTTTTGAAGAGGTAACAAGTTACACTCACCTCTAACTTCAAGTAACTCACACTTTCTTCAAAACTAAAAGAAACCCCAAAACAGCAAAAAACTGATAATATAACTCCCAGGACCACGTTCTTAAAGGCTTTTTTCAAAGTGCAGTCCCAGCATTTTTTAATCCATTACTTTTATGGTTCTTCTTCGTGAGTGGGCCTGCTTTCTCACATGCCCAGTTTTCTCTGTGCTGTACTTAAAAAGTCTTTTGAACCCCTTTAGCCAAAATAATTCACTCTGCTTGTCTATAGTCCATACATTTTGCTTCCATAAACTGCTTAATCTGAATATAATTCTCCTAATTTAATTTCTCCTTTTTTTTCCCCCCCATTTTTTTGTGTCCTGATGGTGTGCTAAGTGGTAAAACTAGTAATCTTGCTTTAGAACAAAGGCTTAGTAGAGTTTCACAGGAGACATTATCAAGGGTGATTTGAAATACTTATTTTAGTGTAGCTTATTTACAGGTGATAAAATTTAAAAATTAACTTGAGATGTAATTTTCTGTCATAGTATGTGAAACTATCATGCAGATATTTTTGTTCCTGAGGGCTAAATTTACAGCAGTGCACTAATGCCAGAAAATTTTCCTGCTTTGTCTGTAGAAATCTTTTGCTAGCCACAACCATGCAGAGGTGCTCAGACTGAGACCAACTGATACGTTTGCATTCATGTTGTATCAGATTAATTACACTGGTGCTTTAACTGATAAAGAGAAGAAGGAAGGTGATTCACCTTCTCTTTGAAGTCTTTATGTTCCATTGATTTATGCAGGAAGGGACAAATCCTGGGTTGGTTTATCTTCGAGCTGCCTGTGCCTACCAATGGCTGGCAGGGTAAGGCTTGTTCGGGTCTCCACAGCCCATGACAGCTTTCTTTTCTTTTCTCTTCTTCTAGGCCTGTCCCAGGTTCTCTGTCTTCACTACTGCACCTACACAACCGACAAAGACAGCCTATGCCTGCCTCTATGCCCGGCACCCTGCCCAACCCTACCATGCCAGGATCTTCTGCTGTACTCATGCCTGTAAGTTTTCTGGTTTGGCTTTTTTGCAGGGATGAAAGCTGTGTTGTGTTTGATTCAATCTAAGCAGAGGTGAAAGTCTGCTGGATTTTCTAAAAATCCAGCATAATAAGTTAAGGAAGCTGGACCTTCTATAATGCTTCATCTTAGACAAGAGTATTTCTGATGAAGTTAATGGCATGCTAATTAGTGTGAGAGTGATTAGAAGGAGTTTACATGAGACTTCAATTTGTGATTCTCATACTTGGTCATGTAGGTGAAATCAGTATGTCTGTGCTGGAACAAAAAGATTTTTCTGAATTGAGAAAAAAATTGGAAAAGCAATGTACATAAGTTATGTTTGTGAACTCTAAGTGAACCTCTTGTGTGGGAGATAACCAGTTAACAAGAAGGAAATGTAACTTACTTTTCTGGCCTGTTAACTTGCGCTTGTTTAGAACTAGGTAACAATTGCTGCTCATCTCTCCTCATTTCTGAAGGGATGGGAATATTTCCCATTTTATGGAAGCCAGTGGGCTGCTTTACAATTGTAGCTTAAATGACTTTAACCTTTTAACGTTTTCAGTATAAGACATTTGGGCAGGTTAGGGGTGGACAAAAGTAAGGATGACATGGGGAAGAGGGGATGGACAAAGAAGTTTTTTGCTTCATTTCACTGTGTTCAGTTTGTGAGACAAACCTGAGAGCGATTGACCATGGGAGGGAGAAAAGCACTGTGTGTTCTGGCTTTGCTGGATCAAGGGAAACACTCCGCAAGGATACGAAGGTTCAAGTTTGGCTACTATTTGAACAGTCATGAATAAATTACTAATTATTAACTTGTCAATAAGGCTCTCCTGGAATATCGATCAGGAAGTTTAATAGAAAAAAGTAAGACAACATTTTGGGAAGTTTTTTTCTGGCACGATTCCCAAGGAACCCTCAATGCAGCAAGCATCCAGCAACTGTGTAAGTTCGGTGGCTTCACTCTGCTGCTGGGGAGCCCTTTGGGCAGCTTCACTTGCAGACTAGCAGGTGTGCTCTGGCTGCAAGCCCTGGAAATGTGAGACAGACCCTGTCAGTGCTGGCTGCCCCTCCTGCCCCACAGCATTTCTGAAAGGGCTGCAGGGGAAATGGCAGTGGGAGGTGCTCCTACCCCATGGAGAGAGAGGGTAAGGGGGCCTTGGCAGCTTTTCTCTGCCTGTGGACAGTGGGATATTCACACTTCCCCAAAGCCCATCACCCATTCTTTCAGGCATCATGGAGTGTGGGAGACAATACCTCACTGCAGGACACAAAATATAGCTCCCCTGCTTGGATTGCTCAGAAGGACCCAGAAACATCCTTTTTGTAGGGGCCAAAGATTCGAGGGACTGGCTCAAGGCAAGATGGGATGCTCAGCTCTGGCTGGAAACAGCACCATAATCCTGCTTACCACCCCAACAAGGCTGAGCAGTGTATGGGGCTCGTCTCTTTTTGGGGAATACCCTCTAGGAAATGATTTTATAGAGGACTTACTGCCATTAGGTTTTGTTTGTATTGCTGCCTCCCAGCCTAGTGAGATTAGCTTGCAGAAAGGGCTCTGAACAGCTAGGAGAAGCTTTGATTTGTTTTTTGCTATCTCAGCAGTGCATGAAAGCTTCCCTTACAAGACATATGGAAAACTCTTCCCAGCTGAGCAGTCCGAGTGAAGGAAAAACAGCCAGCTTGTTTTCCATATGCTTGAGATTGTAGATTTTTATTTATACTTTTAACAAGCTAAGTTGGGCTGCACTGGAAGGGGAATCTACAATTTTATACAGTGATGCTTTTAAAACCACTTAACTCTGAGTGTTGTTATACTGAAAGGGGGAAAATCATTACAAAAAAGCGCAAACGTGGGTGGCTGCTACATCTGTTTATTAAAGAACCCTTTTCTTTATAATTGGCTGTGAGTTTTCAGGGCCGATTCTGATGAAACACACACCTACATGCATACACATATGCAATTCATGACACAGATTGTTATTTTCCTGGTCATGACTTGAAGAAATAAAGCTGAGTCCATTTAAATAGAAACTGGGAATAAATTACTGCAAATGTCTCCAGATGTTTTCAAACAATTTTTTTTTTCTTTTAAAAGATGGAGCGACAAATGTCAATGAACTCCAACATCATGGGGATGCAGGGGCCGAACCTCAATAATCCATGTGCTTCACCTCAAGTTCCCCCAATGCATTCAGAAGCCAAAATGGTAAAAAGAGAATTTTTTAAAATTACTGTATTTTCTCATATTGCTGTTGCATACCAGTTACCCAGACAGTGGGGGGGATGTAGCCAGACACCGCTTACTTCATTCTTAGTCATACGTTATACTCTTTTTTAATATGCTGCAGTAAATTGCCTTTGTGTCTATGAACTTTCAAGATGTTGCTAGTCCTAACTGATCTCTCGGTGAGAGGGAACTGAAGGGTGAGCTATCTGATCCATACTGTGCTAAACAGGCTATAATGGTGTCTGTGCTCCACAACTTGACCTAAAGGAAATTATCAGTTAATAAAGAGTGAGGTAAAAGTGCTGTGGAGGGAGTGTACGTAGTCCTTGCTTTTTCCAGATAGGAGCATGGTGTGTCAGAGAAGCACACCAAACAATATCTGTATATAGGAGTGGGATATTTTCTTTTACTGGAATGCAACAAAGGTGTTCCCATCAAAAAGAAGTGTCAGAATCTGGACAAATGTTATTTATTTATGTGAGTCAAATGTCATTACAAAAAAAGCAAAATGGTTTTTTAAAGGTGTTCTACATCTTAAAAGGTCAAGGCTTCTCAGGCATATTGACTGATATAGGATTAATGTAGGTAAACTAAACTACAGGTGGACATTAGTTAGTTTTCCCCAGCTTTATATGCACTCTTGTGGACGTATTTGGTGCTAATATCCTTGGAATCAAGTTATCAGTGTAGAAATGCTTTGGCTTTTTAAGTTTCAGAACTGCTATTTGCTGCTGTCTAATGGAAATATGAGGACAGAAGTTTTTAGTTTTAACTCTGTAGGGTTTTTATGCTCTCAAGATACCTCATCATAGTGGAAAACAGGAGTAACTTCTTTCAGTGGCATTCTGCCAAGGCAAAATTGTCATAAGTGAGAGAATGAAATCAAGCCGACAAAGATTAAGCAACCACATATTTTTATATATTTCTACTTTGCATGACTGGTACGGCTTTTAAAGTTGTTGTCATCTATCCTGAGGCAAAGAAAAATATCTACTTGTCTATTGATATGGTGCATACAGTAGACTCTGGGTTAGGAGAAACAACATATATGAGCTTATTCTACCTCTGTTTTCTTAGGTTGGGTAGGTCATGCCTCTGCCTCACTGTTGGTCTGGGTTAGGCTGTTAACCCAACCTCTGTTAACACTCTGTCTAAAACCACACTCCGTAAACATGCAGCCAGTTGGCCAGAAGAAGAACGATAGCCAAAAATGCTGCCTCCCCCAGCCAAGGAAAACCTGTGGTCGAGAGTTCTCTCTGCTGTACCACACAGTGACGGTGACATGCCAAATGGCAACAGCATCTGCAGCAGAGCTTGTTAAAAACTTTTTGGAATATGCAAGTGTTTTTTCAATGCAAGTGTAGCTGAGCCAACCTAAATACTTCTTGGCTGAATAAATCCAAAACTGGCATCTGTTTTGGGGACTAAAGGTTCTGTAGTTTACTCTCTCCCCACACCCCCTGCCTCTTTTTTACTGGTAGTGTGAGGTTACTTAAGAACAAGGTTAAATTATTGGTGCATATGGTGAGAATTCTGTGCTTTAATAACTGAAATTGTACGTTAACACAAATTACCTTTTAATATAGGTAAGCAGGTTTTGTTCCTAAATCTAATGTATGAATGCATTTTAATGTATGAAGAAATTGCTATCAGTTCCAAAATACAGCGTAGTGAACAAGCAGAGCCTTTGCTTCTCAGGGCCTTTCTGCCACCCTTCCAAGGGTAGCAAAAATCTGCACACATTAACTCTTAAGAGCTACAATTCAGAGTTCCAGGACTTTTCCTTTTTTCAAATGCATGTTTGGTGCTTTTAAAATATTTTATATTTCTATATTCTAATTTTATACTTTGTTTTTTTATGAGCACACATTTAATGTAAAAAGCCTCTTCATTTAGCTTTGAGGAATATGAATCTACTAACAATACTCTGCATGAATACAAAGTAAAAAAAAATGGAGGAAATATTTAGAGCAAAATTATTTCTTACATATAAGTTTGTGGATTTTAAATCAGAATCATCTGTATTACAGAGATGTTTGTCCTCATTATTAACTTTTTCACTTTTCTTCATGCTTACAGCATGAAACTTCACAGGCTGGTGACTTTTTAAAAAAAGTTAAAAGTGGAGGTGCTTAGTACCTTATCAGACTGTGTCCTGCATTAGGAAGGAATTTCAGATTTCCCTGGATTCTGCTAATGCTATTACTGCTGGTGCATTTAGTGCTGCTTATGTTCTTTTTGGCTGGCCCCACCCCAAGAAGAATGTATGTGTCAAACGCCAGACAGAGTCATCTAAGATGCTTGTAGCTGGTGACTGAAGTAGCTGAGGAAGTCCAGGGGACTTTGGGCCTGATTCATCAGGTGCCCAAATCCATGGGAGTATCAGCACTTTTGGGAGGCCTACGTGAGAGAATGCAGGACAGGCTCCTGTAAATGTGAGACCCAGATGTGAGACCAAATCCTTCTGGCCTCGTGGCAGTATGTACCTGAGCAATGCAAGCACAGTTTGGTATGCAGCAGTCATAATACTATTTGGTGACACATGTGACTTAATTTGCCTCTATAAAATGCATATGAATAAATAATATCCATGCGGATGCTGTGTGATGCCAGGATTTTTAAAGAAAGCAGATAGACAGCAAAAGATTCATACCATTGATTGGTTCATAATTTGTGTATAGTGGGAAATGGAAGCCAGTCTGATAAATATATACATTGTGGGATATACAAGTACATCTACACACACATATAGAATATATGTGGCATTAATGTAATGTTTCTGTAATAAGAAATACATATTTTGGTCACCTTGTATCATCTGGGCAATTATGGAAAGCCACACTCTGCCACCCAAGATGCTTGCTTCCTGGTTTAATTTTTTTTTCTGGAGAACGTTCCATCAATACTAAGGTATTGTAGATGACATCTCAGAACTGATTTAATTTATCTCAGCAATCTCAGTTTCCCTCACAGTATACCTCTCAATTAGGTTATCACCTAATGCTTTAAAACTGTCCTAGTAAATGAATGAGTGAACATCTAAATCAATACTGCTTTGTTCTTAGATTCACAGCTGAGTGGATAAAACTCTTATGCTGCCCACCAAAAACACACATTGATTTTATATAATATTAAATATATTGCATTGGAAAGAGAGGGATACATATAGCTCTTAAGTGTACATGGTAAAAATATGCAGAGTAGCACATGTAGCATATTAACATGTGGTTCACTAGGCTGAAAGCATTATTAAGTTAGAACTGTTGGCAGTGCCTTTGCCTTAATATACTGCCTACATACAGTTTGGTTTTGCAGTTTCAGAGGATTGGAGGTTTCAGAACTCAGAAGTGCAATACTGTGTGGATTACTGGAGTGGAAGATAAATAGTGTGCACTGAACCGTTGGAAGCCTGTGTGACAGCAGGTCTTCTGGATGGAGCTGATGCCTTTCTATCTGAATTTTTCAAGGCATTGATCTTTACCTGTAGAAACTAACAGCCTTTGAAAGGAGGTATAAAAAGCATGCTGGCAATGAAAGAGTTGAACTTAAAAATACAGTTCTCAATTTAATCTATTATTTTTTTCTTTTACAATTTCTGTCTGCCACTTGCTGGATATGTAGTTTTATAAAATTTAAATAAAATATTATATATGTAGCTTGGCTGTGCTTATAATTCTTACAGAACGTGTATCATTCTTTAGAAAATAAATTATTTCTGTAACAGAAGTGCATAGGACTGTGGGCTGTTATTTTTGCCTTGTAAGCATTACTAGGTTGAACAGCAAAAAAATAAAAGAAAATATATGAAAGTGTCTGTCAGATGAAAGACTGAAAACATAACCAGAAAAGCAATAAATTGGTAGAGTGCATGTTCCTAATTATAATAGTAAAATAACTGAACCTCCTAATTTACTTAAGAATGCTGGACAGCTTTCGCAGAGGAGGAGGAGAGAAGTGAAAGAAATTACAGTGAGCCAGTTGTCATCAGCACTAATTTCTATTCAACTGAAGTAGAGGTAAGGGGCCAGATCCTACTGGTGGCTGTGTAAATCCCAGTTGAAACATCATGCTATCCCAGAGGAAAGGCCAGGCCGTCTGCAGAGACCTGGGTGCATTTTGTATGGCTCCAAGACAAGCACGTCTTGCTATCTCCAGGAGCACAACCTGTCAGCCAAACAGCAAAGGTTCAGCCACAGAGGTGGAGGGCTTCCATCAGATGCAGATTGTGGTCTGAGTTTGGATGGAGTCTTCTGCTGCTCCTTGCTTTACAAAGCAAGTGTGCTCCTGTGCCCTGAGCTGTGATGGTGCCGCTGGTGCAAAGTGAGGAGCAGCTGGAGTAAGCTCTTACCCCGACCCTGCTTTGGTGCTCGGCTCAGTCATTGCAGCAGCCCTCGGATGTGGAAGCAAAGCGTGCTGCCCAAACAGCAGTGGCTGGGACAGCTGGTGGCCTAGGGAAGGACATCCCTCTGGATTCCAGCTCTGAGCCCAGGTTTCCAAAGTTTCCATATTGATTTTAGGCAAGGGGATGACATAGGCAGTCCGGGCAGGATCAGAGCCACTGAAGCTCCAGGTTTAGATACTTCACACTTTGTGACTGAGGATACTTTGTTGAAAAAAATGAATGATTTGAAGTCTATGTTTTCCTATCAAGCTGGCTGGGAATGGAATCACTTTAGTAGAACAGCACATATTGCTTCAGGGCCAGGCAGCTTTTCTTTGCATGAATTCTGGACTACTGAGCAGAAAAAAAATGTTGCATCTCTGCAGAGCTTTCAACAGCAATTGCTCATCTTGTACTTCACAATAAAGCAATGAAAGCAGTATAAGAGAAAAAAAAAAAAGTGCAAAACAAAGTCTTCCAAATAAAAAATAGAGTTGTGACTAAATTTCCTGTATCAGTAACTGAAAAGTGTTTTCACAGAAGGGACTGTTGTATAGTTAAAACCCATGGTGCTTCTGCAACTGTTGACAAAACTTACTCTTCTGAAACTGTATCTCCTGTTACATTTGTGCTTATGTTTTAAAGTCCCCAAAGCCAAACTTTCAGTGTGCTCTTGATCTGTGCTTTAAAACCTTTCCCGGGCAGTAGCTTTGCCTGCAGACATTGTGCCTTGCTGTGGATTAAGTTATTATCGTGATGGGTGAAGATAATCATATTCTGGTTTGTTTACTGAAACAGGACCTTGTACCCGTCATGCCTAAATTCTGGATTATGTACTAGACTGGGTAGGAACTAATTCTTCTTAAGCTGTCAGTGGCTCAGTAAGTTCACTGGGGAAGCAAGGCAGCTCAGTTACTCATAGCTGCTGCGAATATGCACTGAATATCTGATCTTGCTCTCCCGAGTGCATACGAATTGCGTTGTTTCTTGCAGGCACAAGTTGTAACAATTCCTTGCATTTTTCTTTCTTTGTGTCACTTTATCCTGCGGTGATCTTATCAGCACTATTTCCCTAGAAGAATTTGGATTCTTATTATTTTGTTTGCCTTGATTCAGCTGGGTGTTAAAGTGACCTTGCTTTCTCCCCCACCCACCAGCCCTTACCCTTTCTCCCTGTTTCTCCACCACCCTCCTTCCTTAGAGGATTTACCGTCTTTGTAGATTTATTTCTCTTTCTCCTTTTCTCCCCAGTGTCCACCCTGATTTTGTAACCATAGCAATAACTGAAATACAATCCTAATATTTGCTTGCTGTAGCTATCATCTAGCCCAACAGATGAACTGTTGGCTTTTGTGTGTCATAAGGTTTTGAAACTTATGTCTGATACATCCATATATGTGAGGGTAATTTGTTTGGTGCCCAACTGTCCCTTACAGAAAAGGTTTTGTTTGTATGAAGTTCTGTGTCAGTGGGTGCTGGTGCAAGTAAAAGCAAGCCCTTGTGGTAGTGAAGCTAGGGAAGGAAACTGTAAAAATAAAAACATGGTTGTGTTACAGGGAAGTTCTGCTTCATGTAGATATGTTTCAGTCTCTTGCTTGGAATATGTACAGCTTTCATTTTCCAAGATTTTTGCAAGATCCACGAATAATGGAAATTGTTTTGCACTTCAGGCTGTTGCACATTAAGCCTAGCATTTTATTGGGATATGCTAGTGCATCTCATCACAAGTGATGGACTTTGGGGTGGAGGAGATGGTTTTACACATTTTACCAGCCCCATATTTTAACCAGCGAGGACACAAGAGCTGGAGGAAAAATTCTCATGGCAATAAATCTCTTCTTTATGGACAGGCTTAAAAAGCATTTTCTAAAAACTATGCAGTAGCTAATGAAGTAGTTTATTAATTATGATAGTCTTCCTGTGAGATAAATAATTTCAGACTGTTGAACTGAGACAGAAAATTGAAGTGACTCACTAGAGGCCACACAATTTGTCAGTGGAAGAGCTGAAACAAGCACAGAAGAATTTCTGGCTGCCAGTTCCAGAAAACACAATTTCTGTCTGAGAAAAAAATTATGTATTTTTTTTCAAGTTAATATTAATGTTGGTAATATCAATGTAATTGTTGAAATACACTGCTTTTTCATGACTACTGAAAGAATGGGAAGACTGAACTCCTCAAGCTTATAGGGGGTGCAGGCTCAAATTTAGGATTCAAATATGAATGAAGGTGTCACTTTGTGCTTGGATTTAATGCCCCTGAAATTTCCTGAACCTTACTGATGAGATTTTGGCTCAGAATGACAAAAATTAACTGATCTTCTGAGACTTCTGTCATCTGAGATGATGGAAGCCTTGTGAGATCAGCTTCCCTGGCATCGTGGCTTTCACTGAAATCTCAGGAGAGCACTTACTTTCATATAATGTCAACCATATCCAAACCAGGACTAACGAATACCCCTGCAGAGCTCCTTCAAAGATCACAGACATATTTGAAACACTGCTACAAGCTGTGTGCAGTCCGAGGGAGCATTCACGGAATTTGTTTTTTCTTCTGTCAGATATGGCCAGTGACACTTCTCAGTGCTGGGAAGGCTATATCCTGTCTTCCAGATGTTCATTAGTGCAACTTCTCATTTATGTTCAGAGGAGGTAATTTAAAAACTGGGACAGGCTGAGTCTCCCTCCCTGGAAACACTTACACAGCAAACTATGCTCAGCTCTGTTTTTTACTAGCAAATTGCTGGCCAGTAAAGTTTATCTGAGATTTTAGTGTATAAAATGCTATGAATAATCTTCCCAAATGTGCTCTGTATTCAGACTGCATGGGATGTAGCACAGTTAGTTGTGTCCTCTGCACTCTGTATCCCCTTTATTCTATGACTGCTGCAGAGCCTCCTTCATGGGATGCCCCCCCGGGGCCCCCAAACTGCATTTGCTCCGTTTGTTGCTCCTGTGCTGAGGACTGACTCTGGCAACGTAGGCACATCCAGGTTGCTCTGCTTTAGATAGTTTCCTTTGTTTTAAAGAACTTACTTTACAAGGCAGACACTAAATTACTGGACATAGCTGGAATATTGCAGAGGCAGGGGGTCTTTGACCAGCTGAAGGTGAACTATCATGAAGAATTGACTAGAAAACTGTCAGTTTTTTTAGGAATAGAATTTTTTATGCTTCTAGTCATGTATGTGATTTTTTCCTCCTATTTTTATATTAAAATCAGACTGAAACCAACTAGTTTTCATATTGAAATATGTTCCACAAATCTTACCTTAAGATACTTTCAGATTCTTCTTTTAGTAACAATATCAGTGGGGAAGTACTTTAATTTAGGATTGTTGCCATCATTATATACGTTTTCATTTATGAAAGCTTGTTTTTAAAATTATGTTGTTAAAAAAAAAAACAGGAAAGCTTTTGTAAAATAGAAAACGGCAGACAGGATTCCTGGAGTTTTGTTGTTCAGTCTACTGGAAATAATTTAAAACCAAACATCCACCTTTTCACTGCAACTCCTCTCTCTCCATTTTAGTCTTCCAAAATGACTGTTCAGAAAGGAGACAAGCCCCATAAGCAACTTAAAATAGAATTTCATAATCCTCTACCTTTAAAAAGCAGAGTCAAGGTTTTAGGTCTAGTCAAAGATTACTTTTTCAAATTTAGCCCTGATCCTCGGCTGTAAATCTGTATAAGTTGACTTCAAATGAATTCTGTGTTTTTTGCATCAGCTGAGGACCTAGTTTATACTTCTGAATCTCAAAATTTCCTTTAGGCAAGATTTGGCCCTTCCAGAATTTGATACTGCCAGGTAAGCATTTTGTTTATTTTGTCTTTAACCTTATTTTAGTTAGAATCTATATTCTTTATTTTACAGAATATTCTACAGACTATATACAGTCTGACTATAGGGCATATTTGGGAAGATTATTCATAACATTTTATATAGAAATATTTAGTACATATTTGCCTCTTATACTTGCACCCTGGTGTTTTGACAACTGCTCCAAAATCTTATATGAACTTTATCTGACTTCATTTTTCAACCCTGCTTCCTGTAGGTGTTCATTACATAATATTTTCTCTAATCCCTGAAATACTATCAGAAGATTTTTATAATTGATTCATCACACCAAACAATCACCAGCAGTTTTGTGACAGTTATTGGTATCTGTCCCTAGTGATTCATAATGAAAAAATTGCCAGATATTTCTTTGAAAGCGATGGATGATTCATGTTGTTATATTTAGGTCACATTATTCTGGAATGTTTAAATTAGACTAAAAGCCATCTCTGAATATACATGTGCAAACATAGAGTACATTTTTAGTTTCCCATATGGAAATACATAAAAGTCCAGGACTCTTTGCAACTCGCGAGAAATATTGTTGTATTTTTATTTTGGTATTTCAGCTCACACTCATACTAATATGAAAAGTTTAGTAATGGCATATCCTCAATACTGCCCTCAAATGCCAAGGTTACACATGAAGTCCAACGGGATCTAGCAAATGTTTAAACTTTTATTAAAGCCCAAAGCCCAAAATAGACTTTACTAGACCTGTACAAATTATTTTAAATTATGTAAATATTTTTAATATGTCTGGCTTCTGACAGAACACCACTATACACTGAAGTATGACATTCTCCTTACTGTGCCAAGTTTTTCTTTTTTTTTTTTTCTTCCCAAAATACCTAGCATCATTACTGGATTTGACTAGAGTCTCCTTTATGTGTTGCTTGTGGCTCAGGAGAAATATATGTAAAGAGGATGGACTGTGTTCCGCGACTGTTAACAGAGTCTCTTTAGCATGAGGTTAAGCATGAACTTTGTTTTGCTGCCAACAAAGCAGCCAGGAGATACCCAGGATAAGGGTGGGGGAAGTCCCGATCTGCTTTCCATCTTATGGACGTGTGCAGCTGCTCTGTGGGCTCGTCTTGGTGTGCAGTGTGTGACTATGTCAGAGAGAAAACTATTTATTTGGAGGTTTGTGACAGATACTGCTCTAACTTCATCTTCTAGGAATTTTATTAAATTAAAAAATCCTGCCAAAACATTAATATATAGATGAGTACAAAATCTGGGGTTTTGAGTACTTCATTTAAACTGGAGGCAGTGATAGGCGATAGTAAGAGCTAACAGTCTGAAGAGTCCTAGGTTTATTGGTCAGATGTTTGAATGTGTGCATGTTTGTGCACATGTCCATTTTTCTTTCCTGTGGTTATGGTGGGTCTTTTTTCCTCCTCCATTCCATGAAATGTTACTGTGCAAGCGTAATCTTATCTAGGCCTATTTGGCTAACTTTGTCCATCTATTTATTTGCGTATTACCTTATCTTCTGTTTAGAAACCACTTTTCCTAAAATACTTTAGAATGGCAAAGAAAAATAAATGCCTGAAAATCCATGTGTGTTTTCCAAGTGTGTTTACTAACACTTAAGGTGACTACCATTTGCACAAAGAAAAAGCAGTTTGTTCGGCTACATGAATTTGCCGAGGCTTGTCAGTCTTCTAAATCATGTTAGTGGTGGATTACTTTGATTGGAAACTTGATCCAAGCAATGTTTGAATTAGTTGCATACCGAGTTCCCAGAGGTAATCTACAGCTTATGTGAAAAAAGATATATAACCACATCAGTACTGAGAATTAAAATAGGAATGAATTGCCCTTGGTGAAATTTGTGGTTACTGGGATTGTTCAAGGATACCAACATCCTTCATTTAAGTTAGAAATAAGAAAATAAGGTAGCTTAATCTCATTTTAAAGATTTTAGAAAGTAAAACTTCCTTTTCTACTACACTTAAAATTCAAGATGTGTTTATTCTAGTCTTAGTAAAGCTGGTATATGTGACTCATGATGCTAGTTTAACACTGCCCACAAAAATCCAAATAACATAGCTATGACTTGTAGTACCCATACAGTATATGCTTTCCTCCCACAGGAGTGAGGGAGGAAAGCTTTCCCTAGGGCTCCTTGTCACCTTGCCTGGGTGATGACCAGCTGGATCAAGTAGCCCTAAACTTCCTCCCATCTTTGGTTTGTTCCCTCCATAGTGAAAAGATCATGAACATTCTCTGGAGCATATGAGATCTCTCTGCATGGACTTTTCAGGTCTGAAGCAAAGGTGAAGCTTTCCTGAGTTGCAGGTGTGAAGGAGATGATAAGCAACCAGGAATAAGTCCTGGACGTCTTTAAAGAGGTTCTAAACTCTGTTTAAAAAACTCTTCTTTTGGTTCTTTTGAGCCTTTTGCCAGTTATAGGATAGGAGAAATCATAATGCGCAAGCAGTTGGGAAATGGCATTTGTGTGAAGTTATGTGGTGCCTCCTGTCACTCTCCATCCTTTGTTTCCCAGTGGGATGTTACCATCACCAGTGATGGACCATATCCACACTGATAGTGACAGCACTGTGCCAGGAGGCTCCCTCAGAGGCCAAGGAAAAGGGGGAGAGGACCTCAACAGGTTCTATCCAGGCTCCAGGTGCTTCCAGTGCTGATACTGAGCCACCATACCCAGTGAGGAGAGACAGACCACAGTCCTGGTGCTCCTGAGGTGAAGGAGCATAAGTGTCATCTCTGCAGGGAGTAAAGCAGGACCCCTTCCCCTAGAGTGTTTGTAAAAGACCATGAGACGCCAGTTCCCACCAGCAGACATCTCCTGACCCTTCCCAAGCCTTGGTGTAGGATAGGCAGGGGCTGGTGTGGGGCTTTGCTTTGCCCAGCAGTGCATCAGTGTCTCTGTGGCTGCTCCTCTTCTTTGGCGGAGAGAGCCACCCGGGACACGCCACCAAGCCCCTCCTCTAGTTTTGCACACCCAGTAGGTAACGTTAGCATGGTATCAGAGAACACTCTACCTGTCCACTTGAATCTCCGTGCAGCATTTGATGTATCTCCCATAATAAATTATGTACTTTGAGGAGCAATAACAATAGCTGAGATTCTTGAGACAAGAAGAGTCACGTTACCAGAAGTACCAAAAAGGCTGATTAAAATTAAATCGTAGCAGACAACAGTTGTGTTACAAAGGAAGGCTTGATTACAGCCAAATCACTTTCTTTGCTAACCTCTGACTTATTTATTTCTCCTGCATGCTGCAGTCTGCATACTCTTTCTGATTGTAATGAGCATTAATTGATTAGCTGGATCTATGAAGAGCTTGAGCACTCGTAAGTACTATCCCAGTGGGTACACAACTAAATAGTTTATGAGGTAATTAGTATTTTAATGCCTTTTCTAATGAGCCTTTTCAGTAATGAAATCTCATGAGAACATTATTGGTTCATATATATTTCTTCAGACAAAACAAAAGGTAAGCTAATGCTATTAAGAGGTTTTAAAGCTAGTTTATAAAATGGTTTTCAGTAACTTATTTTTGAATGCTTGCCTTGGTTCATTTTGCTTTATTAAAAAAAAAAGCCATCTTCATTTTTCCCACTGCTCTGCCTCTTGCACTCCTCTCTTTTGACAGAATTCTTGCACTATACCACAATTTCAAATAATTGGGATAATTTCTGAGGCTGCTACCCGATCTCCTAAGCTCAGCTGTAAGTAAATAATACCATACTGTCTGAGTGTGTTGTTTCAGATGTGTTCTCATCCTGGAAAAAAAAACAACTCGGTGCCTGGCTGCACAGTGCCTTGGATTTATGACTCTGTCAAATTTGAGAGAACGACCAACCTCTACAAAGATTTTCAATGTCAAGCTGAGCTCTATTCTGGAGGCTTGAAAACAGCACAAAACTTGCAACCATACGGGCAGTCTTCAGCTTTGTTGCATATACTCCATTTTACCTATGTTTCATCCATAGTGGAAAGGACAAGGCCTTAGCCTTGAATTTTATTTTTCTGGTACCTAAAAGAAGATAGCTGAAGATGGCTTTTCTGGGAAGAATTTTTTTGCAGTGTTTGAATGGCTCATTTTATCATTGACCACAGAGATTTTTGTTCTCTGTAGATCACAAGGTCGCAGTAGCTTTTACGTTCTTATGTTTTAGGGCTCAGTTCTTCTAGCTGGAAAGTGCACTCTTATTCTGACTGGGACTTCAACTGCAGTTTAATAGCAGATAGAAATGTGGGGAAACAGCCTGAGCCAGAGAGTGAAGCATCTGTGTTTTGGAAACCTGTTTCATAAATTCGTTTTATATCAATGAAGCATCTGTGTTTTGGAAAGCTGTTTCATAAATTAGTTTTACACAATCTAGGTGATGTATGCCTTGAAATGCTTTAGAAACTTCATTTAAAGTTAGGAGTGTACAAATTCTATTTAATACTAGATGCTGTAGGAGTAAAACTGTAAGAAATTCCCCTATATGGATCTCATTATGTAATGTAGGATGTAATGAGTCTAATTCATCCTTAGGGTGTCTTTAATGGTGTCAGCACAGTTTTTGCAAAGGATGGATTTGGCCTAGGGACATCACCAACATAAAACCTGCCTTCCGCTGGCATTTCTCTCGCTGTCTCCAAAGCTTTACTGAGACGTGTCACTGTGATATATTAGTAGCCTAGTACTTTTTGATGACTCAAAGTTACTAGTAATGTGGGTGTTTTTTTTCTTCAAATGAATATGAAAAGCCCCATTTTCACTTAGGGCAACCCTAAAAGCCCCCTGCAGAACAAAAAGAAATGGTGTCCTTCGGCTTCATGTGTGTGACCTTACTTGCAGTACCATGCATTAGCAACATTTATGAGATGAAGAACACCCAACACTGACCCCTTCTTTCCACATTGCCTGCCATCTCCACACCCTTTTGCAACTCAAGGCCCAACAGACTGGCGAGGCTGATGCCTCCTGTGAAAGCTCCTAACAGCGCCTGCAAAATGCGAGGCTCTCAGTGCTCACCCATGGTGTGGTGAAGCCCTATTGTCAAGGCACAGCCCAGCATACTTTTATGATACTGAACAGCCTGATCTGTTCCCTTGGCTAAGATGAGCTTCCTGTGTCCTTGTTAAAGGTTTGTTCGAAATGCAGAGTAAATCAGGTCTGCCTGCCTTGCCCTTCTGAGGTGAGCCAGCCCCCTGGCTGCTCTGGGACCCTCTGCACGGTCTGCAACCCACCAGGCTGTGACCACACCAGTGCCCAGAGAAGCAAGTTCAAGAGAGAAGGTGCACATCAGGTTACCAGTCCAAGAGCAGAGGAAAAGTATCCTCAGAGAAATATTTTGGTTTCCATTCTGGAAACTTCACAGAGGGTGTTTCTGCTCTATATTCAGAGGTTTCCTTAGGGGACAAGTGATCCCTCATCTGTCTGAGGGTAGGAGCTCCTAACTGCCTGTCTTTCATGGCTTTTGGACATTGTTGAACACTAATGGAGCACTGTAGGAATTAAATTGGGGTGTTAGGGAGACCAGTTGCCAGATGTTGCTTTTGATTTGGTAATATTTCTTTTAAACTTGAAACGAGCTACAGTTGTTTTCCTTACTTTTTCAGAGACTCTGTCTATTTGTTTGTGCTTCCTGAGTCATCACCTGTCTTTGCCAAAACTTTATTATATCTAACAAAAGGTATATTATTGATGCACTGTGGCATGCACAAAGCCTTTCTATGAACTTCACTAGACGTGTTCCTTCCAGATTCATTTTGCTTCCTGTCTCTGCTCCTGAACAAGTCCCTGCTCCAGCCTCTGCTCTGACAGTGTGTAATTGCTCAGCAGGCTTTGACACCTCATCTGCTTGAAAGCACAGCTTTCTCAGCTTCTGATGCATTTAGATCAGTCCTCTTGCCTTTCTATAATAACACGTATGTATATACTTGTAGGCACTGAAGAAATGTCTCTGTTAGAAATAATTGGATAAAGCAAAAGGCACTTAAAAGAGAAGTTTGCCACTCTTTTTTTCTCCTCGTGTATACCATGAGATCATGATTAATGTCTTTGCTGATGTTTGGAGGGTAGAAATCACTTGTATGTTCAATTCAGGAAGACCTCTGAATCGTCAAGGCCAGGGGAACTGGCAGCTCTGGGGCTGGAAGGACCCATGATGTCATCGCGTGTGGTCGCAGGGGACGCAGCTATTACTTCTTTAGGCATTACTCTTAAATAGTACTAAGGTGTGTGGGAATTTTTGGCCTTGCAAACACATTAATTCTGCCCTGTGCAATGGAAAGGTTCCTCACCCTCATGGGAGGCTGTTTAGGATGGAGTGAGTCTTAATGTGCTGGAACAGGGGGCTGTTGGGGTGTGCATTCAGGACAATCAGAGGACTCCAGACTTTGCAGATACACTTCTAGTGATGCAAACTGAATTCAAAGGAATGGGAACTTCTAAATGAAGTGTACTTGAAACAAAGCTACTAGGAAATGGAGATATATACACAGCAGAGAAATAGGATATCTTGACACTTATTCATGGCTTTCCTGGGATGTCTTGGACTGTACAAACTCACTGCTATTGTGTTAGTGAAACCCTAGATTCCCTGAGGCCATAGTTGTTACTGAAATCTAACTTCTGCTTTGAAGAAAAAAGAGAAAAAGTAAATTTATTACTGTGGTGTAACTCCTGTCAATCCCACACAAAAAGGAATTATGAAAAACATGTAATTTTAGAAATTATGGACAAAATCATAATTTCTCAACAATTTCCTTCCAAATAACATGCATTTTGAGAATATATATTTTCTATATAGAAGGAGGAGTGAAGTTGAATGCCTTCTTTTTTTTCAGCCTTTTGTTTCAGTAAAAGAAGATGCTATTGAAGACATGTTGGGTAGTCTGTCTGGTGTCATTGAGGAGTTCTGCAAGAGATATGCTATCTCTGTTTTGCTTTTAAGATAAATGAATACATTCAGAAGGCATGGATAGCATAAGCATCGTATTCTCAGGATATCTTATTTCCTTACAATCTACTAAACTTTAATTCAGAATAATTGTGTGTTGTATTTACAGTTCAATTCAGATAATGTTTACTAGTGTTTATATATTGTGCCTGGCTAATAGATGGCAGATATAGAATGAAATTAAAATAGAGAGAACCCAGACAATAAACAACCCAGTTCACAGTTAGACTGTGAGTCTTTGTGCTTCTTCATAGTGTGATTTCAGAATCTAATTAAGCAGATGCTCAAGTAGCTTGGGGATCCAAGCCTTAAATTGGTCTATTAAATTACTTTTTTGTATCAGCATGAGCTTAAGTGTCAAGGATAAATTTACAATAGGGAACAAATATTTAGAATGAAAAGAATTACATCAATTAAATCACCTCAAAAAGCCAGAAATAAACTGTTAGCTAACAATATAAAATGCAAATTGTAAATGTGGGAAAGTACAGTACATTATAAAACAGGATTTCTTATTGTGAAGAAGATAGGGCAAAAGATATGCCTAAATGCCTGAATTGTTTTCTGGGAATATAGTACTACTTTGCATGCAGGTGTTATTTACATTACTAAGTAGGTACATTTCCTTTCTCACCTGTCGCTCACATCTGAGTCAAAATATTGTCCCAATACATTTGGGAGGACCAGAAACAGCTACTGGCATATAATTTAAGCTAGGTAGGAGGAATATCCTAATTTATGTGTAAATAAAGTAAAAATCAGGGATGTCTTACATTGTTAACGTTTCTTTATAAATATCACTGCTTTATTTCATTAACAGTGTTATTCCTCAGAAAAGAAAAAAAGATTTCTGGATTTTTAAATGAAGGTGAAACTATGGGGTTCGCAGTATGAGGGCCACCCTGAGTACAATGTCTGCATTAATCTTCGCTCCTTGCACAGAAGGCTGGAGCTGCCTGCCAGAGCTAATGAATGGATTCTGACTCTGCCACGTTAGGCTATTACCAAATACAAAGGCTGGTCACAAATTATAGTTTGTCTGATGGCTTCAGATATAAGCATTTGAAAAACATTTGTTCAACAGTAATAATTAGTCAGCGATAGAGGCAAGTTTTACAGATTGCTTTGGAGCACTGAGGGAAAAGCGACTTTCTGTGGGAAAAAGCCTGTTGCCTGTCTAGTGATTCATAAAAAGCATAAAAAGGCACTTTAGTTGCACCTCTTCTAAAGGTGAGACCAAACCACAGGATTTCTGCAAAACCCTAGAAACCTCAGTCTTTACTGCAAACACTGCAGTGTTTTAAGAGCACTGCTTTTCCCCAAACAACAAAAAAGTCTTATTGGAGAGTTGTTTCTGGCTTGGATTAGGGTCATGCTTGCACAGATACAGTGCTTCACTGAGTGGATTCTTTTTAGCTTAAACCTTGACAGTTAAATTAGAAGAAAACTCACAACTGGCTCAGAGGAGCTCAGCAAATCACCAGGCAGCCTGGGCTGCTGAGATGCTTTCGTTCTTTAGCAATGAACTCATACCTTGGGCTTTTGTCTTCTCGGAGAGAAGAAGCCGTAGTTCAGAGAACTGCTAGAAAGAGGATGGTTAAATGAAGCCCAACAGTAAGCACTTCGTGTTACTGAGGCATGTCATTGAAACTTGGCAAAAGCACTAGGTGGGAGCTCGTGCTGTGGAATGGCTTTAAGTGCTTGTCATCCCACAGATACCGCTGCAAATGCTCTGTATTGTCTCTCCTTTCCTGCGCTGTCTGGGAGAGTGAGTACAAGAATAAGTGTATGTGTTTTCATTTGTTTGACTTTGAGTTTTCTGTGCTTTGGTTTCAGTAGCATGGCTATCAGATGAATGAGGTTGAACCTGTGCCAGGAGAGATGCAAAACAGCCCATTACTTCATTGTGTGGTTGATTTGCTTGTTTGTTTTAAAAGTTTGCATGTATTGGTGAATGCGAGGGGATGATAGCATCTAATAATTGTAGTGCTGGCAGGAGCGATGCAAGTTTACCCACACAGCCTGCCAAGGTACCTCTAGTCTGGCTTGCAGCACCTTTTTTTTTGGTCCCTGATGGTTGTCCTGCTGCTGTAGCACAGACCCAGAGAGCAGCTTTAAAGTACTCACAACTGGTGTATGCAGAAAGACCACCAAATTAATTTTCCTTTTTCATGTGATTAGCTTTTGACTGCTATGTTGCCATATCTTGTGCCAAGATATTAAACAGGGGGGTCCTGCTGTGAGAGTCCTCATTTCCACTTGTCTGCTGATGCAACTAAAGGGAAATTATTCCCTGCCCAAGATGATCATTCTGCGAAAGATTTTGAAGGGATCTGCCAAGAGCAGAAAGTATGAATAGATTAACAAATGCTGGTAATCCCTGCACTGCAGAAAGATGGACTTGATCTCTGTATATTTGCAGGCCTGTGCTCAACAGTCCAGAGAAATCTAAGATTGTCCTAAAGAGCTGGTAATAATTTCAGTGCATGTAGTTTGATTCAGTTGTCATTCTAGAGTTCCGAGTATGAGTTACAGGTGTCACAATGAGAGCTTCCTCCAGTGCCCATATCCTCTTGATGTGGATTCAGGCATGGTAAGGACTTCACTGTAACAGTGACCTGTGATTTAGAGAAACAAAGCATGGTTGGCCATTAAATAATCAATTTTTTAAAAGCATGTCTTTACCAATGCTAATTAAAATATCTGTAATTTCTTAATTATTTCATTAGTTAAGATAAATCTCCAGATTATTTTCTGTTTACTGAGTTGCTAGGGGTACCTAATGCATCAATATGTGTAGAAGTGTTCAATGACACTGCCAGGTTTTTTGAAAGATAGTTTTACATGCTTCAGAAGTAGACTCCAGTTGGCTAAGGAACTGGCCAAAGACTAAAAATGTGACATCATTCTTGGCAAGTCATAGAGATATTTTTGTTAACAGACACTATATAAAAAAGTGCACTATACTACTTCTAAGCAAAAATCTGTGTGTAAGAAAAATGAAATATCTTCTCATCAATAATCATTTTTCAAAGAAATGCAATTTATTGGGTAGTCCTGTGTACGAGTCTGTTAATTCAATGTATTTGTTCTTCTATATCCTTTTTCTCTTTAAATACAATTAACGTGTATGACCTGAATACTTTAAAATCAATACCATTATTTAGCAGATAAATGTAATTATTCCCTATTAATTCTTCCATCAATTCCATGTTTGTGTAATAGACATACAGCAATTGTCTTCTTGAGTCCAATCACATATTTCAACTTCCAACAATTATGTTTTAACTGAATTCCAATGACTGATTAAAACCATGTGTATTCAGGTTTAGATAGATGTGCTTGCTACGGGACTGTTAGACCTGCAGAAAATATGTTTTTAATAATCCATTAGTATTTAATTAGCATGCAATAACTGTCTTATTAAATCTAAATTAAAACCTTATTTGAAGCATGTAATTGAAAGTGCCACTGGGTAAAATCTAATCTGTCAGGCATGAATTTACATTGAATAACATTGAATAACAATGCTAAAATTTTCTTTTCTGCAGTTTTTAAGGTCTTCCACACATTTGCTTAGTCATCACAGTGGAATCTTGCAACAACCAGTTTTCTGCAAGTGTAGCATGTAAAATGTGTTTTGGGTCAGAGTTGTCATCTTTTGAGAGTTCATCTCAATTTGAAAGATGATTCTCTGGGTGGAAGATGAGGACTTCTTAAACCTTTACCAGATGCCAGAATGTGTGCGAATGTTTCCCACTAGCCAGTGAAGAAGGAGAGGTGGTTTGCACATACACCACATGAGGTGTCCCTCAGCATATCCTGCAAATATGAAAGGAAAAGAGGGTTTTGTGACTCTGCCTCTTTATAATAGGAAAGTTACTATCATATGTTGCTGTGTATGAGGGGTCATACATCACAGCTGGTGAGAGCAAATTACAGGAAAACTAGACTATTGTGACACTTTTCACTGTTCTGGGATAAGGGGGATCCATAATCCATCCAGAAATGTGAATTCATAAATGCTGTTGGTGGATTTGCTTCAGCAGGACAGCTGAAGGAATCTGTTAAACTATCAACCCAAATTGCTTGTAAAATTCTAAACATCATCAGTTTGAGATTAATAGCTATTAGAGCCCCTGCAAAGATGTGTTTAAGTAACTGGCTAACAAATTTATAGCAAAAATCTCCTCTCAACTTTGCAGAGTCCAAGTTTGTTGTTTCCTTTTCTCATGGTAACCCTGTCCCTCCTTGACAGTAAGTGCAAAAACAGCAGATGCAGGAAAGGCAGGACAGAAGAGCAGTGATTTAGCAGGTGAATCACAGGAGATAATTTTCACAGGGTACTTTGTATTGGTGCTTACCCCTTGTCAGTCTCAGTCTTCACTGGATGCTAAGGGATGGACATCAAGGTCCCGTTTGGGAGCTAACCATTATCCTGTTGTATCATTATTATTATCTTGATGTGGACGATGTCCTCATGAACCTAAGACAGCTCACCAGACTGGGATTTGACAGTAAAGGATGGGGTAATTCCAGATGTTGATGGGGCTGTCTAAGGATCCAAGACTGTGGTTAGGAAGGGAATAAAGGATTACCGAGGATGGAGAGCATGGAGAAGTAGCAAAATATTTTGCTGATTCCATAGACAGTGTTGGCCAGCAACGCCTCGAGTGTTGACAGACCTCAGTTCCTGAGTTGTGGTGGACAGTTCTGTCCCTTCTCAAACTGCTCACAGGGCAGAAATTCATCTCTGTTTTATATTAACAAGCTAGGGAGGATGAAGACAAAAAAAAACACCAAAGAAGGATGTAAACCAAGGAAACTTTCAAAGGAGAAGGAAGATACTTGAGAACAATCTCATCTACAGACAGAAACTTGGCCTTTGAAGGAGGACAGGAATTTGCAAAGACATGTACAGCACAAGTGAGGTGAACAGAAAGGCTTCAGGGATCTTTTGAAGAGGGACGAAGAAAATTATGTATCCAGTGATGGGAACGACCCCTAGAATTACCCAAGTCAAATTAAATGGTTCCTTTTACTTGTAATATGTTTATGCTCAGGCCACACATGAATAGCTGTCCTGGTGAATGCACTATGTGTGTAAATCATGATGTTTGAGCTTAGATTCCAAGTGTCACTGGACATCCATGCAAAGCTGGAGAGCTCTTATTCCAGAGCAGTGAAAAGTGTCACAGTTTCTGTAAATAGCTCTATTTTGCTGCAATTTACTCCCACTATCTGTGTTGTGTGATTGCCTATACAGGGCAGCATGTGATAGAAACTCTTTTTTTAAAAAGAGATACAGCCCATGAAAAGCTCATGAGAACCCATGGGCAGCAGAATTCAGTCAGACCACCTAAGCCCTGGAGTAGTAACCATCCAAGTATATGAAACACAGTCAACATGATATCAATCAACATGAAGTAACCTGTGGAGTTGTTCAGAATCAACTCTGAGATGTTAACATGGCAGGGAGGTAGCTAAGGCTGAGAACCACTGAGCAGAATGATTTAGAACCAGCTGCAAAATTATTTAATTGCTCATCTTCCTTTGAAATTGGTGGAATGTCAGGTCTGGCTGTGGAAACTATCTGGGGTTTATTTACATAGCCCAATTTGAGGCACCTGTCTAAATCAGCAGCCAAAGTTCCCAATAGGGTTAATAGATCACTTAAGAGCTAATTATAGCCTAATGTGAGATTCTCTGAATGGCTCTCTAGTGGCACCAGTAGAACGGGGCAGCTGAGGATCCCCAGCCAGGGGGTTGATTCAGGCAGTGTAAGTAAGCGCTCAGAAAGTTCAACAGTGGAGTAACACTAAATTAATTCTAAATTATTCCTGCACTTTTCGTGACTATCTGCATAGTAAAAAACTGTGCAAGTCACAGAGAGAAAGACATTAACGACTGAGTAAAATGGCGTATATCTTGGGGTTAGCGTTTCAGCAAGAAGTAAATAGTATCTATAGAACTGTGTTAACTTCAGAAATAACAGTTTACACCTGCTGAGAATCAGACTCAGGGCTGTTTTTTAAAAGTCAGTTGTCTATCTACTCTTGCTACAAGTTTGCATGTTTGCAATTTTTGCTATTTCCTTCTCTTGCTAATATTTTTAAGCAAAAGAAGCTGTTGTGCCATCACTTAGGACAAGGATATTAACATGGTTATTCGAGATATTACTGCATGTGGTCCATTGTCTTGTTTTTCAATGCTGGTCTGTAAAATCAGGATTACTAAAAAATACAAAAGTCTCTTGCAGATTACAAAAAGTAGAAGCATTTGACTATCGTTTCTAATCAAACAGGCTAAATATTCATGTTTATGTGCCTAAATGAAACTTTTGTATGCAGTCTTCCACCCCATCTGCATGAATAGTGGCATTGTAACAGGGTGAGGTCACTGCAGAAGGGAAAGTGAGGTAAGAACACAGCTGAATCTACATACAGCCTCTCTGCTGCATGGTGCACCAGCTTGTGCTTAAAGGAATAGAGTGCTTTTGCCCAAGCCAGAGTAGCTGCGGGCACTGCCTGCAGAGCTGAATGCCTCTCACAGGGCTCAAGATGCATTCCTGGCTCTGCTGTATGGTCTGATGCACAGTATAAGTTTCCTCTGCTTTTACAAACTGCTCTTCAGAGACCTCTTTACACATCTAATATAAGTGAAAATCCATATGGTTTATTTTAAAGCCTTCATTAAAAAAGAAAATAAACAGTTATCAGGCCTCATTCTGCTTTGACTTATGTGGCGTAAATCCTGAGCAGTCCCTTTGTAATATTCACTGATATTCAGGAATTATGCCAGCATCGGGGTAGGGCTTTCCCCCTCTCATTCTTTTCAAAAGAGGTGACTCAACTTTATAAAGATTGATGGCTTCCTATTGGCGTCACCTCTGTCCCTATGGGGATTCTCATCACAGAGAGGATGGCATAACCCAGCATGTGCATCTGAGAACTGGGCAGTGGAAGGGTGCCATAGTAAAGCAGTGTTTGAAGGAGCATGAGATTTGCTAAATCTGTGTGTCAGTTCATTTTTTACCTATTCCTTGTATTAACTTAAAAGGCCATATAAAAAGATTGCCAAGGGTACACTGGCAAATCGCCATTCCTCGCCCACCATCATAATTAGAATTCTGAGAACTTGGAAAATCCTGCCTAGTGAGCAAGCCCTTCTCTCCCTTTTTCCACAAGGTTCTCCAAGCTCACAAACCTGGGTAGACTTGGAGCAGCTGCTGCTTCAAATGAGACTGTCCATCCTAGTCTCACCACCTAGCATGGGAGCCAAAGGGGCTCTATTTTCATCCCACGCTGCCTCTTTCTGCTTCTGCTTCCCAGTGTAGCTCCATGAATTCCCAACAAATTTGTCTGAAATAGAAATACCCTCTTGACTGCCTTTGCCACATCATGTAGCAATGAACCCACTAGTCTTCCCAACCCAGATTTACTGGAGCAGCCTATATCTCACCTATCATACTCTTCCCTCAGTCAGCCCCTGATGACCTTGGGATCAGACTGATGCACTGTCAGATGTTTCAGAAGCAGGACACTCAGTACTATGTTCCTGCTGGAGCAGGCTCTAATCAAGCCAACTCCAGGGGTTATTAAACCAATTCTGGTTCTTTTTTTACTTTTTTTTTCCCCTCGTGTCATGGGCGGTGGGTTGAGCCATGGGTGTTGACAAGGTAAAATTGTAAAAGTTGTAGAAAATTTTTTCAGCTCAGGAAAAACAGGTAGGAGCTGGTGAGGCAGTCTGCGAAGCTTGGAGAGTCTTTTTCTGTGAAAACTAGCCTTTTTTGTTTACCTGAGCCAAGACCTTGTTGACCCTAGGTTGCCAAGCAGGACAGTGTGTGTGTGTCCTCTCCACAGAAAAAGTAGCTCAGAGGCTCTTTCATCTTTGTGCCATGAATTCCCCAAACACCAAAATAATTTGTTTTTCCTGCCTCTACAACATCCAACTTACTCATGAGCGCTGGAGCTGAAAATGGCATCTGTCCCTGGTCAGTTTTGGTCTAAAATCTTCTCTTTCCTTCGGCCTCTCTGACCCATTTGGGATTGTGGCATCACAAACAAGAGAGAGGGAGAGAGAGAGAGCTGCAAGCCTGGGTGATATGGAGAGTGATAGTGGGATGTAAAATGGCTTAAAAGTAGGGGCATTAGTGAAGCAGAATCTTAAAACAACATAATTGTATAAAGACCCTGCAAAAGTAAAAGGGTGTCCAGAGAACTGTGGGCAAAAAACAAGTATCTGGGTAGCATTTTAAATAGCCACATTCAGTCTATGGAAGCTAGACATGCACCACAAGCTGCTTTTAATTAGGAAAGCACAGTAAATGCAACACAAAAGAGTAAATGCTTGTGCTTCTTTCCAGTTCTGTCCTTTGGTATAACTTGCATCTGACTCTATTATAGCAAAGGAAACATTATGGAGCGGAAGCAAGAGAAACTTGCAGGGCTGCCGGAAGGAGCAGGCTGTCTGCTTCCCTTCCCTCTCCTTCCTCCTCCTCCTGCCTTTGGCCACCTGTTAGCATCCCCCCAAATCCTCACTCCTGCCAAAACCTCCCTTTATCTTAATGTGCATTTTAAAGCCTGGTCTTGTTATGCTTTAATTATATTTTCTGGCGGCTGTTGCTTCTTTCCCAAGTGTCTGTGGCCTGTTTTTGTCAAGACAGGAAAGGCTGAGAGTCAGAAAGTAGAGGGGGAGGAATTCGGGCTTGAGCAGCCTGACCATAAATGAGCCTTTTGCTTCCAGGTCAGTAGTTCAAACCCAGCCTACAGGCGTCAAGTTGGAAAGTGATAGCTGCTTTGGAGCCTGACTGTAAAGCATTAGTTGGTGGCCTCATTTGGGTTCAGAGCAGACAGGTGTCCAAATCACTTCTGGCCCTAACTGGCATCTTTGCTGGCAGCTACAGAGGCAGAGCCAAAGGCTGTGTGGGCACCAAGCCTGCAATACCCTCGCCTGGGTGGTCCTCCTAAGTTGCCATTCAAGCAAGCTGGCAAGGTAGCCAGGGGGGCTCAGACTGCTGTTGTCTGTGTTGTACCTCCTCTGTAAACAAACAGGGATATTCAGCTCTGAGTGCTGTTCTGCAGCTTTGCTTTCACTTTTAAGAAGGTAATTTTTCTTGCCTTTGCACTAATTTCTTTCTCTTCTTTATTTTCCTTTGAAGTAATTACACTTAGAAGAAACTAATGGATTAGAAATATAGAACTAAATTTACAGAGAGGCAGTTCAGGCAGAGACTACATTTTGGGGTGACTGATGGAGATGGATGAACTGAATTACTGAAACAGCCTCAGTCCAGGACATTTTAAATTATTCTCGTCTACCAAAGTATCCCAGCCATGATACCTTCCTGTTCTTGGTGTAATCAACCATAGGCAAGTCCAGGATCAGTGAGTGTGATTTGGAGCAGAATTATGTCTTTACTATTGTACATGATGTTTCTACGCCCTCTATCTATTTCTACTTATAAATAGTAGCTTCCAAAAAGATAAGTCTCTGTGGTGTTTTTACATGCATTTCTGGAAGCCTCAGGGAATCTTACTTTAAATATGTGTACTTGCATCCTTCAGCTTCCTTCTTTTTATTTTCTTTGCATTTATGCAGACCTCTCAAGTCCTGCAAATCAGGTGCATGAGGCTGTGTGATGAAGGTCTATGATGAGGACAGGCATGCAGATGCAGATTTGTGTGTTGATGTCCTCCAAACACACTGATGATGGGCTGGTAGAGGCTATTAGGCTATTGCTGATGATTATAATGTCTTTTAGTGCTGCCTGATTGCTGCATAACCCTCCTGCTCCTCTCTTGCTCCAACACCCCACATAGTCAGGTAGCTGCTGCAGGTAAGATTTCAGACCATGAGAGATGCAATGGTGTCCAGATGAAATTCCCTGAGACCCTGGTGGCCCCAAACAATGGAGCAGGATATGAGGCCAAAAGTTTTGAGTCACTTGGGAACAAAAAAGTCTCCGTGCTCCCTGAGCAAAGCAGGGTCAGTTCTCTTAGCCCATATCCAGGCAGTCAGGATAAACGAAATAATCCCTATGGCCTCCTGGTCCTCCACTCATCTCAAGGGTGCTTGGGCAACTCTCACCTTGTTCTGCCCACGAGCCCTACAGTTTTGTCTGCCACAGCTTCTGGAGCCCTGCTGGGGACAGGGTTGAGCAGCCTGTGGGAAGAGTCACGTTAGGAGTGTTAACAGAAATGGGGGGCACTAGGAAACATCACACATGATACACTCAGCTTTGTCTGCTGTTGCAAATCATATTCACAAAGTTTGATTGACTTCAGCATTCTTTCATCCACTCACTCCAGGTGTTGTTCTGTCCCATAATCTTTAAAACAGTAAAAATAAATTCAGAAAATGTTCCCCACTTTTGCTCAGCTTTTGTGAAGTTCTTAAGCCAAATTCTGCCTGGGCCTTCCCGAGTATGACTGCTATTTGTAGATTGTTTAACTCTTGCAGTGGTGCTGTCATTGCAGGATGCTGTAAAATTTGCTTTTCGTCTTAGTCCAGGTTATTGTTGCTAATTGCACATTTTCATCTACAAGTGCCAAACCCCTGCTTTTAAAAAAGAAAAACCCACCCAACCATATGCTAAATTCCTAGCTGTGTAGTAAAGATTGATTACATGTGTTTATGTGTAATTTTAAAATGGTTCATTCAGGAAGTGTATGGTCTTTTAAAGGCAAGTTTAAAATCTTCAATTTTACCTAAGTTTATTTATATTAGTGAAATGGGCCTGGAGTACTAAGCAAACCCCCATGATATATAGGGTTCAGCCTGAGAATTCTCTGAACTGTTTTATATATTTTTATTCTATCAATATGCTCTTTCATGGCTGTTAATTAGTTTTGTTAGTTGACTTACAGAAAAGCACATATAAAATAAGGAGTATGTAATTCCATAGCACTAATATATTAATGAAAAGCGCAAAGTCTGGAGGCAATTGTAAAAGCATTTCTTCAACCAAAAAATAATTCTCATTTGAATTAGCATGATTAATTGCATAGATTTTCCTTGTCACAGCACACTGAAATTGAAAGAGTGAGGATGTTCTAAAGTTTTCAGTGTAAAATTCTAATATATGTTAGAAAAAAAGGTATATACACATTGTGTACACATGCATAAAAAAAAGCTATAAATAAACGAGAAAGTCCAAACTTCAGTTCTACTTTGAGCTGATTGTTTTAACTTGAAACAGTGTTAGGTTTAATTGTAGAGGAAAGTATATGTGACTGTAAGTTGGCATTAGTTGCTCCTGTGTCATGCAGAGGGGTATTTGGATCTCACAGCTTTTACCCACGTGCCTAATTGGTTTACACGCTGGATGCATTCACGCAGGCTGCAGCTATTTTGCCTGGAGGGGGGAAGAGCAATCACCCTGTTTGTTTCTTCTGCATACTATCTGTAGTATTTGCTTACTAAATATATTGACTCTGTACATGTCACACTGTTTGCTGTTTCTGAACGTGGGCCGATGGAGTGCTGGCTGGGGCACGCAGAGGATGGTAGCGGGTGTCATCACTCCTGTGTGCAGCACTGGAGTGCAAATTGTTCTCTGCAGTGTCCTCACACTGTTCCTGACATGCCCAGGTTCCCTTAGGCCTGCGGTGTGCCCTGGGTGTTTATTATGTGGAAAAAAGGAAATCCTGCCAATCCACATCACTATTGCAAGTTTGTCAAATGACATCAGCAGCAGAGGAGAATTTAGTTTCTAACCACATGCAAATAGGTCCCAGACTGCTGGTTATGCCATGATGTCAGCTCTGATTTCTCATCCATTATTTGAAGGACTTCAATGCGTAAATGCCAGATATGTTGCCTCTCCTTTTCCTCCCTTCCCATGCAGAACTTCTGGGTTTATTTTGACTTTATTTATGGAAAATATGTTTTGAGCAACAAACATACTTCCTCAGGAGAAGTTTATTTCAAGGATGATTTCCTACTCAAGCCTTCCTTGTCTTTGTTATCATTTTACATTATGGTGAGCTGTTAATTACTCAAACAATTCAGATATTTTCCCAGGGGATTCAACTAAATGTTGGTTATAGTTCCAATGTTCTTTGTCATGAATTGGCATTAACTTTGTTAATAAAGGCTACTGTATGATTTTGGCCACGTGAAGCATGTCAGCCTGCCTGCAGGTATGCCAAGGCACAGCAGCAAATCAGGTCATGTCATGCAGGTTAACATCAGGTTAGATTTTATGGCATGTAGGACTGCTTGAAATGGCATGGGCCTCCAGACTGTGTAATTTGGGGTACTGGGACATGGAACTTGTCACTGCTAGGTCTAAGGGTTGAAGCCAGGTAAACTATGAAAGTGTGTGTCTTGTCACCAGGCATTAGCTGTCTTGTTCAGCCTGGATGGAACTCCTCCTGTAAGCAGTAATCACTTCCTGGGGGTAACCAGTCCTGAGACATAGGATGGTTTATCCTCAGCAGAAATAATCTAGATATGTGTTCTAGACTATTGAGCCCTTGTTGAGCTCTCCCTTAGAGGCACTTCACTGACATTTGAAAACCAGTTCCTTTTTTTTTTGGTATCTTTCCCAGAGACAGAAGGAGGGCATTGGCACCTTCTGGGCGTGGGCTGCATCCCTCTGCCTGCCGCTCCGTAGACCTCTGCCATAAGAGGACATTGGATTAGTTCTCTTTCAATGAAGAAACATGAAGGACTTGGGAGTACTTCATGACTTTTGTATTTAGCCTGGATCAGTTATTTTCAGAAGGGAGCTCAATAAAGGTGTGAAGCAGGGAAACTTATGCAGATGTCACAAGCAGTTTAATTTGGTTTTCAGCCAGAGGTCTTTGAGTCGCTTAACTTCATGCAGTTCTGCTGACATCGATTCGAACTGTTCCCTTATAAGGCATTCTGTAAATAGTATTTCCAACACAAGGGAGCCTAAGTCTGTTTGCAAAGCTACTGAATAATTACACAATACCAGAATAGAAATCAAATTACAGGGGCTGATGTCTTTCTAATGATACTTAGCTCAAGTAATAGGAGGTAATACAGGCAAGTGAGAGACCCCCCCCAATCAAAGATGTAATTAATTAATGTCTACATTGCCAAAAAAAGGAAAGTATTTTGACACCAGTTATTTGGAGCAATTATGAATTGTTTTTTCTTACAGCCCCAAAAGGCAAAAGCAAGGATGTAACTACAACACGTTGCCCTTTTCCCCTGCTTTTTCTTTCTGATCAAGTCTTAGAGCTCACATATTGAGTAACTGGGAGTGATGCCAAAAACATTCCCTTTACAAGTGATTTTAAACTATGCATGAGGTGTGTTTTTTACTTTTGTTTCATGGAAACATCTCTGGTTTTGGCAAAAGTTTTAAGTTAGGAAAGTTGGTCTGTGATTCTACATTGCCAAGGTTTCAAGACCAGGCCTAGATGGTCCATAAAACTATTTCCTCTTAAGCAAGAGTTCCACCTTATTAAAAACAGAAACTGTGGCCATCCCATGCCTTTCCCTGATCGCCAACTCTCCCTTCTGGGGATACACAGATGGTGGGAGGTTCAGCAGCCCTGCATCTGCCCCTTCCTTTTGCTGGAGCTCCGGGATCTCTATGAGGTTAGTGCTGAGCACTGGTTTGAGGGCAGTGGTGGGGTGGTGCAGAGGTAGAGAGGGGCGTTCCTGCCCTTGGGACCTCGCTGGTGTTTTTGGGGATACTTTGGGAGATCTTGAAGCAGTGGGCGTCTCCTGTATCTGCTGTCATGCGGTCATGATGGGGACCGTGCCAAGAGCCGCGTGCTTTCGGGGAGGGAGCTGCTAAAAGAGCTGACGGGGGACAAATCCGTCATGGCCCTTCCCTTCAAATCTGCTCAGGCAGGAGCATTCATACCTCAGGCCTCCCCTAGGGGACGAGATTCAAGGGAGAATCAAGCAAGAGAGTCAGCAAGTAATGGGGCGTTGACCGAGCGGGATTTGGCCTCTGGCTTCAGTTTGCAGGTCTCTGAAATCATATTCTGAGAACTGACTGCAAGCCCTGGCTGGACCATCACTTGCTCCTCAGTGCCTGACAGACAGATGGTGGTGCCCTGACTCACAACCAGCTCACAGAGCTCACAGGCAGCCAGCCCCTGCCTCGCTGCCCCCACACAGCTTGATGGATGTGAGGGTTTATGAAATGGTTAAGCTGCTTGGGTTGAGCCACCCCTCATCAGGGCACTCAGTGCTGTATGACCCAAGTCTCTGCTGGGGGCTGGATCTCTGCTCTTCTCAATCCCAAATTCATTATCTGTTTACACACTCACTCATCCTTCTTTTCCCCAAACATTTTTGCAAATTTATAAGTAATTACCAGAGCTGACTAGACCTCTGCAGATTATTGCTTTAACTAATTCAACATAAGCGATATGCATGACTAAAGGAAAATGGCTTGGCTTATATAAGAGCCAGAATGGTAAATGAGGCATTTGGATGTTTGTTTCACAAACTGCTTATGGTAGAGATACAGATAGAGGCTAATCGAGGAGAATGCAGTTAACCCAGGAAGAGAATTCAATTTAAGAATTACTCTTGTGTCTGTTTCAGAATTACCTGGGAGAGCTTGTTGGGGGCTTTAATTGAAAGCACTCTTCTCATGGGTACTTATCCTGATCTTGATAGATTGACCCAGTAGCATATGGGATATAGGTCGAGGTTGCCAAGTGCATTTGTGACTTGCATTTGAACTTCTCAGGGATATGGTAGTTAATTGCACCCCCGCTAGCATAGGAAGAGACAAAATTTGGTCTCACCCTGGTTTTGCGTGCTTGCAGCCCTACCTTTATTTTTTTTTTTAAGTGACATTTCCCTTATCTTTTAATTTGTCAATTGCTGGACAAATGTTGATATTTACAAGAGTAGACAAAATTAATCAGACTAGACAATGATGCAGGAGGATTGTACAGATCTATGTGTTTATGAATGCAGGCAAATTACAGCTGACCAAAGTAGATGCCAGGTCATCCTCCTTAGACCTCTCACTGCTGTAGACCTGGACATACCTTCTAATTTGCTGTTTTTCAAGTGCTGATATCCCAAGCATGATGGGATGAAAGAAATGTTAGAAATTCAGTGGGATTAGTCACTGTCTGGAAGTGCTTGTCCCTTGCATAGGCTGTAAAGCATTTTTAGGTGACAAGGTTGAACAAATATTCTTGTTGTAGAATTAAAGTAAGGTAAATAACTTTTTTAATGGGTTTACTGCTGGGTAAAAAGGACTAAACTTGTACATCTTAGGTCTGTGCAACCTCACTGCTAATACTGAAGATGTCTGTGCAGGTGATGCTTCCTACTGGAGTCTATTTTACATTGCACATTCACTTCCATTGAAGTTCCAGGTATTTCATCTGCCTGTGAGTTCAGAGAGAGGATGCTGTACGTTCATATAAGTTGTTATACCAGTTTTTTGTTCGTCTATGTATGCATGTGAATGCAGGCAAGTATACATCCTTAAGAGTCACTGTTACTGTTGAAAGTCTTAGCAGTACTTCAGTTATTACATCTCAGCACCTAAGAAGTGCCATGTAAAAAAATAAGGCAAATACATTTTTAAAGTAATATGTTTCACATGTTATTTCATGTCATCCATTCCCATGAAGGTTGAAAACAAAATTGAAGCTGATACCAATGGGAACAGAGTAAAGTTTATTATGTAGAGTTCAGACCCACATTTCACTTCCTGTTAATATGAAAAGCAGTTTGAAGTAGTAGATTATAAAGTCTTTACCTACCATATTACCTGCCATTTTCTCTGATACTTTTGTCATTCATAAAAAAAAAAAAAAATCTTTCATACTTTACCTTAGAGTAATTGGAGGCTGGAGATCTATAATGCTCCTGCTATTTCCACATTTCAGTTGTCACCTAGGAATTTATATCTATACTTAGGATAATGAGATTTAGTAGGGTCATTTACACTCTGTGAGCATTCTATAAATCACCATTATGCACTTGTGTATCATGTGGCTTTTACCTTTTCTATCAAAGATAAATATTTTACACAGTCAGTTACTATTCATATTCTCTTTATAAAATTCAGCATATACTATTCATTTAGGCCATGACAGCAGCAGGAGATAATGTGAGGTCCAGTATTAGTCATTGGAGTGCTGTTTGAGTTTGTTAAATCAAAAAAGAACTGAAAGCATAGGTTGCCTTTCAATGCTCTATTTATTGTTTTCAGCTGTTAAAAAGGCTCTTTCTGTACAAGCAATGGTTGTAATCACTTGCTATCACTAGAGACAGTTAAAGCAACTGTGTTGTCAAATTACATTTTAAAAATCAAAACAACTCAGTAAACTGCAGTTTATGTGATCATTCCCCAAATATCTTTGATAAATATCCATTGCACCACACTTCATTATGTTATTCCTTTAAAATTCCTCTTTCTTCCTTTAAATATAAATAATGAAAATCTCTCTTTTCCTACCTAAATGAATTCAGAAAGTTCTTTTTAGGCTCTTTACCATGTCTTCTATAGCTCTGATCTTAGTAAAGCAAGTGAGTAAACACACTAATTTCATTTTACATTTTTGTCCTTCTTGGCCTGGGCTTTAATTTCTAGATGAGCTGCACTTTACTACCATTTCCTCAGACATTGTGGCACAAAGGAGTGCTAATTTTTCCTGGGACAGTGGAGACTCACACAGGCAAACACATTTGCTAGCAGCAGAGGTGAGAAAGCTCTGCCTCTCCAGTCCTGTTCTGCAGCCTTCCCTGATTTCAGCAAATTTTATAATTTCCTTTATGTTCCCAACTCTAGACAAAAAAATAGACTTAGGAAAACGAGACTGCACCAGGGGCAGGGGGGGCAGCGCAGCTCAGCAGAGCAAGAGACCACGGCAGCTATGTCTGACCTTGTGTCCTGGACCTGCTCAACATCCCTGCATTCCCCTTACCCACCCCCAGAATCTGCAAAACCCAGCTTGGGCTGAGGAAGGAGCGCCAGACTTCACTCTGCATGTTTAGTCATTTGCTGGTGATCAGTGCTGGTTTGAGCCAGCTCTTAATTTGCCATCTAGTTTGCAAAGAAATAGAGAGAGAATTGGGAGAAAAGGCGTGCACTGACAGACATTCCAGGGATCCAAAACTCCTGATTGCATTGCATTTTGACAATAGTCCTATTAAATGTGAATCATTCCGTGTATTATTCTTATTACTCATTCACCTCATATAACAGGCTTGATCCAAGCACTGCTGAAGTCTTTCCACTGCCTTTACTAGGAGTGGGATTAGGTCCTCAATGCCACGTTAGCTGGGTGCTTTCAGGTCCAGTTGTAAAGCTTTTGTTTCACAAAAGCTAGAACAAAATACAGAAAACACGTCCTTAATATTAGCTGAGTCCTTTTTACCTTCTTTAGCTTCACTCTTTTGACCAATGCAGTAGATTTGTGTTACTGATAACAAAGAAATGTATCCACATAATGATCCAATTGTTTGAGTACAAGTTGTGGCAGGAGAAGTTTAGATTAGATATTACGAAAATTTTATCACAGAAAGGGTTGTAAAGCGTTAGAACAGACTGGTGGAGTCACCATCCCTGGAAGTGTTCAAAAGACATGTGGGTATGGCTGGCCCTTGAGGACATGGTTTAATGGTGAGCACGGTGGTGCTGCTATGCTGATGGTTGGACTTAACAATATTGAAGGTCTTTTCCAACTTTGAGGCTTCTAAGATTCTATTATAGAGTACAGAAATTACTCCAGTGGCATTCAGAAAGGAAATGGGTACTTTGGGTCTTTACCATGTCCTGCTTGCTTTGACCTCTGTAGTCAAAAGTCAAAGAAGGCTCTGGGTGAACTTTCTCTGACTTTGAAACTGGCATACTGGAATAAGTCTACTGAACTTACCTATTTAGAAATACTCAAAAATAGTTGTTAGGTTGAAATGGTGCAAGTCTTTACACAATAAAATTATCACGCTTGGGAATTAAGCTGTATAAATGAAAATTGATGTACACTTTAGCAATATCTCTCTGAGACATCTCTGCATGTAATATATTTCTCTGGGTATGTCTCTTTCTTTTTACAAAATTGGGCCAATGAATTGTGCCCATTAAATGCTAAATTTACTAGCTGGTGTTTGCTGAATCTGGCCCTTATTAAATGTCCAGACAAGCTTGTTGTAGTTTATTTTGTAGGACGTCTGGGTAGAACATTAAATACAACAAGGAAAAATAAACTTAAAAGTAAAATGGTTCAACTCCTGCCCTACTGGAAGTTTTTTTTCCTTGATTGGATAGAAGCTGAAACAGGTCACTGTTTCCAAGTGAATTATCCCAAATTGGATCAAATAATTTTTGCAAGGATAAATCTTACCAAGAAATGCTAATTTTTTAAAAGTTTTTTTGTTTGTGGTTCTGGTTTATATGATTAGATTAGTTTCTACTAAAATGGAAAGATTTTGCTGGAACGAATAACATTTGCCAGTAAAAGATTCTTTAAATAACCTTACAGCATCATTCAGTAAAAGTTCTGTTTCTATTCATTTTTTTGCTTATTATGATTTAAGTTTTTCTTCTGACGGGGATTCTAGCTGTAATTCTTTTCAAAAGATAAATGAAAACTGTAGCTTCTAAAAAATTATGTTCCATGTGAGAGTGTGCCAGCCCATGACAGGCTGTGCATCTGCTGCTGAAAAAAAAAAGCTATTTCTTTAAATTTTGTTTTGCTTTTTCTCATCATCTGATGTCCTCAGCAAATTTTTAACTTATCACCAGAGTAAGAAGTGTTAGCAATGAACTTCTTTATTTCTTAAGCAGTCTAGGAGAAATTTCCATATTAATTTTAAATACTCAAAAAATTTTTAACAATCTGAGATCTGTCAAAGTCAGTATTTTCCCCTGTTACTATAAACCAACAGCAATACTGTAATTATAATTCCCGAATATAGCATTTCTCTGTATTAGAGTGAAGGGGGATGGATTGTCTAAGGTATATTAAATAGGAAGTTTATTGACAGTAGGTCTGTAACACCTGTAGTCAAATTTTTTTGAGAATTCCTCAGGAATGTGTAGTTACTATGAGTATAATATGCATTGGTACAGTCAGCAAGCTTTGATGTTTTCAATAATGAGGCTTTGGTACCTTGTGTTTTAAGATTTGCAATATGCCAACACAAAAGCTCTCAGAGCAGTTGCAGGGAAGGGTTGCCTGCTCTGTCACCCTCCTTCCTTCCCAGTTTGGATTCTGATCCTTGGGACATGTTTTCTTTTGGTTGGTTTGACGGGGTAGGTTTTGTTAATTTACTGCTTCATCCAGTCCTGATTAAACATCATCTGTCAGGCCACCATCCTGCCAGGCTGTTCACAGCTTCCCCTTCCTAATCTTCCTGATATTTTTAGTGCTTTGCTTACCATTGCAAATACTCTCACATCACGTTGAGAAAATTGGGTGAAACGTACCTGTTCCATGGTTTTGATTAGGAAAACCCCCCAGAATTAAAGACTCCTTTCTATCCAGAAGAGGGCTTCTGAATCATGCTTTGCTGAAAATTAAATGTTTCCCACTTTGATGGAAATGAAAATCCATGCAGTGGTAACAGTGCTGGGATTTTCCATATATCCCCTCTGCATCACCAGGACCAAAGTAGCATCCTTAGTTGGTCACTATGTGACTCTCTTGGTAAAGCTCATATTTGTTCATGCCACAGCTCAGAAGCTGCTGGAGAAGGTAGGAGGGGTATGCAAATGTATAGTAATGTAATTATTATGTATCAGTATTGTCATAGTGCCTGAAGAGCCCAATGTATTGTTCGAAGAATCTGTGGGCGTATGCTGAAGTAATAGGAAATTACAGTGACTGTGGGTGGTAGAACAGAAACCCAGAGGTAAAAATACCATAAAATAGGAGATATTAATACTCAAAGTATGAACCAGGAACACAAACCTTTCCTAAAGCAATGCCTGAATGTTTCTGTAAAGCAAGGTTCCTTCACTTCTTGAAAACTGGGGGGGGCATCTCACTGTTATGAACAAACTCCACAGATAATGTTGCATCCCACTGTTGTTTAGACATTGGGCAGGAAAGGCAGAGGTGGCAGTGGTGTGATAGATGAGCTATGCAGCACTTATTATAAACTGAATATTACTTTCTGAAATCATAATTTTGCTGCTCTAATTACAACCATGTTAATTAGACACTAACACAAATAGGGCACTGACTCCCAGCTAGAACCCTACCTTTAGACAGTGACCTCCCAGCTCCACAGCTACACGTGCATGAGTTTCCACACATTTCACGGACCACCTTCTGATGTCTCATAGACAACACTGCTCCAGGACACACTGGGTTTTACCCTACAGGCATCTGGCAATCACTTTTTATACTTAGGTAAAATGCAGTCTTTTTTGCTTAGGCATGGGATGTTGCACTTTATGTGGGTCCAAATGACTACATGAGATGGAAAGAGAGTTAGATGTGTTGTATTTCATGTCAAAGCTTTTAGTAAGCTTTAATGACTTCTTATACTAATATGCTTTGAGGTACAAAGTTGTAGCTTCTCAGAAAGAGAATCAAATCCTCTCAGTAGCTTCAAACATAAAAGGGGGATGCATGTTTCTGATTTGCAGTTATAATTTTAAGGAGGTAGAATATGAATCAGATTAGATTTTTCACATGGGTATCTCTTTTCATGTGACCATTCTAAATTCTTACAGCCTTTCAGTTACTATAAGGGACCCAGGTTTCTGTTTGAAAGAAGAAAGGAAAAAGTGCTCTCTAACAGTGAATTTCTGCCACCCCTCAGCTACCACGCAATGCTGGGTGACTGTTTTTTTGCTAAAAGAGAAAGCAGCATGCCAGCTGGATGTCTTCCTGCGGTAGCTAGGTTTTCCTTGGAGGTTTCCCATCTCTATACTAACTGGGCTTGACTATGCTTGGCTTATTAGCTTTTACAAACATCCTTGCCAAGGTGGGATGACTGTAGGCAAAATGAGTGCAGCAGGGAGACAGAGGCAAATAAGTAGGAGTGATCAAAGTCTAGAGATTTGCTGGCAGACATGCCTCCTTCCTACGCGCTGCAGCCAGTGGGTCCAGTGCTTTCCCCTTCTCCTAGGGATGAATCAACACATCCGAGCAAGCTGTGCCAAAGCAGGGGTGGGTGGGAGACAGCCTTAGCACTGTACGACAGCTGTTGTTTTGCCAATATATTCAGTAGTAAATTCAGAACAAAACTTGCCTTTTGGACCATGAGTCTCATTAAAGTTCACCAACGACTGGGAATGAGTGGACTTAAAAGGTTTGCTTGAGTTGTTTTTTTTTTTTTTTGTTTAATGCTGTTACAATAGAAGACACTATGTAGATGTTATGAAAGGCTGTCTTTAAAGTTTGGTGAAGGTGTCTGCTGCCAGTTATAGTGAGATGCTAGAGGTGGTAAAAAAGTTAATTTGCCAGCAAGAAACATTTATTACTGCATGGCAGAAAGTGCTTCCTGTTGAAATGACAGATTTGGCAGAGATGTTGAAGCCAATTGCCTTTAGTTTCTTCATCAGGATTTTACAAGAAATCAGTGGTAGGTGCCAATAGATGTAGAGTAGCATTGATACTTTCTTATAGTTTCTTCATTCTTGTTCTCCACTTCTAAATTCAGTAAAAATATGTACACGTATTTTTACATAAACATATGTAACATGTATTTTACATGTATGTAACATGTATACATGTATTTTTAAGTCTTTTCTTTTGTGACAAAGACCTTAAAAACCAAAGTTACCCCAAAACATAGAAGGAAACCTTTAGCTGGCACTGCAGATAATGTTATAGTGCCAACTGCCAGTTTGCTGCGCAGTTCATGTTTGATTTATATTTTCACATATGGGTTTGAGTGGGTGGGTCACAGCTTTTTGGTGCCTCATTTTCCATATTCTGTAATTTTGGTTAATGATTTCACTCACTGCAGTCCCTGTGTCCAACAGCAGAGTCCTACCCTTGATGGGAGGCATGCTTGTAACTCTTCAAGCACTGAGCTCCTCCACAGTGTTAGATCCCCGCCTCCTCCTCCCGGTTCCAGTAATGTCTTTTCCTTGCTAGGCTGGAGGAGGAGAAGATCCTGTGCCAACTCTTTGAGCTCTCACTCAGCTGCTGCCTTCACAACTATAAACGTTACCAAGCGCCCCCGTTGTTTTCATTCTCCATCCGTATACTCTATACTCGCTTGGAAGTGAACCTTATGGAAATTCTGGGTTTGTGAAGAACCTCGCAGATATTTCCACTTGAAATGCCATGGTAGCAATAACACACTGTGCTTGCAATTTGCTGTCCACCTAGTGACCTTGAACTGCTTTGCAGCAGCTGCAGAGTGAGATGGAGGTGGTGGCAGCTGTGCCCAGGACCTGTGAGGGCCTGAACAGGGCTGCACAGGAGAGTTTTACAAGGGGAAAAATGAGAGTAAGTACAATGAAAAAGACACACACAATATATACAAATGTGGTCCAACATGAAGGCAAAGACTCGCTTCAGCTACTGCCAGACACATGCAGCAATTCACCTCTGCAATCTGTGTGCAATTACTGACGACACAAATTAAACAAAACATTCCCCTTCGCCCTCCCTAAATGCCACTATCATCATTTGCAATCTCGTATCTTAGCTCACTGTCCTTCTAATGGTAATGCAAAACCACATGAGAGCAATGTGCAAGGTGACCTGCAAAATGTGTATAAACTCTGTGTCACACCACTAGTATGAACAGTGGAATTTCTGGGATGCTTGCTGGCACTTTGTACGGGGCTTGTGTTGATCATCTGTATTGAAGACCTGTAACCTAGCTGGAAAAGTTGTCTTTGGTGGCAGTAATACACCAGGGGGCATGCATAATTCTGTTCAGTTTGCCACACCTCCTGCATACAGTCTATAAAATTCAGAGTAATGCACACAGGCACAGCTTTTGTGAAGTAAGCACAATCATCCTCAAACTCTGTGTACATTGTAAAGCCTCTTACACAGATTGTTCATGTTATCTGGTTCATTCCTGGAGGGCATGGGGGGCTTGGTAGTTTGGGTTGTTTGGGTTTTTTCAGGATACTGCTTTAGCACAGTATTTTGACAAAGAAATTGAAATAGAGGAAGATAAAAGGTGTTCTGTGGTTTCTTTTTAATTGGAGACTGGAGGCAAAGTGCCTCCAGATAATTTCTCAGAGAAAAGTCATTGTCTTCTCCCACTCTTGCCATTAATCTCTAAAATTATTGCACAATTTCTGTTTAATGTGCTAAGATTTCTTAATATGTTAAGACAATGTGGAAAGAAAAATTTGAACAGGAGGGAGCATGTTTCTTTGAATGCATAATTTTTAAATCTTTGTCTGAAGTCTTCATCTGTCTTGCCAGGCTTTTTGCAGTTAAAAACTTCATCAAACTCAGTATGATTAAAAATACGTATTTTCATAATGGCAATTCATCAAAAGAGCTAGCAATTTCTACAAATATTGAGAGTGATGGTCATTTGGAATTTGCTGAGGCTCAGATTTCTTGTGCTATTGCTGTGTTCACCATTACTGAAAATGGGGATTCCCAACATATGGCTTGTGTGATATTTCTGTTTCCAGAGTTTTTTGTGTGTTACGAAGGACAGAAGTGAATGTCAATGTATTCTAATGCAACATGGCTTAAATGTAGTAAGATGCCTAAAAGTATTGCAGTACATGTATGATTTGCTGTGTTGCCCAATAGCCACCATATTGTTTCCACAAACAAAAATTTGGGTTCCCTCAGTCTAAATTTGTGTTTCTATAATTTAGTGTGATGTTGCATTAGTGAAGCTAATTTTAGTCAAACAGAATCAACAGGCCTAAGTTTGAAGTATGCTGTGAATCCATAGAGTCCTCATACAAGCTTTTTTGGATGGTTTGACCCTCATGTTAGTGTGCAATAACTCACTTGGATAGTCTCAGTGAGGACTGCCAGATTTCCAGAAGGAAGGGCCACCAGCAAGCTGTTATTTTCCATTCTAATTCTGCTGTCACAGCACAAGCAGTCTTACATTTTTTGTCAGCACATCACTTTGAAGTTTAATAAGTCAGTGCAGGTAACTTTGTTGACGATGTGATGTTGAGCATCAATCAGAAACACCAGCAATTTGAACACGACCATGGCATTATTTGCAAAAACAGTTACTCCGTATTTTCCCCCTTCCCCAGATCACTCTCACTCTCTGGATTGTTCTATATCCAGCTCAGAAGGACATATTTACAAGACTTGTTATTCTGACTCACTGAGCTGAACAGTATTACACAACTATTTTTCTGTCAGGCATGGAATAATATTGCCAAAACCTCTCTGTGGCTTTTCCTATGCATTTGCTGGTTTTGGTGGATGTTCTACTACTCAGCAAGGTGGTAAGTATGGAATGGGTATCAAAACACAACCCCTGCTGCTGCAGAGGGTTACTCAAGCAACACTGTATAATTTAGATGCTCAGTAATCAACTTGGGGCATTGCGACAGTTTGAGTTGTTTTTGTTAATAGAGATCAAATTATGGGTGTAACTAGCTGGCAGTCTTCAAACAGACTTTTGCAAGCTGTTTACTCAGCTGTCCCATAGCAACAACTGCATACGTGAAGTGAATTCTTCCAGTATCTCTGCTGTGGTATATTTAATTTATCCTATTTTGCCACAGTGTGAGAGAAACAAATCCTGAAGAAAGTAGGACTCACGTCAGGTGTTGCACTGCAGACAGGCTGTGAAAGTGACTGTGCAGTTTGACATTGTGGGTGTAGGTTTTGTTACTTCAAAATATACTCTTACTTATTTTCCAGTCATTTAAACCTCCAGAATCAAAAGGAGGAAGAGACCAAAGAAAAATAAATCACAGCATTTCTAGTATAGATGAATTTTATTTTTAAATCAACATGGATAATAATAATAATAACAACAATAATAATAACAATAATAATAACAATAATAATAACAATAATAATAACAATAATAATACTTCCTGGAAGTAGCTGCTGAGATTTGTCTAATTCTAATTTGGATTAGCATATGTCTAGTTTAAGTGGACATTATTTCGTCCACCCAATCATTTACCATTTTATGAAATACTTGTAAAATAAATCTTTATTTCCTTGTATGGGGAAATCCTGTTAGAGGCATGTTGCTCTCAATCACATCACTTCTTACTTAAAATATGGTGATTTTAAGGTCAGAAAAACACATTCATCTGTGCCTCCATGGTTTCCAGTCAGAAGAAGATAGTGGAAAAAATATCCTTTTCAAAGTATGGTCTTAGAAGACTGGTGAAATGATATAGGACCCTCCTTCAAAAAAAATGAAAGTACTAAATGAGTGAGGTTGTCCCTTAATCTTACTAAAATATTTCAGAGTGCCTTTTCTTAATGGGAAAAATAGCTGACAAAATTGATGGGAAAGAATTGGGAAAAATTCAAAGCAACATGCAGGCAGTTATAACTGCTACTACACCCCATTACATTTTCCCTTCCATCTCAAATGTAATGAGAAATAAAATAGCAATAGTTCTTCAAGCAGCAGCAACAGAAAAGGGCTTGTGATAAGAAATAATACTATGGTCTGATTAAGAACTGTGCAGGGCCAAACTGTCTGTAACACTGAAATACAGGGCAAACATCAAGTCCTGATTGTTGTCGTATGAAGCTCTTTGCAAAACAGTGTGTGTGACTTGATGAATGTTATGGTCTGAGGCATTACTGGAAGCAGGGAGGGAGAAGAACAGAGGGAGAAGAGAAAAGGTGAGGCATTTGTAAGGAGTAAGGCCAATCAACCACTTCTGTCAGCTGCACAGAAAATTAACTACTTTACAATTCACTGGTGTATATAGTATGTCATATACCTCAGCTCCAGATTAAAATAGTGTAGCAGTGCCACAGTTAGAGCTGAGACAAGTTCACTGACTTGGGCTGGTCTTCATTTCAGCATGTGGAGATGGGTTTGAATTTTTTTTAAAAATAATTCATAAAAATTTTAGTGGGCTGCTTTCAACATTGTTTTTTAAAACTTGGTAATGTCTAGACTGATTTCTTACATTGCAAAACACACTGAGTGTCCTTTTTGCTGAAAAATGTTCCTTATGATTCATAGCTCCTGGACACCCGCGTCCCTTTGGACCTGGAGTACTCCAGCTATATATTTTCATTGTCATAAAGGTGATAAAATGTATAAACCTAAACAAAAATATCTCTGACTGCCTTCTGAGAACTCAAACACAACCAGATGCGGAGTTAGCGGGCAGCGCTGTCATGGACTTGGATGGACTGACGTGTCCAGGTTCTCAGATGACATGGAACAGTGTAACTGCCCTGCAGCCACCATCCAGGTGGCAGGCGAGAGCAGGGGAAGGGGGCTGCCTGCCTGCCCCCCTGCCTGCCTGTCTGCTGCATTTGGTCTGCCAGCACTGGCCATGCAGAAAAAAAATCAAAGAAACTGCAAAAGATATGACCTCCTTGCTTAGCTTTGTTTTTATGAACAATTTATGAATTGCTTTTTGACCATTGAATAGTTGTTTATAAATCAGGATGAGAGACAAACAAAATGAGATTTAAAAAAAATAGTCAGCCACTCAAATTCAGAATAAGTGTCCTGCCAGGTGGTGACAGAGTTGCTTCAGACTTTCTTTTTGAAGGTGTATTGCTTTGCTGTACTGGCCAGTAAAGGAGTGAATTTATTATCTGCTGAGTGAGCAGAGGAACCTCATGTAGAAGAGATAAGCTGTGAATCAGAGGGAAAAGCTGTGAGAGAGAACTTTTCTGTCCCATATAAAAAGCTCCTTATCGAGTCCATCTTGGTCAGAGCTTTGGGGAAGCACAACTGCTGAGCTAAGAAGGAAAGGATGACAGAGAAGAGAAATTAGTTATTAAACTGTAGAGCAGAGTACATCCTTACATATACCCCTGTGTTCCTACCTACAATCCTATGTACATGATCTATTTATCTGAATAATTATCTTTGAGGCATTGCATGAGAAGAATTATACATTCGCAGATTTGTTAGATGAGTTGTATCATTGGATTTTTGTTTGCATGGTATTAACTGCCCACAGCAGCCATCTAGTTACAGCTAAAATATATATATACAGTTTTTCTATTGTGTGTTCATAGATGTAAGTTACTGCCTCCAGCAAGGCACAAGAAGACTGACCCTTTTTGCATCCTGGAGCCTTGCATTTCCATTGGCAGGAAAGAGTTGAAAGGAGCAGTACTGTTGCCTGCTCATAAGAAAGTCTGCTCTTGGACTGTGGTTCTGTCTCTGCCACTAAGGGTTTCTCTGATATTGAGGCAATCTCAGAGTTTTAGTTCAGTGATCTGTAAAGTGGGTGTCCCACCACATCTAGTGACACTGCCTTCATCTTCAGAGCAGTGTGAGGTGCAGCAGCATGGACCTGTGCAGAGAGGCCCGCTAACTTCCACAGTTGGGTCCAATGTTTACAAAATGCTTTGGCATTCCTGGAAAGCATGAAGGCTTTTTGTTCACTCACAGCAAGATTGTGTCATCAATTCCCAGGACAATTTCCTCATAGACCTGAATTAACCAACCCAGCACTTGGATATATAAAATATTTTAAGTAGTGTGAAATTGTGCCTGCTACCAGGCAGGGGAACACTGATACAGCTTCCAGCAGAGCCAGACTCCATGAGTGCTAGCAGGTTCCCTTCTGCCTGCTCCTATCTGAAGATGGCCGTCACTTAAGTGGTGGTAATCCTCTCCTAAATTAGGTTTTTGCTAGATGGGTCTTTATTTTCCTTTGGTGTCTGCCTGATGTTTGAGTGAGCTATATGATTACATGTGAGTTTATTGAAAATCCATGCTGCTGCTGTACTAAATAAAACCAATGAAGGCTCAGAATTATATAGGACAGCTTTGTATTTAAATTTAATAGTTTAATTTCACATTATGCTGCTACACATGCCAGATTTTCTGCAATATGACAGCAAATGCTTGTTTCTCTTCTTTTTCTGCTGTTGGCAATGCAATACCTGTAAACTTCTGTTTTTTTCTTTGGGGTAGTGGCTTATATTTATGATGGCAAGGAGTAAAACATATTGAAACAGTCATGGTTACAATATTTATAGATTCTGAATGCATATTAAATTAGAAGCAAAGGAGAAGCAGAATTACATTTGTTTTGTAACACTGTACAGTTAAAGGCCAGAACCGCTCCTGCCAACGCATCTGCAAATGCTTTAGCTCATAGCTGAGAATCAGAGCTACATTGCTAAACATGGGTGGATGGTACAGCACAGCACAAGTGTCACCCATTGAATGAGGAACCCCTCAGAGAACCTGGCGAGAGTAATTAATGAATCCATTTGGAAAAGTCAGTGCCCTTCAATTAGCCTAAATGCAGCAAAGCAGATGGGATCCCATCCTCTAGGGAGAAAATTGAGAAAGTTCCTAAGAAATACTGCTTTGGACTGATTTATCTGAGTAATTATAAGCCTCATTTGCACGAAACTGTTCAATATGGCTGCAGTGAGAAAATTAAGAATTTATAAAATGTTGATAGGTGGTCTAAACTATCAGTGGTAGTGGAATCATCTGTCAAGCAGGATCTTGATTCAGAATATTAAACTAATCATCAGCCAGGAGAAGTAAAAAGCAAACTTGGCTGTGAAACTGAGGGGTGGAGGAGGTGTATTTATAGAGAACCTTTTTTTAAGAGGGTCCTTTGAGCTTATGTGCAGTGGAAACATTCACTGCCATCCTAATTAGATGTGGTGTCCTGCCTTGAAATATTCTGCAGGAGTGCAGAAGGCAGAAGAATAAGTCCAAAGAAACTTAAGGAAAAAAAATTTAAAAAGCCAATTTTCCTGAAACATCTGGTAGTGCAGGACCAAAATGAGAAGAGTAATGAAAGAGCATTTGAGAGCATGTGTGTCCTAGCCTTATCTCAAGGAGACATCTCTGTCCTTGTCAGCGGTCTCATTTTTAAGTCAAAGCATTGCAGGACTTACTTGTATGAACTTGTACGAACGGGAAGCTGTATGTGCCTTCTGTGAAGACATATATAAGCTGGAAGCCAGTACATCTACATTGCAACCGTGTTTATGCGTGAGAGAAAAAGAAGCGGGATGGGTTAGAGAAGCAAGAGAAAAATAAGCTGTTTATGACAGCACTGGAATCGGATAGGAATTATGGTCTGCAGGTTCTAGGGCTGGGGGGCTTTTTTGGCTGTAGGGAAATCGCACTCCAGCACTGTGGACTTTCCATATATCTTGTGTTTTTAGAAACACTTCAGATAGCTCTAAGCAGCATTTTGCACACCATTTTCTGAATCTGAAGCTTCAGGAGTCAGAAGTCTGACACTTTTTAACAAGTCGCAAAAAAACCTCGTAGTGCTAGATAGGTAGAACAAAGAAGTGCCCTCACTACTGTTCCAGCCCTCCTAGCTTGGGGCATTTCTCTTCCATACCAAAGCCAGCCTTTCCCCTCTCCAACCCCATTTTCTTCCTCCTCCACAAATGTCCCTTTCCCAAAGATGACAAGTGTTGGTAGGTACCTGGGCTGCAGACTCCTTGGCCTCTCCTACCCCTTCCAGCAGCCCTGTGCCGTATTAATGTGTTGATTTGAACACTATCCCCATTGAATTAAAAATTCAAAGTGTATTCAACTGTTTTAATTAAGTAAAGAATTCAGTTCTGGGCAGAATGTCAGACATAACCAATACTTTTAAGGCATGGAACTGGTGGCATCAAAGCTCTGAGGCTTTGGTTGTAAGCCTGCCTTGGGCATTCACGGGTGTGCTTAATGCATGCTGCTAGATTTTTTATTTTATTTTTTTCTTTTCTTACCTCAGAAGGCCTGAGATAATGCTGTGATGAGTACACCAGCTAGAGAGGTGGGGGCAGGATGTTCCCGCTCCAAGTCATCCTCTCAGCCCGACAGCAGGCAGTCTGAGACTGGCACAGTTTGGCCTGTGACTGCACCTTCTCGCCCTCCGCTGATAAATAAGCAGGCTAATTGAATTAATAAACAGATAGCTCTTTTCCCTGCCAGCTGGAGCACCATCAAAATGTGTGATAAATTATCTGTCAATGCTTCAACTGTAGGGAAAAAAACGAAATAAATAGCTGCCTCAACATTTCCTCTCCAATTCTTCTCCCCCCTTTCCCCTTCCCCTGTCCACCGAAGCACCCAATTTGGTTTGCCTCAACCCTCCTTGCCCCTGGTCTTTTGTCCTTTGGCAGAACTCCAAAGAGAAGTAGCAGTGAGACGTTCACTCATTTGGCCAGGCTGCTAATGGGTTATTAAGGCTGTAGGCAGAGCAGACCTTCCTGTAGCTCACTGAGAAAGAAGAACAGAGGCATATTTTTGGGGCAAGACTGCCCGTGTCTCAATTGCCAGCACACAGCCATCTCTTAATTGTGACCTCCTGTGGCTGAGACAGAAGCTGTACGAGGGGCAATGAGGGTTGCAATCAAGCAGGAGGGGATGTTGTTTAGTATCTTCATCAGTGGCACAGACAGAGGGGCTGAATGCGCTTTCGAGTTTGCAGATGGCACCAGGCTGAGTAGTGTGGTTGAAGCACCTGAGGGATGGGACGCCATGCAGAGAGACTGGACTCACACAGAAGGTGGCCCATGGGAACCTTGTGAGGTTCAACACGGCCAAGTGCAAGGTCCTGTAACTGGGTTGGGGCAACTCTCAGTATCAATATAGTCTGGGGGGTGAAGGCATTGACAGCAGAGCTACCAAGAAAGACTTGGGGGTACTGGCGAATGAAAAACTGGACATAACCCAGCAATGTGTGCTTGCCACAACTATATCCTGGACTGCATCCAAAGCAGAGTGGCCAGCAAGTTGAGGAACGGGATTCTGTCCCTCTACTCACATGAGATCCCACCTGGAGCACTGCATGGACCTCTGAGTTCCCCAGCACAAGCAAAGACATGGACCTGTTGGAGTCAGTACAGAAAAAGGCCACAAAGGTGATGAGGGGACTGGAGCACCTCTGCTATGAAGACAGGCTGAGAGAGATGAGGCTGTTCAGTCTGGAGAAGAGAAGGCTCTAAGCAAACTTTATTGGGGCCTTCCTGTACTTAAAGGGGGCCTACAAGAAGGAACAGGACAAACTGTATAGCAGAGACTGTTGGGACAGAATAACTAGTCATGGTTTTAAACTAAAAAAGGGTAGATTTAGACTAGATAGAAGGAAGAAGATTTGAAGAAGATTCTTTATTATGAGAATGGTGAAACAAGCAGAGAAGTGGTACATGTCCCTGCTTACTGCAGGGGCCTGGACTAGACAATCTTTGAAGGTCCATTCCAATACACACAGTTCTATGATTCTATGAGACAAGGCATCAGGAAGCTTTACATTGACTTCCTGGCATGCCAGACAAAAGGAGGAACTTCATCATAACCTTTAATGTCACAGATGTGGGTAATACCTGAGACTTTTTTGTTTTGAAAGAGAGGGAAATGATTAGACAGAAGGGGTCAGTGATTTTCATCATACAGTCAGAATGTCCCTGCCATCACCTCTCAAAGTGGTGTTCCCTTTTGGACATATCTCTGTTCCTCAATATTCCTAAGTTACAGATGAAAAAGATTTTGCTGCTTCAGACTCTTAAGTAGGATGTAGATAGCTGAACTTTCTATGGCATTACTTGGATTTCCAACATGCTTGTGTAAGTGCTTGTGTGCCTTTGCTGCTCTGGTTTCCCATTACCACATCTCCTCTAAGTTTCCCAGTCAGCAAGCTAGAAAAGCTTCCCACCCCTTCTTTTTCTACAACAGCAAGAAATGGGAAGTGCTGGGGAGTCTGAGATGCGAATGAGATCACAGTGTTATGTTCTTGTTCTGAACATGACTTTTTTTTCTGGTGCATATGTCAAATGAATCAGACAATGGTGGTGTCAGGAAGACGTATAGTACTGTCTGCAAAGCAGGGAGAGGAGACAGGAAGATGTGTTAAACAAGATGGTATTTATGCCTTTCTCTCTCACTCGGTAGAAGTACACAAGAAATATTTTTAAAAGGAAGGTAGGGTAATAGCAGGAGTACCTGGATCCCTGTTGTGCTTGTCGGAAGACTCATCCGTGCTGTGAAGGACAGCGAGCACAGACAGATAACTGGTGTGCAGGAATTGTCTCTTCCCAGGGTGCTGGAAGCTGCTTCAGGTAGGTGAGGAGGTGTCTGATTCTAGCACCACCCCATTCCCAGGGTGGCACTCACCCAACACATGCTGTTCTAGCCCCCTCAGAGTGCAGGTTGCTGCATGGACCCTCCTCCTATCTGTCCCCAGGCAGGCCACCTCTTCCAGGAATTTGGCTTTAGATGATTATTTATGCCCTCTTTCCACTGGCAGGAGGAACAGGGAAGGGTCCACAATGAAGCAAGGCAGGATATGGTGTACCTGTCACTTGGTGCTGGAAAGGAAATCCTGCTTGTGTGACAGCCACTGCAACTGTGGGTCTAGCCAGGCCCCTGACCTGTGTAAATTTGTTCTGCATCCTGTGGCACATGCCATAGGAAAGCCAAATCCAGCTGAGCAGAAATGACAGGTTGAGTCAATGGCTTACCAAGCAGACAGCATCCTTCCCTTCCCTGGGGAAGGTGGTTGTTTTGGTTTGCTCTGCCACATTGCTCTGAAAAGCAGTACTGCCAAAGAGTAAACATGCCACGTGCAAGAGAGTGAGCTGCTAATATACTGCATTTTACTAAGTCATTGCTTGTCAGCTGAACTATGGGGAGTGTGTGGAGATGCATTCTTAGCCCTTTCAAACACAAAGTAAAGCCCATTAATGTAAATCACCAATTCCAATAAAAAAAAGAATAGTTGAAGGCTTCATTCTTTTTCTCTCTTGTTTCACACAGTAGCTATCCTAAAGTGTATTAAAAAAAAAAACCCTCATGGCACTGATAGAGCAGCTAGCTGGTATCTGGTAAAAGGCTGAGATGTTGCTGTTTCTGAAGCCTCAAGTGGCTTTGAAATTCAATGCCTCTGACCCAAGACACCACTGTTTGAAAGCAGCTGATACGTGCGAGGTGGTGAAAAACAAAGCAGCAACTTGAGCTGTCTACAAACGAAGGGGGATGGAGTTGCAGGTGAAGAACAAAGGGGGCACGGTGTAGGGCAGCAGCTTGAGGGATGGAGTCAGGGGGACAACACAGGGGAAGCTGGAGGGGCATAAGAGACCTTATATGAGGGTGTCATAGGACAGTACCTAGCAATGCTGTTGTTCAATGCTGAATATTCATGATATCCATTCATATAACTCTTGGCATAAATTACATTTATTTTATAACAGTGAAAATTGACACTAAATGAACCTGTCCACACTCTTTATGGTTTGTATCTGCATACCACATGCTATACCTGAGTGCATGTGTTTAAAAAGCCACTAGGCATTATGTTCTCATTGTCAGATAATTGAAATCTGTCTGCTGAATTAAAATGCTATTTTCATTCTTTGGGGTTAGATGAAGAAATAAAGCTTTAAAAAAAAGTTAAATAACCCATAAAAACATTCTCATTTTACATGTCCCTGTACTGTACTTTATATTCTAGTCATTTCTTCAGAAAAAAAAAAAAATCCATGAATGCTTTAAAAATGTTTCAGGAATTGCTTACCTTTAGAAAAAAAGAAGAAAAATAACTTCACATGAAACTATGTGGTAATGAGACAATGTCTAATTACCTGCAGTGAATTCTGCAGTCAGGCCAAGGGGCTAATGAACATCAATACTTATTCACAGCCCTGGGATCTCTAATGGCTGTACATGGTCTGGGCTTCAGTTTTACATTTCAGAGTCTGGTTGGTATAATCTTGAAACAGAATCTACAGACCAGATCGTGTCCTCTGTGCTGTGTGTGTGTGCACTGCACATCTGGGCTGAAATCAAAGGACTTTTAAGTGCACATGTATCCTATTTCTGGCTTGCTAGTAGCCCTCTAAAAATGCTGGGTTTAATCCAGGAAAAACAAGTATTCAAAAATCACACTTGTGAAGGAAAAAAATAAACCCCCAAGTTTTATGTACTTGGATGGCATTTTTCTTTGAATATGAATGACTTAATCATAATCAGCCATAGTGAGAGGTGGGTGATGAAAGTTCAGAAATCTGACAGTAAAGACTTTGAACCTGCCCTTCTTGTGTTCTTGGTGTGTGTTTTATGCTCATGAGAGGGAAAAGCCAAGTAAGCAATTTGCATTGTCATCAAAAAGCTGAAGTACACATTAAGGGGTCTCACGGCTTCAGAGCAGTATTCTGCAGGGAGAAATTTTTGCAGTGCTAATCCCATCTGATCTCTGAGTACAGATTAAAATACGCAAACCCAGTGTTCCTTGCAGTGTTAGAATGCTCTGATTTGAGGATTTTCTCTTTATTTGGCTGGTACAGGAAATTCCCCAGCTTCCTCTGAAATCAATTCCCACTTTTCTCATTTAATACAATCATAAATGTGCCTGTGTTCTCAGGCAAGATATATATAGATATAGCAATGCAAGCACTGTACAAGCTTCTGTACTTCCCACTTGCATTGTACTGGAACATGGAAACATGATTTTAGAAACTTAGTTAAAGCATTTGCTTGCAGGAGTGAGGAAGACCTGAGCTTCAACCCCTCTGCCAGGTACTTCTCTAAAAGTGCTTTACGTCCAATGTGAAAAAAGTATCTCTGGTCACTCACATTGGGAAAGAGCTTTAAAATGGATCTAAGAGAAAAGATCTGGACAATGGGCAGTACAGACTCAGGTTCCCTTAGGCCCAAGTTTTCATAGGGTCTTACAGAGTGTGATTACCACTGAGTGATTTTATTGCCACCTGTTTTTTCTGTGTTTTCCACAGGTGCCAGTGTAGCATGTATGGGAATAGCCCATAGATTAATCTGGAGGACTAAGTAAGCAAAAGACTGACTATTTGGAGAACTAGAATTGGTATGTGCCTGCCTACTGACAGCTTGCAACTCAGCCCCACAAACTGCTAGCTCGCTTCCCCTTGGTGGGATGGGGGATTGATTCAGAAGGATAGAGGTGAGAAAATTAATGAACTGAGATCCAGACAGTTGAATAGGTAAAGCAAAAGTCTCACAGAAGCAAAGCAAAACAAGGAATTAATTCACTTCCTATGGGCAGGCAGGTGTTCGGCCATCTCCAGGAGAACAGGGCCCCATCACACATAATGGTGACTTGGGAAGACAAATGCCATCACTCTGAACATACCCCTCTTCCTTCTACACCCCCTTGCTTTATATACTGAGCAGGACATCAGCTGGTATGGAACACCCCTTTGGTCAGTTGGGGTCAGCTGTCGTGGCTGTGTCCCCTCCCAGCTTCCTGTGCACCCCCATCCTGCTGGCTGGTGGGGCAGTGAAATAAGCATAAAAGGCCTTGACGCTGTGCAAGCCCTGCTCAGAAACAACAAAGATGTTGCAGTGTATTATAATGCTGTCTTCTGCACAAATCCAAAGCACAGCCCTAAGCTGGCTACTATGAAGAAAATTAAGTCTGTCCCAGACAAAACCAGCACACAGGAACAGGTAATTAATTCCCAAGTGTCAGGCATTTTGCTGTCAGAAACTGGCTTCTCCAGGGGTAGGTAGCAGCTAAGTAGCAGCTTTTCTTTTGGACTCTGGCACACAGTGGGGAAATCAGTCAGAAGTTGGTTGTGTTTTTTGGATCCTTCCATTGGTATTGTATGTTGAAATTATATGACACCATTTGCCAGTAATAAATCACTTTGCTGCCTTTTGTGTGATTACATAATTAAATATCCCTTGTCATGGATACACATGGAGGGATTGACTTAGACTTGGTAGGAATTAGGGGTTTGATTTTTTGAACTTTACATTTCCTGACTCCTGTGCAAATCAAATCCAGTTGTTTAATACTGATTTGAGAAATGATTCATGCAAGAAATAGTATATAGTGAGAAATATAAACCATACTTTCAGTGTATTTTCTGTCTTGATTATAATATGCTTGTTCATTATAAATGCATGTAGAATAGGAACAGAGAATTTAGTCCTTGTCAAATCCTTAAAAAGGTGGGGCATTGCACAAGGATATTGGTACTTATCTCTTTTGCAAAGTGTTTTGAGATGAGCAGAAGGAAATTGCTGGGTGGAGCTGGAATGTAAACTCACTTATGTTTTCTGCTGTCCCTGAAGCCGTTGCTGTTCTCAATGAAATGCAATCACCAGAGGATGGCAGTTCCCACTGAATATCCTTGGGCCACCCTGGCTTCGACCTGCATTGGATTGCTTAAAACTGGCAGTCATGCAGAGAGTCATCCATCACTGGGACTGATGTCAGCGGCCAGCCTGGCGGCTCAGAGCTCCGCCGTGCTCCCAGATCAGGGACACTGAAGCACCTCTTGCAGCTGACCTGTCCTTGAGCAGTGTGGTGTTTATTAGTTTTGCTGTTGCTTTGATTGTTTGCAGTTGATTCCTGCTGCTTTCTGCTGAAGTTTAATTCAGTTTGCATTTGGAAGTACAAGGGAGAAAATTTGTTGTTTTTCTTAGAGGCTGAGCTGCATTGAAGGCTGGATGATGATCCATTGTTCATGTTGTCACAAAAGCCGACTAAGTAGGGAAGAAAGCACAAAAGGAGGGAAAAGTATAATTCAGATTTGCCAAACAGCCTGAGAATAATTAGAAGATTAGCAGTTTGGCACTCTTTACTGGCAAGTTGTGAATTAAATGTATCCCACTTTTCTCTTTACATTAGTGTGATGTGTCACTTCAGTTCTGGATTTCATGTCCTTTGCACACATCTTACTCCACCTTCCGCCAACAGGCGGGACTGGATTTTACTGCACAAGAAACGTAGGAGAAAGCATTTAATGTGGCAGCAGAGACTTTCTAATTGCCAGTCTCTGAAATGTGCTCATAAGTATCTGCAGTTCACTTATTGAGTGGAGATGAATTGCTTCCAATTTACTTTTATGAATGCGACTGGAACATTTAGGAAGAGTGGTTTCTGTTATTTACACTGTGAGATGCTTGTCAGCAGCCAACTGGAAAAGACCTGGGTGACATTTATGCTAAGTTCTCTTGTCACAGTCATGGTTAAAGGAAAGGATAAAATTCCATGTCATGCTCTGAAATACTTTGGGTGAAGTTCTGTTCACAGCTTTAGCTGTCACTGGCTTAACTCTGTATATTCATTTTGAGTATGATGCTTAGAGTAAAAAGGAAAACTTGACTATTGCAGATGAGAAAACAGTATTAGTGACACCAAAGTCAATGGTATACTTGCCATGAAGTTTGGCTAAACAAGATCATTACCCTGAGGCTGCTACCGAATTGCAGATGTGTGGCAGTGCTTGATATCTGTAATTCTTTCCAATTTCCCACCCTTCTTTAGAGTCTTCTGTCCCCTGTGGGAACTTCTTTTAAACCCTTGTATAATAGGGACTAGAATCACAGTCACTAGTGCAAAAAAATATCTTTGAGATCATATTTCATGTGCCTACAGGGATCTGATATAATCTCCTGATAAGAATTTACCAGATATTAACTAGATACTGCAGCTGGTCTTGGCTCTTTCTAGTTTAGTGGGATTTGGGCATGTTGACCAGAAGGGAAGAGAGCTTTTTTCTGAGTGCAGCAGTGCATACTTATTTGAAACAATTCAATCCTATTCATCATTCCGTGTCTGTCCCAACCTAAAATTCAGCTGGGTGTTATAATAGCTTATTGTTTGATTCAAGCACAGAGCACCTGTAAAATTGAAGATTGTTGTCACTTGTCCATTGAGAGATGAATGGGAGAAAGTTGTATTTTATAGTCATATACAGATTTTGGCATGTAAGATGTATATCCTGTTTTAAATATAGCATGATAAAAATATTAGAAATATTTATTAAGTATTATAAGTATTTTTATGCATATGAAACCCACAAAGTTATTCGCATTTTTAAATGTGCAAAAAGCAACCTCCAAGTTACAGGTATGGTTAGTTGGGGTTTTTTTCTTGTTTTAACAAAGTGAAAAAATTTCTGTCTGTTTTTCATGAACAATTTTTGAGAAAGAAAGGTAGGGCAAAAATCAAGGCAACTTTGAAATACATGTCACAATAGAGGAAAATTAGAAAGCAGCAAGATCCAGAATAGCAGAAATGTTAGGGAAGCTGATACTGTTTTTCATTCAGGATCTCAAATGCTTAAAGGCCATTTTTGGCAGACTTGGTTTGTCCAAAGATGTTCAGTGTATGAGTTATGATCTATAGCAATTCACTTCACCATGGTGTCAGTCTTTAGATGGGGGAAGCACTGTGAAAACTCTCGTTTACAAAAACTCCCAATACTCCAGGTACAACGATAACTTCTTTGAGGTGTTACCTTCATATGGCATTCAGTGGGGTAGCTTCAGAGTAAATGTGATAGTTAGGGGCATTGCCACAAGGGATGGTTCCCTGTTCTGTACAGGGAACACAGTGCTGTGAAGCACCAATATCCTCTGTTTCTATTTCCTCCTCAGCATCAAAAATGACAGCATATGGGCTTCTGGTTTCCTGTAGGATCAAAAGGGAATTTTATTTACTCACTTGATCAGAGGAAAAGCAGGCTATTCTCCGTGAAAGATTTCTCCTGTTGTCTGTGTCACTCACAGTCATTTATTGAAATGTCATGACTGCATGGAAATCAGCTAACACTGATATTGGTCACTGTGTTACTTTTACAAAATAATAAAAATAATCAGTAAGGGCTGAAAGTCAGGAAAGGTGAGTACTTGCATTTCCTCTTGGCTTGACGTTGGTGGGGATTTTTTATTTAAATTGCATTATAAAAGGGAGAAAAAAGGGGATTGTGCCCTAAAAATCACTGGTGTGAGGCTAGCAGATATTTCATGTTTAGGTGAAGACAGGTCTGAGTAGCAAGTCTTCTGTTTCAGTCCCAATTTGCAAACTCCCAGGTCCCAGTGGGCTCTGGTGGAGTCAGTCACACAGTTCCTGAAAAACTGAATGGCCGCAGAATTGGATCCTGGGTTACCACTTCATTCTAGAGGGGATTTGGTGGTGTCGTCAGTCCAGCAAGCTCAATTTTTATGCCATTGGATTTTATTCGACACTAAACTAAAACAGCTGCTTGCAATTAGCACACATAAAAGAAACAATAACAAAACTGCAGCCTGCCCTTCGAGTGCTACACATACCCAGAGCAAAGAGTTTACCAATTTCTGGTGATTTTGCCTCCCTCTGCTCTAACTAAAACATCGAAAACAGTTGATCTCACTGAAGACCAAATGGAAAAAAAAAAAAAAAAGTTTATTGTTCCCTGAATGTTTCTGATGGGCAGCAGTGACTGGTTATTGGAAGATATTTAGGCTGCTCCAGATGTGGGCATGGACAGGACTCTCACTGCTGTGGAGCTGATCTAAGCGTGAAGTTAAAGGGAGGCGATGGCTGTTGCTGCCCTGGGACAGGATGATGTAGAGAGCTGATTTCTTACCAGGACTGGGATCCGGGGCAGCTGGCCCACCCTCCCATTGGGAACAGTGAACAAGGAGCTTGTAAAATACACAGACCAAATGGAAATGACCCCTATTGACTGAAACCAGCTGCATGTCAGACCTCTCACTGTCTCTCTTGATTTGCTATCTCAAATAAATGGATGTGGTAGAAGGGCTATGGAACGAAAACAAAATAATTTATTCTCCTTGAAGTTGTGCCACACTAGTAAGCCTCAGTTTTTACAGCTGAAAAAAAATGTTTATTCGCAGATTAAGTTTTTCCCTCCTTTTTTTTTTTTTTCTTGCTTTGAAAGTCTGCAGTTTAGAAGACATATTGTAGTTCAGTTTCAGAGGTCTTTGACAAATACAGACATGGTAGATTTTGTAAGGTATTCATCACATAAAACTGCCAGCTAATGAGAGCTTGGTTATTTTGCATTTAGATTCAAAAAACAAAGTGACAACAGCTTTTGTTGGTGCTTTGTCTTAGACGTGCATGGTGGCTCAGGTCCATGAATAACGTCTTAGTGAGTTTTGAAGAAGCATGACACAGAGAAAGACTTGGCTTATTAATGTGTTTCTGCTGGTATTTTTCGTAATACACTCCTGGGTAACACCAGTTATTCTGAGCATTGTGAGGAGCTGCTTGCAGTAGCCATGGTAGCACTTGAATTCAGAAACATTAAGGACAGCAGCTGCTCCAGTCCTCTATTTGATGCTCAGGATGGTTTACCGCTATTGATATTAGATTGACCTCTGTTCTGACTTTAGAGGTAGGGAAGGAGGTACTTAACCTCACTGGCACAGTCACCTTGATCTTTATTTTTGAGAAGATTGTCAGGATGGGACACATGCCATTGAGTTATGATTTGATAGACTTTCTTAAGGAAACTTCTTAAAAGTCATCAGTTAAGACTTCATTCTTGCAACTGGAATACTGATGTGTTTTGCAAATACATATATATATATTAAGTCTTGGTCAGCCAATTGATTATTAGTAAAAGAAGTCACCAACTTTAGATTAATAGATCTATTAGAGTGTCTCAGTAGAATGACCTTCACAAAGTCTGAAAAAGCTCGTGGACACAAAAATTTGAGGATGACACTTTGAATTGAATGTTACTTTGTTTTGCTTTCCACAACCTTCTTTTCTTTCCTCTATTTATCTTTTAATTTTTTTCCATTATGAATTTGTGTCTTTCTCACAGTTGTACAAACGCAGTACAGTAACATCTTGGAACAGAGATTTACCTTTGGCCTTGCAGTGTTGCAACAGACAGATGTTATTTCAATATAAAATAGACTGAAATCCTCATCTATAGGTTCTGAATGTCCTGGCCATCACTCTTTTTACTTTAAAGACAGAACCAAATGCATTTCAGCCTGGTCATTTTTCCTCTGCTGGCAGTTTTTAGTCATATTGGCTTATAGGATCTTCTGACAATGATCTGTGACCCACAGATAGATATTGCTGTGGGGAAAAGTTCAACTCTGTGCCTCCTACCACTGCATTTTTCTACTGAATGTCCTATGCTGACATCTCTTACTGATTAGCTCTCTGCTATTCATTCTATCCTCAGGCTGGATAATGAATTATGAGGCAGTTGATGGGTTATTCAAATCGTGCTTCTCTGGCATCAAGTGATACCTTGCTCCTCCTTCCTTTTTTTTTTTTTATCTTACCATATTCTGCTAATTACTTGCATTAGTGAGAGTAAATCAATTGACTTCCTTGAAAATATAGAGTTAAAGAGGTCTTAGGTGGCTGCCAGTAGATAATATTCCATGTTGAGCAAGATGCAGAACCATGGATATGAAGGAGGTTTCTATGGGTTTGGAAGAAGCTCTTCTCCTAGTTGGCATCTGTGAGGCTTTGCCTTTGGCACACTCTTGTAGGATGCCAGTGATTTCAGTGGTCCAAGGGTCAGATGACACCAGCAAGGTGTCTGTATGCCAGTACAGCTCATGGCTTTGGGATGACCCTGTAATTGTGCTGAAAGGGAACTTTTTTACTCTGTATTTCCACAATATCCTTTGTACACAAAGGCCCTGTGCTGCAGTCCAGAATGTTTCAACTTTCCCCACTGGCCTTTAGTGATATTCAGATAAAAGTGAACAAAACCCTTTGACACTAAGGAAAGTTTTGCCCTGGTGAGATTCCAGGGCTCAATCCAGTGACATGTGGAGTACAAAACAGAGAGAGGTTAGCATGTGATAACAGGACAACATATACTTGAACTTTTCAGCAAAGGAGGATCAGGTTGAGGCCACCCCCATTATTTTTTCATCTTTCTAATGAAAGAACAGGTTGGGTACTAGTATTCCTGAATTTGAAAAACACATCAATGCAATATATTTTCCAATGAGTCTTTTAAATAATATATGAAGTAAAAACAAGATGGGCACTTTGTTGCATTTTTATGTTAATCAGACTTCCATTTTTAAAAGTTGCAAGACTACAAGCTTGATGAAGCTAATCCTACTGAGCTGGCCAAAGAGAGAGAGAGTTATTTTTCCTCAGAAGCACAGTAGGAAATGTGTAACTGTTAAATTTCAATTCAGACGTTTATATCTTTAAATATTTGCAGTGGAAAACTAGATTACAGCCCAAGAATATGTTCTTTCTCAAACTGAAATAAGATGCCTCTTATCAAGGGAGCAGCAAGAGAAAAACTAGATAAATCTCAAAACACAAGACAAGGCACCATTTCTGCAACAGCATTTCTGATTGGTCAGATCACCATGTATGAATGTTGACTTTTCTGCCTTATTCTGTTCCAGAGATTGAAGGCAGCACTGACTCATCATCCTGCCGCCATGTCGAATGGGAATATGAACACCATGGGCCACATGATGGAAATGATGAGCTCGCGACAGGACCAGACACCACACCATCATATGCACTCACATCCTCATCAGCACCAGACTCTGCCACCTCATCATTCATACCCACATCAGCACCAGCATCCGGCGCACCATCCTCATCCTCAGCCTCATCACCAGCAGAACCATCCCCACCACCACTCCCACTCGCACCTTCACGCACACCCGGCACATCACCAGACCTCACCGCACCCCCCGCTGCACTCGGGCGGACAAGCACAGGTAGACCTTCATGTCCTGCTGCACTGCTGAGTTTTGCTGTTTGGTGGAGTTAAAGCCTGATCTCTGTATTGTTCTTCTTGCATGGATGTCTTGTTAGATACAAGCCCCTCAGGCTGCTTGTAAATGTCTGCTAATGGTGATGGGCATGCTCAAATTTTATTTAGAAAATGGAGTGAAGCAACAACTTGTTTTGCTGCCTAAGTTACTAGACATTTGTAATTTCTTACTTTATAAGGAGCTCCAAGGCTTTTCAGTGCCCTGAGCTCTGCAGATTGCCACATATCCTTTTATGGATGAGGTTTATTACAGAGATTGGCATATTATATATGTTGCCTAATGTGCTTGAACCTGAACTTCTCAGGCCAAGATTTAACAAGCTGTATGAGTCCTACCTGCAGAAATACATAACAAAGTCTTTAGTGAAATGAAATGGCACTGGTGCGTGTGTGTGGCTGGTGGGGGGATGTGGGAGGGGGGATGTTCAGGACTGGAGATATTAGAGGTAGTTTTAAGGTAAGATACACCAGCTTAGAGGATAAGAATAAATGGTCCAGACCCTATGAACAGGACAGATATCTGCTTGATGAGAAAAAGCCTGCATGAGAGAAAGCCAAGATTAGCTGTGAGTGCAGGCAGCAGTCGGTGCTTGTTGTAACAGGAGAAAAAAGAAGGTGAAGCCAGCACTAGGAGAAAGACTTTGACAAAGAAGGCAATTTAGACTTGTATTCATGTGACAAGTCAGTGAAGGTCTCCACTGAATGAGGTGGACTCAATTTCTGGACCAGGTGTATTGGCTTCAGCAACTTGGATAATTCGATATCTGAACTGAATGTTTCTTGAACTAATGAGCTAGTGAGCACAAACTTTAGCAGAGTAATTTTTAAGAGGAATTCAATTAATGTCTTAAGATGACAGGCTTCTACATCAGGATCGTACAAGAAAAATGAAGCTCTGGGGGCAGTTACTGTAGCACGGCAGGTCTGGAGAGCAAAGTTAAGGAAGACAAACAGGCAGTGCATAGAATGTGAGGACAAAAAGGAATGCCAGCCATAAGAAGTTCAATCCGTGAAGTATTGTGTTGCTTGCAAATACCTTTCAGACAAGCTCTTAGAAAACATTAAAGAAAATGAGAGTATTTGGCTGACATCCCAGTGTCCCACAGCATTAACTATTTACTAACATTTAGCTTTATTACTGCAGAGTCTGCAAGCACATGGGATTTCCCTAAAGTATTTGCTAATGTAAAATGAATTGTCAGCTTTAGAGAAACAGTCTAAGTAAGAGAGCAGCAGACTCCCCTGTGAGAAGATGTCCAGAGCTTTCCTAAGTTTACTTCAGTTTTTACTTTGTGAATTCAATTATTTTCCCATCTGTTAATGAGTTATTTTCCTTGGAGTTGTTTAAAAACTCCAATGAAAAGACATTATCTCATATCAGAGAAACCAAAAGTAACCTGATTGCTGTACTGGAGATCCCTGAGAGAGTGAGGATAAAGTTATGCTTAGCCAACTGAGGACTCCATGGATGAGATGGGGGAAGTCACTTAACCTTCACTGAGGGGTTGAGAGGATAAACATGTTAATGCAGTTGAGGGCATCAGATCCCTTGGTATGGAGCACTGCTGCAAAACACTGCTGCACGTGAGGAGAAAACTACCAGGGAAAACAGCTATTGGGGAGAAAATCTCACAGTTTTAAGGATAAGATCAGTGAGCCAATGGCCCTCCTCTAGACTGACTTGAACAGGGACCTTGACTTTCTCATGAAATTAGGACAGCTTCAACTTCTTGTGCTTTGTATTCCCTGATAGCTAGGCACACAAAAGACTCAGGCAGGCAAGGAGAGATACAGGCACCAGGGCAGGCAGGCTGACTGGCAGCCACAAATCTGTGTCAGGGTCACCCTGTGCCCCTGCAGCACACAGTCTCTGGATCTGGGTCTGTGCAGTCAGATAAGCTTTGCCATGCACAGTATGCCACTGGAGGCAACAGACCCCATGAGGGATCAAGGAGGTCTTCTCCTTGTCCATGAGTGTAAATGTCACCAAGGGGGCTGGACAGAGGGTAGTGGAGTAGGAATCCTAGGGTCAGTGGCTTCCCCAGGCAGCTGAGCTCTTGCTGTGCATCTGCTCCTCTGGTGCAAAGGCAATAGTGATTTCTGAACAGATGCATCAGAGGGGAGAAAAGAAGGGGTTGCTGAGTAATAACCACATAGTTATTACTTTCAAAGCTCATCCATAGTCCCCATGGTAATGGCCTCTTTGGGGATCAGATTGCTCCAGCAGACATTAATTTTATGGTGCGATTTACTAATTATTAACCTCCTTATTCTTCTGAGCCAGATTCTTCCATTCCAAACCACCTGCCAAATTACAGTATGGTCCATGCTGCTGTAAGCTCCATACTCCCATGCTGAGACTGTTATTCTACACTGTGCCCTTCTGTAATGTTAGAATTAATTTCATGCTTTTCAGCTACCATTTTGATACACAGGAGTCCAAGGAATTATGCTTTCATAGAATGAGTGAATGGGTATTCCTTTTGTGGTAAGTTGCAAAGAACAGAAAGAAATATTGGATCAGGCATAAAAGTAGAAATCACCTTCTGATAGGTATCTTTCTGAGAAAGTGAGATATTTTACCAAGTTCTAGTTGTGTTGCCTCAACTACCACAAAAATTATACTGTTATTCTGCATTGGTCCTCTAAAGATTTCATTATACCAAACTTACCAGAGTGATAGCTCAAGCAGAGTAGGGGTTTGAATGCCATTTCATTCTCTTAGCTGTCCTATGTTTGTCTTTGTTATGGATATGTGATTAGCATTCTTTAACAAAACCAAAATCAGCCTAAATTTTATATTTAGTTCATTTTCTTTCTTATGTCCTAGGCAAGGCAGTGAAATCCTGCTAGAGAATGATGCTTAGATGGTTACTAAGATATAGTTTAACATATTTCAGGGTTAAGAGCTATCGAGTAAGAGTCAGTTAATTATCCCACATGACATTAGTAGTGGAATAATGGCAGCCCTTACAATTAATATCTGCCTGAGATGGAGAGAAGATTTTGTTGTTCTGAAAATGCACTCTGACTACCCAGAGACTGGCTACATTCAGCCTCGTACATTCAGAAAACAAAATTACTCACTAGTTATTCAGGAGAAAATGACCATATGAGAGAAATTTCAAAAATAATTAAAATTTTATAGTTACCTTTTTCTGCCTTTGTACCAGACTCCACTAAGGGAGATAAGAAACAAGAATTTTTAAAGCTGCACAGAAAAGGAGAAAAAACGGATAAGAAAACATAAATAACAGATGTCTGAAGTCTGCAAAGGTATTATGTGTGAGAAAATGAAAGGTCTTTGATGAGATGTCGACATTAAAAGGTACTTCTGAGACCTCTGCACTCAGACATACTGCTAAAGAGGCAGCACGCCTGGCCCTGGTGGACAGGGAGCATCTGGAATCCCTTGGCAGCAATCTCCTGGCAGAAGCCTGGGGATGCTGGTGACAGTGGGGGCTGTACCCACTGCAGCTGCCATGGACCTGGCACTCCAAGCCAAGTGGAGACAGAAGGTTGAAGATTTTATCAGCAAACATATGGAGTCCATGCAAGCTGAAAATTTAAAAATCGGTCAGAAAATGTGGGGTGGCCTATTTAGTTTTAGAAGGCTAGTCTTCAAAACTTTTTTTCTGCTCCTGTGAGAGAGAGATTCCCTGACAGTGCAACATAAAGCTGGGAATAAATCTGACTTTATGCAAAAAGCATTATCAGATGCAGAGAATAATTACACATAAAATTGCCATTGTAATTGCCACAAGTCAACTGGGGGAGGGAGCAAATTATATTATAGACAGAAAAGCCACCTCAACTTCGCAAGACTCAAGACGATAGTATCATTTTAATTGAGACAGACAGAGGTGTTAGGCAAACACATTAATTGCAGCAATTGAAATTCAGGGCTCAGTCTGACAAAGCTCTGAGTACGTCCACTCCCTGGAGTCAAAAGGAAGCACCTTGGAGGTTTGGGCCTTTGCCAGAACAAGAGGGTAAATTTTGAGTCAACAATTCAAGTTTCCAGACTGTTCCAGACTATGCAGGAGTGGCAGCAGCAATGTGAGCTTAGTGTGAGCAATAGGATCCATGGGTAGGGTTCCCAGACCCCAAGCAGAGGGAGATAGAGGGTGTCTCCAGAGCCCCGAAGCCTGAATGCCACAGAGAGGCAAGAAAGCAGTCTAAAAACCTATTCCCAGGCAGTCAAACATTAAATCTGGTGCCTGACAGCAACATGGGCATGTTCCATCTGCCCAGGAGTCAGTTAGAGCATAGTTTACATGGGGCTGCCCCTACCATGCACCTTTTCTGTAATACTGTGGGCCACTTACTCTCAAGAGCAGGATCAATACTCCCCTGCACTTGAAAAAGCATAAACACATATTTTTTTCCATAGTTTTCTAGCAGTGGGCTAGATGTGGTGTGCTTCTACTCTCAAAGCCAGGGATAAATGGAATAAAAAAAAGGGAGTATAGCATCCACAGAGGTCAAATAGAAACTTCTGGTAAGAGGAATATGCCTTCTCGACGCAGTGTAGGGATATCACAGGTTCAAGCTCAGGTACCTAAATTCTTTGTTTGCCCCTGAGGGGCAGGGAGGTCTGCTGGCCTTGTGTGATCCCAGCCTACAGCTTCCCAGCTCCATGGAGGTGCAAAGAGCTCTGTAGCTCCTGCCTCCAGAGACGGCAAACACTGAGGTGAAGATGGTGAAGCTTGGGAAATAGAAATGGCCTAAAATTTTGGAGGCAATTGAGGGTGGAGGAGAGAGACTCAGAAATTAGGCCACTACAGTCCTCTGCTTTGATGAAAACAGATCCTGAGAAAAACTGGACATTTCAGGTTTGAAAGAGGTGGTGGCAGAGAATGCATCTAAGTGAATGTTTTTAAGAACTAACTCAAGGGGGAAAAAAATGCTCAGAGGATAGTTTAAAAAAAAAAAATCTCTCCTTTGATCGGGGTAAGGATTTGCCAGCAGCTGCTTTCAGTGGCATCTGGTGCAACTTTTGACTCGAGCCTGTTGCAGACCTTGCTGAGGAGCAGGTTGAGTGTGTGAGATCTCCTTTCCCATTTCAGCATCCCCCTCTGTAACTTTGACCCCTCACCATCCCCTGCAAAACCTCTTCTTTCCCTGCAGGTCTCGCCGGCAGCACAGCAGATGCAGCCCACGCAGACGATACAGCCACCGCAGCCGACTGGAGGTCGCCGGAGGAGGGTGGTGGACGAAGACCCAGATGAGAGGAGGCGGAAATTTCTGGAAAGGAACCGAGCTGCTGCCACGCGCTGCAGACAGAAGAGGAAGGTCTGGGTGATGTCACTGGAAAAGAAAGCAGAAGAGCTCACCCAGACAAACATGCAGCTTCAGGTGCGAGCCACTGTCTGCGCCCCCGAAGACACAGAGGGGCTCTTTGTGCTTGACTGACGGTGCCTTTGGGGCTGCCCTCGCACAGTCAGTTCCTAGCGGGAGCTCAGGCATAATCAGTCTGTTAATCAAGATGTGTGTGCTTCAATTAAAGAAATAATTACATTTTAGCAGGGTAAGCCAGGAAAAAGCTGTCTTGGGATTTAGAAGCCTTCACTAGATGGAGTTGCATTTATTTTCTCTCCTTGTCACTGCTTTTTGTGGGGATTTTTTTTTAAATGCCATTTACATGACTGTAAAAAATTTCTTCAGAGCAGGGCATGTAGTTAAACCCTCATTCAAAGCCAGTGAGATAGAAGCACAAATAGATCAGTCTATCACTGAGGAAAATTAACTGGGTAGATGAAAATACCATGAATATGATGACAAAAGCCCTTCTTACAGTGGTGTCCTTCTTACGGTAGGCACAGTACTTCTGCTTCATGCACAGGCGTGCTTGTGTACTGCCAGGGGCAAAAAACCATTTGTAGCATGGCACTCCTCCAGAACCCAGAGGTGTGAGCAGCACCCAGGCACTGGCTGCAGCCGAGCTGTATGTGACAGCAGCCCTGCCACCGTACCCCTGAGCCCAGCAATATGGCCTTTGACCCCATGGGTCTGCCGCCTGGCCTCATGCAGAGAGCCAGAGTATTTCCTGAGTAGGCTGAAACACTACCTTAAGCATCTCTGGTGCTGGGAAGTTAGTTCATTTGTCAGTTTATGTCACCAAATCTGGAAGCCAGACTGCCTTCAGAGGTTACAAAATGATGTCACTGACAAATGTTAACATACATCCAGCACACAAGCACCTGAATGCCTTTTTTCTCAGTTCTTTCAAAGTTATGGAGCAGGTTTTGTGTTCTTGAGTTTAAGCTTTGTGGGATAGCCTGGTTTAAGCTTTGTTGCTAACCAAAGTCTCTCCTTCTTTTCCAGAATGAGGTTTCCATGCTGAAAAATGAGGTAGCACAGCTGAAACAGTTATTGTTAACACATAAAGACTGTCCGATAACAGCTATGCAGAAAGAATCACAAGGATATCTAAGTAAGTAGCTGGTATGTTTGCGCTGTCTCCACACTCCTCACAGGAAAGCAAACCTTCCAATTCTTCCCTCCAGAACCCCTTTCTTGGTCATATTATCACTTGAACCTGTCTTCTCAAACATCATCTGAGCCATCCAATCTCCTGCCCTTACTTATCCAGCCCTGCTCAAAAGCAAAAAAGCCCCGGTTTGCGTCCCACACAGCAGAGCTAGTCTTCCCCACCCCTCCTTTCGGCAAGGAGATGCACACGGATGGACGCTTACTCCCCTGTGGAGGATCCTGCTTGAACTCACAGCTCCAAACCTGCAAGAGTCCTCCTGGGCACGGCGCTGCCAGAACCTTAAAATAACTCTCAAAAGGAAAGTTAAAAAGGAAAATATTACAGTCCCCTCCAGCGAAAATGGTACTGTGCTCTGACAGTGGCACAGACCAGGCCTGGCGCAGGTTTTCAAGGTTTGTTAACTCTTTTTTAACTCTTATCTTTCTTTTTTTTTTCCCCCAAAAATTCTCAGCTAACAGAGACATTGAATCAATTCTTTCTAGTTGATGCATTTTGTGAGTGTAGCAATTTAGAGACAAATTCTCTATTTCTCTCTAAAACAGTTTAGAAGGGCCTCAGGGCTTGCCAGATTGCGACATTGTCTTAAAATAGAGCCCATTTCTCTCCTCCGCATCACTATGCATCTGTCTCTTTAACAGTACTCAAAGAAAAAAATACATAATTGCATTACTTGCCTATCAGCTGTTGCTAGAATTAGATTTTCTGTGCTGCAGTGCACTGCACTCTAATTTTGATTCCTGCTGGAATAAATAAAGCATTTAAGCATCCCAACTGATTCTAAAGACCTTAAGATATCAGATTTTTTATCCCAACATTTTTTTCAGTCATTAAGGTCTTAGACTTTTTTCAAGGTGTCAACTCCTGAAGTCAGGTTGATATTGGAGAAACTGGCTTGAAAAAAATTGTGAAAACTAAAACAGACTTAAGACAGAGAGTGTTGGATAACTATAATTATATTTTAAAATTATATTTTGTGCATGCTTCAGGCCATCAGTATTTCCAAGAGCATCACCCAGCCTAACCTTTTCCCTAGGATGGAAAAATGAACATGTGTTGTCTCTGTGCCGCCATTCCCTTCCCAGGTCCCGAGAGCAGTCCTCCTGCAAGCCCGGTCCCAGCTTGCTCCCAGCAGCAAGTCATCCAGCATAACACCATAACGACCTCCTCCTCCGTCAGCGACGTCGTGGGAAGCTCCACTCTCACCCAGCTCGCCAGCCACAGAACAGACATCAACCCCATCCTTTAAAAGTGGTTGATCAGAAACTGCTGGGGGAGTGTGGTAGCGTATCAAAGCGTCCTCTCTGTTAAGGACATTTGTAACCGTAACTCAAGCCTGGAAGATTCCTCAGTTCTTGAAAGACTCTGGCTATTCATTTTTATAGTTATTGAAATGTCTTTTATACTTAGTTACATAAAAGGGAGTTACGCAATTAATATGCTATCAGCTTGAGAAATGCTTTGGTGCTTTCTCCACTTTTTTGGTACCAGTTACTTGTTTATAAACCTAAATGTTTCTGTACATAGTCATGTTTCCTTCTCACCAATCTAGCCTGCAGCCTCAGAAATACAAAGTTGTGTTAAACTGCAGCTTGTTAGCCATGAATGTGAGGCATGAAAAGTATTAAACAGAGTCAAACATAGGTAACTAGGAGTAATTAGGCTATAAATATAGAGCGAGGGCATCTGCTGACAGCATAATAAAAAAGAGTTAGCGTTGTGCTATCAGCAGACTGTGTCTTGCATTCAGAGCCTCTTTCAGAGCAGTTATATAGGATGTGGCTTCAGGACAAAATCAAGCCCAAATAGCGTGCTCTTTTGTCTAGCCCTCCCCCTTCTCCTCTCTCCCCTACCCTGGCCTTTTTCTCCTACAGTTATTCTCACACCTTCCTTTTCCCTTCCCTTTTCATTTTCCCAGCTTTTTTTTTTTCCTTGTTTTTTGGGTTTGTTTTTTTTTTATTCCAAGGCTTTCTCGCTTCCCCCTTTTTCTCAAAGAATGGTAATGAACAAGCAAAAACTTCAAGCCCACCTAAAAACTGTTGGCACGGCTGCTGCTTTCACTAGCTCTTCACCCGCAGTTGGGCTGTGCCAAGCATTTGGCTTTCAAAAAATACAAATGCTCCTGATTTAGTGTTTTTAATAAACAGGGAAAGGCGAAAACAGCGCAGCCGCAGGTGAAGCAGGATGGTGAGCCAGCTGTGTTGATGCTAGCAGCCCTGTAAGCTTCTGTGGTGCAGTAGAGGCATAGCAAGCAACACCTGAGAGTCACAAAAAGTTTTTGCACTGCCAGTCATTAATGTAGGAAAATCCATGTAGCATATAATAATTCGGAAAAGTTCTGTTCCCTAACCTGGTTGCGTTGTTCTAGCAATGAAAGCTAACAGCCTCAGGCTTCATGGGTTATAAATGAGAAATAAATCATTGTAATGGTTCTGACAGTTGGAAAAATGCCATTTTTAATTCCCAGGGAAAGACCTGCTCTCTGCAGGCATTCCTTTAAACGTTCACGGACTGATCCCAAGCTGGCAGACAGCAGTGTAGCTTCACAGACTTTAATGGCACTTAACACTCATTTACCACGGGTAAGGAATTGTTCTTTAGGATGCTAAATAATTTTTAGAAGGCATGCAGCGGCTAGAAAATGCTGCAAGAATGCCAAGTCCCACACTTGGGATAAAATACAGTCCTGCAAAGAGGGTCTGGAAAAGAGCCTTATGCCACAATTAAGGTTTTTGTTTGGACTCTGAGCCTGCCCCTCAGCACAACTGATTTGCATCCCTGAGTGGTCCCAGTGATTGATGGGAAAATCAGACAGAGATGATGCCAGTTAATTATGCTTCCTTGCTGTATATTGGGACCTGATTTTGCTTTCAAATCTGTCAGCAGCAAAACCTCCCACTGCTCACCCAGGGAGCAGGCTCCGAGCTGGTGAAAAATGTTCAAACATTTTGAGCTGCATCTTTAATAGCAAAATTCATATAATTACCAGAAAATGCTCTAGCCCCAAACACACTTTGTTCTGCAGGAAAGCTCTCTTTCTCAAAGACTGTGTCGTTGGTCTTTGGAGGAGCTGTGGGTTACAAAAGGATGGGTCTTCTCTATGCGGGAAGAAGAGTGAAACAACTGAAGAGTGAGGAGGCACTGAAAGGAGCAGGACCTGTCTGGAACGGAAAGCAAATTTCTGAACATCATTCATTGCCCAATTACTTCTTATCTTGGTGACTAACTTTTTATCAGTATTCTTTTCTTTAACAGCTTGCTTTCCATTTATGCAAATACATTCAAAAGAAGATTTTTAATGTACAGTGTAAATCTTGATTATAAGAACCAAAAAAAAAATTACGAAAAAATACAAATGTAAAGGATTTTCTATTATATTTTAGACAAACATATACTTTTAAAATGTTTTAAATACCGAATCTATAATTTTTTTTAATCTCCAGTTGTAATAGCTACATGGTTTTGCTTCATCACAGCTCCCAAGGGAACTTTTTTCAAATATGCAGTCGAGAAAAATGTTCCAGCTGAGTATCCACTATGTAAAAAACCCAAATAAGCATTTCTCCTACATCTGAATTTCATCCTTCACCATCAAAAAGGAAATGCCATTGCAGGGTTAATTTTAAAAACTTTCCCTGTATATGGGTAGCACTTAAATACATTAAAAAATAAAAATCAAAGTTGTTGGTAATATTAGAATACCCAGTTGAGCTACACTGCACTAGAATTACGGTTTAGCTTCATTTTATTCAGTCTTCTCAATTAAATATTTAGCTGTTAAAATGAAAGCCTCTACATTAAAAAGAAAAAAAAAGGAAAAAATACAAAAACCTTGCCTAAGTTTTGTTAAATTCAGCAACTTGACAGTTTGACTGATGTGTATTATATATAGCTCAATTATTTCTTTTTTTAATGCTAACTAGGCAAGCCAACCACACATGTTGGCCTAAATGTGTAATTACAATGAAATGTCTCCTCTCTATACTATTGGCCTTTAGGTATAATCCTTGCTAGTGATGTGGAAATAAGTAAAGGATGAAAAGCTATTTGCTATTGCTTCTTGTAACTCTGTCGCAGGTTCACAGGCCAAGACAACATGCAGCATATTTATATCGGCTGTATCATTGGGAAAAGGACCAACTGTACCAGGCACCTTATATTATTCATCAGATTTGCTTCCACATTAAAATGCTCTTGTTTTCCAGGGGAGTGATCTTGCAGCCTTTCCCCAAGCTGCTGGTCCAACCGGGCACTGGAGGCTGCCTGAGCAAGGGCTATGGGAGAAGCCCCAGCCCTCTGTCTCCAGGTTGTCCCTCTGCCATGTGGTCAGTGGCAGCAGCCTCTTCCTAAGCACGTCACTCTAAATGCACTTCCTAGGCTCTTTCCATCAAGGAGGAATCCTGCTACGAGCTACTTCTGGAGATTGCTCCGCTTTCCTCTTGCCCTGCCAATCCAGCCTGTTGCCAGGCTCACCAGGCTCTGTGCCCTATCCCACTGCCAGCGAAGAACAACGCAGACCACTTCCGTCATCCACTCTCCAGGGCACTCGCGGGGTGGTGAGCCTTGGCCAGTGCCTTGCTCAGGAGGAGGTGTTACCATAGATAGCATCTCTTGTGTGTGACGTTGGGAGCAGGCTGGAAATCTCAGCCACGGACAACTGCAATACTTTGATCAGAAAGAAATGATGCTGCGATCCAGCTGTGGCACCCCCAGCCCCCCTTCCCCGAGTCAATTTATGCAAGCCATATTCATAACGCTGCCTGTGGGAGACAAGTAGTTTGTGTGCTATCATGGTGTGTTTTATAAGGACAACGACAATGATGATGATGATTTATGGAGAATTTCACACTGTTGGGAGTTAATTCCTGCTACGAAGCTAAATGTCTGCTGCCCATATTCTGAATAGTGGAAAGTCAATGGTTCAGTGCCTCAGTGCGTGTGGATTTAGTGTTAATGACTCAGTCCTGTTAACTAACAAGCCAGCTATAACTGTTGTTAAATGCCCAACTTTTGAGGATTCATATTTTTTTAAGCAACAATATTTAGTGTTGAAAACTAGCCTTTTAGTTTAGGCAAAATGTGCTTTTTAGCAGCTAATACCTTTTTTAAAAAAAAAGCGTATAGAGTGAATTTATGAAAATTCATGAGGACCAAAGCAATTTTAAAACAGGAATCTATTAATTTAGTATTCACATAGAATTTTATAAAGTATTTATTAATAAATGTTATTTTAACACATTCCATTTGAACAGTATTCTTGTACAGAATCTGTTGGGTTTTTTTTAAAGTTACAATATTAGTTTTGCAATAAATTACTCTAGGTGTGTGTGCATCTTAATCTTCAGGGTCTCAAGCAGAAGTCATCCATCTAAGATGGAAAAGCTTGCTGAGGTCAGTTGTACAGAAATTCCTAGAATTAAATGTTTTCTTTAAAGCAGCATCTGCTTTTTTTTTCCTTCTTCTTTTTTTTTTTTTTTTTGGTAACAATGAAACAAATTATAAACCTTCAGTTGTTTCCTGTGTATAGGAAAATGTGCTTTCTTGTTTCAGAAAGCATGAGAAAATGTATAACTGGAAAGCTTGTCCTTTTTTTCTGCTTTTTTTTTCATTAAGGCTGATTTTATACATCACCACAGAAGATCTAACCCCATCCTCATTTCTTGTCTAATATCACATAGTAAGTTGCACTATACTGCCTTATCATTGCCTCTTCAGTCCTCTTACTAAGCAGTGTTCCTTAGATTTAGACCATTGAAGCTCCATTATACATCAGAGAAAATTACTGGAGGGGGAAGAAGAGAAAAAAATTGATCTGTAGACGTAAAACCTAAACTGTGCCTATAAAACAAAACCAGTTACAACTAATTAGTATTTTATTTCTACATTTCAATTATTTATATTCTTTTAAAATTGCACTTTAGCTCTTGCTCTCTTTCTTGCTCTCCCTTGTTGAATCATTTATAAATACTCTTGTAAAAGTTTTGCACCAGATACATTTATATGCTTTCACTGGTGGCATATCTACAACTTGTCTCTCACACCTGCCCGAGCGGAGAAGCTGAGACCAGCCAGTCTGCAGTGTGACTTAGACTTTATACTCTCTTCATGACAGCATATAAATGTTTTATTATGCAATGTGTGTGATGTGAGGCGGCATCTAAGCTACATTTATAATCTCTCATCCCAAGAACCAAAGTGTCCTGTATATCATAAGGTCAGGAGACTGGCTCTATCGTGCATTGTGATGCACTTTGACTGTTGTCCAACTCACAGTAGCTGCAAAGCTGCAGTGATAACAGTGGCCATACTATGTATTAGAGTTCTGAATCAATAAAATATGTTGCCTTATAACTTGACTAGGGACAGCACCTTTAAAAAAAAAAAAAAAGAAGAAAAGAGACAAAAAACTTCTAAAACAAAAGCAATAAAATCTCAAGCAATTTGAACACCAAAAAACCAAAAAAGGTTCAATTTTTCAACATCTGAAATGATCATCTTACTGCAAAGACAAAAGAGGCTGTTTACATCTATAACCTCTTTTTGTTTTTTTTTTTCCCAGAGCTTACTGCTATCTCAGTTTTATCAGTGGCTTTACACTTAAGAGCTAAATTGCTCACCATTATTGGTTTTCCATAGCTTTCAAAATGACTTTATAGCAAGTCCTAAACTACATGAGGCCAAAAATGTCAATGTTCACACACACTCAGAGACAAGATTGATTCTCTAAGTGGAAATTTGATCCTTTCCCAGGCTCTCCTTGGACTGGAATCGATAACTGCAACTCGTTATATTTAGACAAATGTGTAATACCTGGGATTCAGGATCTCCAGTTCTACATTTAAGCAAGTTAAATGTTAGTGTTGCTGTTTCACCTGGTGGAACTGTTCACAAAACCCATGGTCAGAGCCTGTCACCTGATGCTGTGAGGGTCTTAGACCCAAGTATCTTTCTTGACTAAAAATCTGTGTGACAGACTTCTGAATGAAGACGGAAACCGCTTTCTGGCTTTGCAGAAACTGCAGCAGTGTCCTGGAGCAAGGGAGATGGGAGGATTGATTGGGTATTTTAAGGAAATATTTTCCTTGCTAGAATCTAGGAAATTTCAGAGAAATATTTTCCCCACCCCACAGAGCTGAGATTGCAGGAGTTCCCTGACAAAGATCACCTTTAGCATGCTTCCGCAAGACAAACTACTTTGCACGAAAGGTATATTTGCTCTTCTGAATAAGAACAATTGCCACTGAGAGTTTTGCCAAGGACTTTATCATTGGGACCCAAGTGTTTCCCAGCCCATGGCCGTGTGCTCTGTATCCCTCTCTCTGTAGCAGCTCTCTACAAACACTGGGTAGCACTCATCAGTGAACATTGCTTCTTTGGACTATTGCCATTGTCCTGGTTTTAAGGAACTTTTAGCACTGCTTGGAGTAAGCCTAAACTATCAATGTTTATATATAAATATATATATTATATTAAAAAAAGGTGCTGTCACAGTAAGTTTTGGGCTTGAGGTTGTTTGTATTGTATGCAAAGGTTTTGTGTTTGTATGTTTGTTTGTTTTATTATGTAAAGCAACCACCTTCCTTACTGGAGGGAGATACTTTTTTTTTGGTACATAAATGTAAATACTTGCTGCAGCATTTAATATGTTTAATTTTATGTTAAGCTTTTTGTTGCATTGTGAACCCATTATTGTTACAAATGGACAATGAGTTCATTGAGACTGTTCAACTAGGTCAGATTTTTACATCTCTTTCTAGCTAGAAGAGAAAGGAATTTTGTGCATTTGTACAAATGTTAATAATATCACTGCAATTCCAATATAATAAAGCACTCAAATACAAATAAATCCAGTAGTTTGTCTGTATCTATACTCCAGACATTTTACCATACAGCTAACTCCTGCAGTTAAACCAAGCTACTCTTTACTGATTTCTGTTATGACCTACGACCCCTCATCTCCCTCCAAACTGGAGGAGGAGCACACTGCAGGGCATAAGACCTTACAGTGTTGTAATGCAGGGAATCCTTACAACATGAATAAGACAGCAATGGACTTGGAAGGAAAGATGAAGCGATATTTTGTAGATGTTCAGGGATTATTTTATTCCTCCAGCCGCATGGCTGCCAGTCACGGGACCCTCTCTCTTCCCAGCCCCCGGGCCACACAAACCACCCAACCAGGAACAGGTGTGGGGCACACGTGACATGGGGACAGGGACAGAGGCAGACCTGTACCCTGCAGGGTCCCTCCCCGCCGGATTTCAGGGGAAGGCACCTCCACATTACAGTTTACCATTGTCCTCCAGCAGCTGAGGTGACTTGGTAAGAACAATTTCTCTGAACTTCTTCCAAGCATGGAGGCTGCAAAGCCTCAAACAAAAAGACTTACGTGTGGAGCCTGACATGAGGCCTCCGCATAAGGATGAGACAAGCTGTTACTTTACTTTTCCTTGCAGCTGGAGTGTGCTTGTATCAAAATACACTCCATGCTTGTTATCCCGCCAACCTCTTCTCTTGCCAAAAGCTGCCTGGAAATGGATTTCCTGCTGGGCTAATTAGCTGTAATTGTGATGCCCCTGTTATCTTGCCAACCTCATTTCTCACTATAAATTGGTCCAATACAGACCTTGGCACAATAATGCGTAAACTGTAATCTAAAGTTAGTCGGGATGAACCCATCTCTCCAGTGGGAATTGGATTAGCTGTAGATTAATGCAACTTAATGTCTTGCTGGAAGTCCCAGAGCGAGGGCCTGACCCAAGTGGTGCAGCCTCAGTGACAAGGACCAGTTGCCTGCAAGAGCTCCGTGTCAGTGTCACACTGCAGGATATCAGCCCCATGTGGTGTGACTGTGTGGCTCCCTTGGGGGCCCTGGCACAGGCACAGCTTCTGCAGCTCTCCCCCCTGGGTTTTAAAAAGCTAGATCTGGCCAAGAGCATTCACCCTCCTAAAATGGGTAGGAAAAAGGCAGAGCCATGCCCCTGTTCCCATTCTCCCCTTGTAAAAGCTGGAAGATGGGGCAGTGGATGCCCATGGCTCCCTCTTTAAGGGGGCACAGCAAATGTTTTCCCCAAACATCAAGGCATGGTATTAGCTGGATCCTTTTCTGAGTTCATATACTCCTGCACTGCCTTTAAAGCAGGGATGTCATGCCGCTGCTTAATGTGTATTTACAAAGCAGGGCTCTTGCTCTGGGGCCAAATACTGAGAGAGGGTCATCATATCTGTAAAAATAGGTGCCTCTCATGAAGATATATCACAAGATAACTTTATTGTCCACACAGTTATATTTACACCTTGACAGTATGAGCTAAGCAAGATGTATGCAGGCAGAGGTAACACTGCCCTTTACAGCTGATTCATGGTTTCCCAAACCTGATCTTAGTATTTGTTCCTCTTCCAAGCAGTCCACTGATACTATTGCTCTCTCCAGGCTGCTCTGGACATCATAACAAAGTTATTATTAGCAAGAAAATGAATTAGTGTGAGCACATGCTCTTTTCCTTCTCCTTTGCGGGGATGCAGCCAGAACTAGACTAAGCTGAGGACACTCTGCATCAGCAAGAAGGTTGCCCCACCTTATACTAGTCAGAGCAGCGGTACAGAGAGACTCCTTCCCTCTGCCACACCAGCCTCTTGTGCTTTGCTGGACCCACTTTGCTCCTCAACGTGTCCCAGCTTTTTCCTGAATGCAGGCTGCAGCCTCAGCTACTTGCTGTAAGGGCACACAAAACTAATGGCAATGTAGCACAGTGTTCAAGTAGGGAGGATAAGAAAGCACAGAGGACACCGTAGGTGCCCAAGGACATTGGCAAAAATCAGGCAGCATAACAGAGCAACACCAGCAATTTGGAGAAAGCAAACACCTCCCTAAAAAAGGTGTGTGGAACTAGGGGAGGGAGGTGAACACCCATGAGCCCAGATGTAAACAGACCCAAGAGCTCAGACATTGGAATTGAACTAGTGCTAGAGAAACCCTTCAGCAGAAGGATGGAAAACCAGGCAGACATGAGTGCTTTTTTGTTAGTTTTGAGGTGATTTTTTAAAAAATACTGGGATAGAGGGAAAACTGGACATGCAAGGATGTGAAGCTCTTCACTGTCACACTATCACTATCTCAGCATAAAAGAGACAAAGCATGTCTGACCTCCTCTTGGGGAATCTGCCCACATGCAGCCTTTGGGGAAAGGCTCAGAAATGACGTGGGTGGTTTGGTCCCCTCATTAGCAACACTTTCTACCCATGGCTCTAGCAAAGACTTGCAGGACAGACCTACCTCTCAGCTTTCCCTGCCCACCTAGAGTCAGCAGTGTCTAGATGGAGGCTGGCAATGGATGGTTTAGAGGGAAAACCAGTTTTCTTCTCCACAATAGCTACTGGCTGCTGAGACCCCACTACAGGAGACTCCAGCTCTGAGACTACCCCTAAAATTAACCTGCTTTACCCACTTTCTTCACACTTTACTTTACTCACAGGCATTTTTGAGCTTGCCCATGGGGAACAGGCAAAAGATAAATCACAAAATTTATTGAGAACTTTTTTCTAGGGAGTCAAAAAATTAATCAAGCATCAGAAAGGAGGGATCAAAGTTAAACCAGGACCACCACTACTGTTTAGGTCAGAGTCAATAACTGAGGGTCTGGGACTATTTGCTCAATTCTTTGGTCTGCTTTGCTATTGCAATTGCCCTAACTTTTTTTATTTTTTGCCTCAAATCTGCTGTGCTGCAACAGGGACATTCATTTTAGTGGCTCTAAGAAGGGCATTAGTGCTGCCGTGGGCTTAAAACTCTCTTTCTGCAGCATTCTTGAGCACTATTTTTCCTCTAGCCTGCTCTATTCTCCAGCAATACAATGCCACAGTATGAGAACGACTCAGCGAAGCTGATAAAATATTTAAGACGCGTGTTCTGATTGTGTTAGGTAAGCAAATACCACAAGAGCCCGACCATTAGTGAACCTGATCAGTCCATTCCCCCAGGACCTGCCAGCAGAGCAAGCCAGAGCAGTCTGAACTAGAAGCAATGAGCCAGCTGCCTTACCCAAAAGAGAGGGAAGCTTGAAGGTATATTTTGCAAAGCTGAGGAATTTGCAACCTGTGGGTGTGCTCTAAAAGCAAGTAATAGAGACATATAGGTATATGGATAGGCAGGCATAGGTTCTAAAGATACATTAGACGATATAGATATATAGCTGCAGACAGCAGAGATATGTGCTTGTGTTATGTGTATACAGCAGGTCAGCAGGTGTTTTCACAGGGCATTGCATTCAGCTGACAGCAAGTCAACTTAAAAGAAAGAAAAATATTTGACATAACTGGCCAGTTCATGTAGGAAATTGAGTCGAGAAAAAATAAATAAAGGCAGAAACCGATTAGTTTAAATTTGGGGCCCTCTGGATTATAATGGATCCCATAGGAAGACAGGAGGCTTTGTATGGAAGGCCTCTATATCCTCCTTGTGCTTTCCCTTTTGTTTCACTAATCGTTTTCATTCTGTGTTATATGTTGGTTGAGCCAATTCCAGCTTAGTAGAAGTTTTTTTAGCTTCAAGAAGCTCTGCTACAAAGGCAACACGTAGCCATGGATAAGAAAAAAGAACTGTCTGCTGTGGGACACGGCTGTGGACTCCAGTTACGCAGGGTTGTGTAGGGTATCACAACACCAGCCGTTGTTTTGGCTTGGGTTTTTTGTTGTTGGTGTTTTGCTGTAGCTGCTCCCTGTACTTTGATCTATGTTAAATTGTCAGAACTAACGTTAAAGCCAGGCAGTTTTCACAAGCTGGATGGGGAGGATGAGTAAGTGGTAGTTTTGCTACCAGTGTCCTGCTGCAATGGTGGCTGCCTTTAGAGGCAAAGTTTTATCACTCAGATAGAGTAAGTGTGACCTGCACTGACTGACACTCCCTTGGTGTCTAATTCCTGCAATCCTAAATTCATCCCCTAGAATAACAGAGGGACTATCAGCCCTTTGTGAAGGTATTTCTGCTACCTCTTTGTGATAGTACTGTGTGGGATGAGGTGAAGGGCCTGGGGGGACACCCACAGCCCCACATTTCCACAGCAATACAATGTGGTATCCCTCCTGTCCATGCTGGCAGCGAGGTTTGAAGGGCTCCCACTGCATGACCCACTTGGCACTGGCACTGCAGGTGACTCCTGCCATCACACTGCAACAGCTGAGCTAAACCAATGTCCTACCATTAGCCTGACTGTGCCTCAAACCAATCTGACTGACTAAAACTAGGGGAAAATGCAGTGGAAAAGTAGTTATGTTGCCAGTGTAGCTAACTAGAGTGGCAAACAATCCAGCTCACTGTGTGCAGAGCCTGGCAAGGGCAGGCAGGACAGTGGGCAGGTGTGCGGGCAGGGAGCAAGCAGAGAACAAGGAAGGTGGTAAGAAGATGGCCAAAATGTTTGTGAGCTGCCCTGTGGTGAAGCTGTACTCCCAGGCTGTGCCCAGGATACCAGACAGAAACTCAAGTGAGATGGTTGTCTGCATCTTGTGCCATTAGTGGCAGTGGTTCTGCCCTGTTGCCCCTGTGAGGTTTACCCAACTGAGTGCACTTCTAGTGCTGACCCACCATCAAGGCTTTGCCCAGAGCTGTCCTTCCCCTCCAAAGCCCATGAAGCCAAAAGTAGCTTTAAAACATGACTTGCTCTCTGCCTTCAGAGTCAGCAATCCTCACTCTGCAGGGACAGGGAAACCCAAGCTACTGATTACTATGTGCTTTTAAATTCTTTTTACAGTGCATTTCCAGAGCAGAACTCACATTTTTAATTGCTTAGAAAGACCTTCACGCATATCTCCATGAAGGCAATTTCCTCTGATGTGTTATGCTGCATTACAGGAGAATTGTACAAAGATCCCTTTTTGCAGCAGCAGAAAGAGGGACCATCTTGATCTGCTCACAAAAATATTTCTGCTTTCCTTGAAAGTCCGTGCTGAGCAAAGGGAGCTTGCAGGGCTGAGCCCTGTCAAGGGACAGTGCCACAGAAGGAAGCATGACATCCACACCCCTGGCATTCACAGCTTGTTTCTGGGACAGGATGAGAAAGGTCTGTTTTTCCCAATCAGAAATTAAGACCCTTTGGCTTGCTGAAGCCATGGAAGAAGCTGGAAACAAGGCAGTCCCTTTTTCCAGGAAAACTCTACTTCTAACGTGGTATGAGAGCAGTAGGAACCTATCAGAGCTGCAAAGCAGAGCTCCATCACTGCTGCTGGGCTAATCAGAGCCAGCAGCTGGGAGGGAAAGCCAAGGACAGCTTTTAAATGTACACAGCGGAGAGAGGAATGAAAAATATTAATTTTAAATGGATCGACACTGGCCTTGGAACTAGGCAGGCAAACATCCAAACCTGTCAGGAGGGAGTAATGAGGGCTTTTAAATTAGATGTGATCACCTATCTGCGGCTGTACAGAGTGTTTGCTGTGTATTCCCCATACCTTAGGGAGAACCCCAGACATGTGAGGTTACAAGTGGGCTGTCTGTCTATGGGCTCTTTCATCTGAAAGTTTCAAGTGCTTCTCAGGCTTTAATTTAGTGCTTTAATTACCCAGGGATTTAGGTAAATATAATTGTCTTCATTTTTCCCAGCAGTACACATAGAGGAATAGACTGACAGAGAAACCAGAAAGCGTGAGCACGCCCCCCACTTTCCTACTCCCCCTTTCCTGCTCTTGCCAACAGCCCGTACATCAGGGCCCTGCCAGGAGAGACTGCGGGTAGGCAAAGCTGTACCTGCAGAAGGCATACCCATGCAGTCCTCCCTAGGAACTGTAATCCTTGCCCTCAAGGAGAAATGAGCTGTTTTGCTTTCCATTTGTCTTCTTCAAAGCTCTGGCCAAGTTCATCCTCATTAGGAGGCCATTAAAACACCGATGTTCTTCACATTACTATTTCCTCTTGGATTAAATGGGAAGATTTTTATATGCTGTAAAAAGATTCTCTGGTTCTGACATCTCCTTTTTTATTTGCCCAGACCAAAAGCTTGCAAGGAACAGGAATGGGAAACCATACCAGCATTCAAATAAAATGCCACAATCATCCACAGAGGCGAGGGGAAAGCCCTTACAGTCTCATTAGCCAAACTTGCACATGGTTCTAATCAAATGGGTGGGAGGGAGACATTCCCTTGGCCACGGATACCAACGATTTTTTCCTTAGGTTCCAATTCTGTAACTCTTATTCATCCGAAGATAAACGGGCTTTTCAGGCAGGGAAAGAGGGCTTTGGGACCGGGCTCTGAGGCTTTTCATGTATTCATGAAGTTGTCACTTGCCTTTTACATTCAAATTCTGATGGGTCAGACTTCCTAGACGGTGTCTTTCAACACCTAATAACTCACCCAGCAAGCTCCAATGCTAATACAGACGTCTTCTTATCAAGCTTGAGACTGAGGGGTTTGAGGATTATTTTAAAGATACATTTTGGATTTATACTGAATCCTTCACAGGGATTATTTATGTGGCATTTCTTTCCCATTACACAGTTGAAAACATCACCTGTTTTAGCAGGAGATTTCTGGGGTGAGTGCAGAAATATTTTGAGGAATTTAGTCATCGCCATTTGCTAATGGAAAATGTAGTAACAGAAGCAGTTTTTTTAAAACCACAATAAATTTTATATTTGTTACTGCTGTATTCCCATTAAATGCATTAATTACAGGAATGTTTAATGAAGCAAGTAAAAAAAAACAACCTCCATTATGTATAGAGCACTGTGAAAAACAAGGTATTCAGCAGCGTGTGCTCTTATATACTCTTAATAAAAGACCTTTACCTTAAGGTAAAAACCCAATAAAATATGCTATAATGCGCTATGGGACCCACAATTGATTTACAATACATTTACTCGTTTAACACTAAGCAAGTTTTGCACAATACACAGCCAGCTGTTATATATTTATATGTACGACCCGTTTTCTTCTCACAAAGATTTATTGAATTTCCCCAGAGCATATTCATTTTCTAAAAAGTTCTTTGTTTTGCTCTATATTCATTGTAATAAAAGCAACAATCTTCTTCCTGATTGACACCCATGATATTAAAATAAAAAAAAAAATAAGAGCTGATATTGTAATACTTTATATGGAAATATTAGTCTGTAGGCTCTGTGAGACTAAATGCAAACCGAGTTTTGCTAATATCTGGCTTTTTGAAAAACTGCAGCATGTTGGGCGAGGTCTAGAAATACATGGCAAAATTATCATGAAGCCCCTTTTTCTAATTCCTCCAAGGAACTATAAATGAGTAATTTAAAAAATAAGTTCATACACCTTCTGTTCCCCCAAATTTAAATGACAAACAAGTAAGACTCATAGCAGAAAGGTCAATATAACTGTTGAGAAAGTTAAATAATATATAACACAATGAACATGGGTTGAAATTCTCGAAGAAATTAAGGAACATTCTCTTAAATGCACTTGCCAATCCTTTGCATGTCATCAAAGACTGTTTTTTCAAGTACGATGTAATGTCTCATGATATAATGGAACAGTTCTCGGTGTTCCCTAATAGTCACACTGATTATTATGGTTGGCAGAGGGTCCTCTCTGCGTTCCTTCCTTAGAGGTGCAGTTGTTCTCCGATGCCCATTCAGTCCACTAAAAAATTCAGTTCCCTAGTTTTAAAAGGGCCCCTTCTGCCTCACCTCTAATAATGGGAGGGGAACGAGCAAGACGCTCGTCCCGCAAAGGCACGTAGACCCGCCGAGGGCCCGTCCTGCCGCGTTCCGCAGGGTTTGCCCCGTGCGCACCTACACGTACTGAGCCGGGGCCTACAGCAGACGCAAGTACGAGAGGCTTTGAGGGGAAAATGCCTCTCTGCTTGCCTTGCCCAACTGAGGAAGGTCAGCTTTGCTGAGAGCAAGCGTCGCCCTGTTTACCAACACCCGTGGGGCAGCCGAGCTGGGCCGAGATGCTTCTCTGCCTTGCACAAATCTTCCAGCTCCCGCACGGACACTGCCGAGGCCGTTGCCCCCCGTTGGCAAGCGCCGGGGCCGGCGGTGAGTGTGAGCACTCACTGCACAGCCCCGCTCGCTCGCCCCTCACCTGCGGCCACCCCAGCCCGGCGAGCACCAGCCCCGCTCCCACCCGCGCCAGGCGGGCCGGTGGCCGAGGGCGAACCCGGAGAGGCCCCAAGTTCTGCACCATCTCCGGAATGTGCGTTTGCCCGGCCGGGTGGCCCAGGCCCCGCCGCACGGGCCCTGCACAGACGGGGCATCTCCAGGGGCCCCAAACCCGCGCTACCCGGGACGGGCCGCGGGCAGCCGAGGCACGGCCGGGCGGGGGACGCTGGGCGCACCGGGACACAGACACGATGCGGCTTGGCCCGGCTGGGCACGGCACGGCACCGCTCGGCTCACTTCGCTCTGCTCGTGTCGGCGCGTTCCCGGTGCGGCCGTGCCCCCCTGTGGCGCGGCCGGGAAGCTCAGGCGGCCGCCGCGCTGGTCCGCGCTCAGCCCGGCCGCGGCCCCGGTACCGCGGCGAAGGCCGGGCCGGAGCGGCTCCGGGGCGCGGGCCGCTGTCAGCACTGCTGGTGCTGCCGCTTTTCTCTCCTGTCCTGACACCGGTGGCTGCGGGGAAAACTGTCCCCGTGAGCTGATCCGTTGAACAACGAATTCATCAAACCCCAGCAAAGGCAAATGTTACTGCGAAAATGTCTAGAATGGTTTTCTCCCCGCGTCGGCCAGCACCGTGGCTGCGTGATCGCTGGGTTTCTGCAGCGCGCTTTTTGCCGTAACAGGGCATCACTTCGGTGGCAGACCCACAGGACACCAGGGTAACCACAAAGGGGAAATGCTGCCCTGACCCACGGAATGGCTCTTCTTTCTCACGGTCGCTCTTCCGTCTGGGGCAGGGCACTGAGGAGCTCCATGGGTTCAAGGGGATGGCTTCTCACTCTTCCTGCAAAGCCCCCCAAAGAGAAAGGAACGGGGATTGCTCTGGTGGTTTCTTCTTTTTCCTTTTTCAGAGCTGACAATTTTCAGCAAGAAACCAAATATGAGGCTGCAACTGTAGGAATGTGATTGAAGACTTCCAGTCAAAGAGTAAAAGCAAGGGAACTAAACAGTTATTATAAGTAGCATCCTTACATTTTAGGTGATCTTCAAGGTCCTTTCCAACTCTAACCACTGTATAAAATACATATCTCAACTGCTTTCTCTGTAGACTGTGCAGACTATTTCTGTTCTTGGCTTCAACCATTTTAGAAATGACAAATTTAAAATTTGACAAGAAAATGCTTGGTTGGAATAAAGCAATGGAGCTGATTAGAAGGGCTCATGCAGCCACATGCTGTGAATAATACATCTCTCTATTCAGCACAGCAAAAACAGTCTTCAACTTTCTGAAGCTTTTCCTGTTAAAGTGCTAACCCTGGAAGAACTTAAATGAACAGCACTAAGTGAGGTCTCTGTGGAGGGGGACATCACAGCCTGTAGAGGGACCCTGTGCATTGGGGATAAATGGCGGGGGTTTGGTAGCAGGCAATGACCAGTGTGGAAGAAGGGCACGAATCACAGAATCATTAAGGTTGGAAAAGACCTCCAAGATCATCAAGTCCAACCATTAACCCAGCACTGCAATGCAACCACTAAACCATGTCCCAAAGTGCCACATCTACAATTCTTTTAAATACCTCCAGGTATTTAAAAAGTGGTGATTCCCTAGGCATCTTGTTCCAGTGTTTGACCACTCTTTCCATGAAGAATTTTTCCTAATATCCAATCTAAACCTCCCCTGGTGCAACTGTCACATGTTACTTGGGAGAAGAGACAAACACCCCACTTTGCTACTACGTCCTTCCAGGTAGTTGTAGAGAGCAATAAAATTCTCTCTGACCCTCCTTTTCTCCAGCCTTAACAACACTAGCTTGCTTGGACACTCCTCATGAGGCCTGTGCTCCAAAGCATTCACCAGCTTTGTTGCCCTTCTCTGGACTCACTCCAGCACTTCCATGTCTTTCTTGTAGTGAGGGCCCCAAAACTGAACACAGGATTCGAGGTGTGGCCTCACCAGTGCCCAGTACAGAGGGACAATCACATCCCTAGTCCTGCTGGCCACACTTTTATACAGGCCAGGATGCCATTGACCTTCTGGCTGGCTCATGTTCAGCTGCTGTGGACCAGCCCCACCCAGATCCTTCTCCTCTGGGCATCTTTCCAGGCACTCTGCTCCAGCCTGTAGCACTGCCTGGGGTTGATGTGATTCAAGGGGATCACATCAACCCCCGGCCAACTCAGCACTTGGCTTTGTTGAACCTCAGACCAGTGGCCTTAACCCACCAACACAACCTGTCCAGGTTCCCCCTGCAGAGCCCTCCTACCCTCCTGCAGATAAACACTCCTGCCCAACTTTTCTCAGTACTCTCTAATTACTAATCAGAGATTTGTTAATTGGCAGTAAGTAATAAAGTAATAAAGTAAAAATCCCGCAAATGGAGCCCATTTTGCTCATAGCACCCTGAGCACTCTATGAAATGAATAAGGAGGCCATAACCCCTTGTAACCCATTTGCACTGTAAACCTACCCTAGTACAACATACCCTGCACTCTTGGAAACTACATTATTCATCACAAAAGTTTCTCTTGCATTTCCAGTGACTTAATTTGTCTTTGGACCTATATTTTATGGGAATCTGGTAAATTGTCATTTAGCTGATTAAGGCTTGAGGCATCACTGGGAAGAGCAGGAACTGAGAAGAGACCCAAATCATTTGGACATTTGGGACTTTTCAAAGAAGCCAGGTAGATTTTGCATGAAAGTATTTGAAAGTTTTCAAGTCATGTGTGAAGATTTCAGTCCAAATGAGTGCTCATGCATTTTATGTAAAACCAGTAAAAAAAAGGGGGGGTTTAGAAAGAAATAAATCTCAAATACCTGAATAAAATTCTGAGTTGCATACATCTTACAGTTAAATCATTGTACAGTAAATGGAAAAGAAAAATGTTGTTACCATTTACCAGGATTTTTTTTCCATTTTGCTGTGTTTTAGCAACCCCTTTTTATTGAAGGGATCCTTGATAATACAGCACACCTTCTTCCTTCTTAATTCTGTTGTTTAGAATGAAAACCTGAAGCAGAAAACTAAAACGAATAAAGCAGCCCTTTGAATCATGCTACTGAGAGTGGGTTTTTCTGGAAACTACTTCTGAAAAACAGTCATTAGGTTAAAACCAAACTGAAAGTCTCCTTCTTCACATTGATACTCCAAAACGGTACAAAAGCTACCTGTGCAAGTGCTGATTTTTATGCCCATGTTGAACTTTTAGTACCATGGGACTATTTGTGGTAGTGCAGATAAGCACACGTGTGAGTGTTTGCAGAAACTGAGCTTATCTCCAGCCCTCATTAGCTGCATTCAGGGTGCTCCAGCAGACACACACTGCTTTCCCTCAGTTTCTCCCAGGGTGAATACCCTCCAAATTTCAGATCTCCTTTTCCACTCTAAAACTTCAAAAGTCTGCAGTAAGAACCTTTGGGGATTCATGTAATTTGTTCTTTCCTGTCTAAGTTTTACATGGTGGGGGTTATTATGCTGCTCACCCCAACTGCAAGCTGTGGGCCAGAGCCAACAATTTCAGTTTATTTTAACAGGGTGTTTACCTTATTAAACTAATAACAAAGAGAGATGATTGCATTAATTACTACATCAAACTAGCTGCCATGGCACCCCCCTGCCAGCCCTCAAATCAATTAGTTGCATCTGTAAGTTAAGTGACTGAAGGTTTTTTATTATTATTCTTTCCCCTCCAGTTTTGTTTTAATCCATTTTGTCACTTAATAGTGTCTCTTCAAGTGAAAGCTATTGTTCTTCACTAAGAGGATGAGAAGATTTAGATAGACTCCTAACATGTGGTAAGAGGTTCAAAGCTTGATTCATGGTTACTCAGACCCATCTGAAGTGATACATACCCCACAAAGTGATTTTAAAATGCTACTTTTGTACTAACATCAATTTAGAAGTGCCTTACCCTGGTATAATTGGTTACAGGGGTGCAAAAAAGCAGTACACCTCTGGGGTTGTCATATCTCTATGAATGAGTGGCATTAGTGGTGTCACACTAATATAAATCCAGCATTAAGAACTCGATCAAGTTAACTACCTTACTTGTTTTTATGTTAAAACTAGTTTGCTAACGAAACAGCGCATACGTACTGCATGCAGGGCAGTGAGTGTACATCTTTATCTCCCTCCTAGTAACTTTTGAAACCACCACACAATTTCAAAAAAGCAGGTGGGAAGCAGTCACAAAGCTCCAACCAGTTTCATGAAAGGAAAGAGCTGGATAAAAAAGAGAGAGAATGCTTGTCCCATCATTGAAGGAGAAGTGAGCAGAGACCTCCCTGTCCACACATGAGTCACAAAGCCACAGTTCCACCCCTGGTCTGGTAGGTTGGGAGACACTCACTTTGGTTCCCTACACAGCAACCATTGCAGAGGAGCACACAGGAGGTTTCTTTGCCCCCAAGACTTTGAAGGGACATGTGCAATCAGCATTTCTTAGAAGCAGAGGTAATTTTTCCATCAGAGAGAGGGGGAATGCCTCTTTATAGGAAGCTGCCTGCCAAGACAGCAGCAGGCATGGCACAGCCTCCTGAAACTCTGATGAGGATAAGCAGCAAGTCTCTCAGCATTTTTAGCAGTACCCTGCAGCTTGCAGTTGCAGATATCAGGTAGAAGGATGACAGTGGAGCTGACTCCTGCTTCCCAGTTCTAATTTGATCTAAATCAGATCATGAAGAGTTAAGAAAAAGGCTTGGGGCTGCTTTAAGATAAACCATCTGTTTATCAACAGCTTGTAAGGACAGGGAACAGCAATACTAGTCCTGTCATCTCCTGTCTTTAGCATTCTGCCTGCCACCAGCTGCAGAAGCCACTGGGACTGCAGATTTCCCAACAATGGAATAAACTGCACTGTGGGAAGATCCATCTCCTTTTGGTCCCATTGTTCTAACAACACAAAGTGTCTCAGTGCAGCTGAGAATCTGGCTCTTCGCATCTCTCCCAGATTCTAATAGGTTTCAGCAAGAAAATGTGTTGCTTGTCTCATTTTACTGAGAGTAAATAGCTGTCAAAGACATCCAAACGGATGGGTTTTTTGTGAAAAAATTGCTGCACTTTGGACATGGCACCTTAATTTGCTTGAGAGGGGAATAGGGGATATATAGGAGAGGCTTCTGCCTGTGTCATAGGGGGCACCTTCACGGCAAATTTATTATGGCAGGGGATATAACTTTTTAGTATTATTATTAACCTCAGTGTCACCACTGCAGGCAATTAACAGGACCAGGAATTCCCCTGGTATCTCTGGGCCAAATTCTGCTATTTGATGCTCCATTTGGTTTCCATTTTCCTCAGCTGGGTCTCATGTATGCATCTAAGAGTAGCATTTGGCCCAAAAAGAGGAATTGCCACTTCTGTTATAAGCAGAAGCATTTGGTACCCCTCACGTGGATTTTCATTCCTGGGCAGAAAAGTCTGAGGAGATCAACAGGGTTCCTTTGCTGCTCAGTGATTTAAGGTGTGTTGATTTGCATGACTTCATCTTCTACCTTCCAACACTCATGAGGTTTTACTGAATTAATTGAAAGGAAAGAGAGGCAGCAGAAGAGTGGGAGAACAAGACCATCCGACATGGATCATTCCTGTGTACTTAAAACATTAGAGAATTCCTGTGTTTAGGAAGAAAAAAAAGAGCCCACCCACCATTGCTGCACCCTGGTGCTTATGGTATTACGCCATGCAAGTAATAGAGGGTATGTTTGTGTTTAAAAGAGTGTGTCAAAGCCAAGTGTGGTAAAGAAAATACCTGGTGCAATAATAAATCACTTTAAATGTTTGCAATCTCACAAAACATGGATTGTTGAGAATTTTCATATTTCACTCCACATTTTCTTTCAAAGAAGTGGGAGGAGAAAAGGTTTTCAATTTGTCTTGCAGACATGTAATTTTCATGTTCATGTTACGTCTTTAATTATGTCATGAGAAGCACTCAGCAGAATTTACCTCCCTTGCAATACCTTCCAAAATGAAAAATTAAATTCTGTTCTAGTTGTAATGATAGGAGAATTTTCATCTTCAAAAGAAAATAAAACTTGTTCAGGCCAAGGCATTTAACCAGGGCTCAGGGCATATAACGAACAATGCAAGTGGCAAAGCACAGGCACTTAATGCAATAGGTGCAAAGTAGCCTTTGATGCCCTGTGGCTCCAAGACAGCTGCTTGAGGCTGGCACATGTGACACAACACATCTGCAGCCTCGGAAAAGGGAGGTGAAGGGCAGGCAGGGTGTCTAAAATGGCACTGGTCACCACTGCTTAGGCACTAGAATTTCTACACTCTATTGTAATTTATTTCTGCATAGGTTTGACATTCATCTGGTTGTATATTTGATGGGAAGCACATGTTACATTGTAGTGACTCTAGAGTAGGCGTACATGAGAAAAAGATGCACAAAAATGATGCCATAGTGTCCTCCTGTGTTACTGACAAGATGGAGATTCATCAGGAATTAACTGCAGGTGGGAAATCCAGAGAAAAGCCAGGGATGTAAAATATGCTCAAAGGCATAAAGAAAAAATCAGGAGTATCATCTTCACTTAAGTTAGCTTATGAAACCAGTATGTTCTACCTGACAACAGCCATTCAGCTTCTGGTCTGAGGAAAAAAAACCTCTCTGGACTTTTCTACAGTTGAGGATTTAGTGAAATAGAGACTCCAGAATAAACATCCTTAGCAGCAGTTACCCAAAGTGAACAGAGTTGAAATCAGAATTGTATAGAACACTGTCTCTGCATGGGCTTACAATAAAATAACAATTATGAAATTGTCATCCTGGAGAAACTCAATATTAATAAAGCTATGGCCTTGCAAAGAAAATAAAAATAACTTTAAACAAAATCTATTGGCGTTGTGCTTTAAAAGTTTCCCTCACCTTTTTTGGTTTCAGTCTAGGAATTACATTTCAGCTAGAGGTTTACTGCTTTTGGAAGGTAGCAAATAGAATACTCAGTTGTACAAAATCATGGAAATTAGAACTCCTTTGGCTGCCCAGTGTGGTACTGTTCCCCATGGGCTCATTTGAAGGAGAGCTGCCCAAAGCCCAAACTGTACCCGTGACTGGGAGCACACACAGTTCTCACTCATGCTGAAAGAATTCCATGCACAGACCAAGGCAGTAAATTGTGCTGCATACTTACTGTATAAATTGGTGATAAGGAGAAAAATAAGAGATTTTTAAGGTGCTTATGCTTTGTAAGAATGATTGATATCATCATGCATAAAGTATTGAATATTTAAATGGGCTGGGGAATCTTATCTGCTGATTACTTGATGTTAAAATATGTCATTTCAGAACTCAGAATACCCTTTCAAAAATGTTGTAACTTTCTCACTCTCTCTGGAGTCATTAATTATACGTTTTTGAGAATCAGTCAAAGGACGTACTTGGTTTTTTTCTTAACTAGGCAGAGAAATATAGTTCAAAGTACTCTACCTAGTCTCTCAGCAAATTAATAGACTGGCATATGTGCTTCCTTGGCTAACACTTTTCACCTGTGACAACTGCAGGTAATTATTTTGCCCAAGTGAAACTGGTTCTGGGCATTCTCAATGAGAAAACCTTTCTTTCCAGGTTCAATAAAATTTGGTATGCGTTTCACCCTTGGAACTTAGATCTTTCATTATAAAGTTGTATGGCAGAAAGAACTGACTCTTTGCATTTGAATATTGGTCTCCAAAGAGACAGCTATAGTGGGAGCAAGAGTGCTAATGTTATTCTTTAAAGATGAGGTAAATTACATCCTATCCGAACTTGGAGGTGAGTTTGTGACAGTTATATTTTTTATGACAGTGCTGCCTGCAACGGTTAGAAAAAAGCTGCTGCACCAAGATACTTTGTTTTTTAGGATAAAGTTTGGCAAAAAGTTGAGTAATTCTCTAATTTCAAGTAAAACTGCATACAAATTTATCCTAAAATCTGAAAGCCAACAGAGCTCTGGCAAAGCTCACAACCCTCTATTTTAAAACTACTAATTGTTGCCCAAATATTTACAGAAATACCATCAGAGCAACATTGGATTAAATATTATGATTTTCAGGTAGACCTTTGTAAGTGTGTGTTCTCCTTTGCAAACAAAAAAAACCTCTGACAACAACAACACAATCTCAAACCAAACCAAAAAACTCCAACAAACAAACAGACTAAACCAAACCCCAAAAAACCCAAAGAGAAATACACAGGTTCAAAACTGGAAGCAAAGTTAGGATTCTCTGGCTGTTGCAGACTGCTTTGGTAATGCCTGCCTTCCAGTGTCATGCTTTTGAGCTTGACATGGCCATGTGGTGCCATTCCTGATGACAATGCCACAACTAGTGTCCCAATGGGTTTCCCCACCTGGTTTCTGTCCTATTTCCTGAGCTCTATGGGCATTTCAGCATCCTGCTGCAGAGTAGTTCATGTACACTCCTAGGCTGATGCGAGAAAGGAAGGAAATAATGGCTCTGCTCAACTTCTGTTATGTCTTACACCATTAACCTTGCCTATTTCTCTGATTTGAGAAGCAATAAACATACTAAGGAGACCATGTAGAAAGATCATGGTGTGTTGAGGTACCTCTCCCTGGGGTCCTGGGGGAAGGGACCCTGGAGTGTACGAGTCTGCCCCTGTCCCTGTTCCCATGTCACCTGTGGCCTGTGCCTGACTTCTGATTGGTTGTTGGGGGCTCCTTGGGCTCAGGAAGAAGGGGGCAGTCTCGTGATTGTGAGTGAGTCAGCCATGGGACCTCGGCAAGATGGGGCTGGAGGGAAATAAACATCCATCAACATCTAAAAATATCGCTTCATATTTCCTTCCTACTCGTCTTGCTGAAAAGCTCTTGTTGCAAGTTATCCCCGTTGCAACAATGGTGTTCTGAGACTTGTTTATAAAGCACTTTCAAATACCCTCAAATACAGTGGGTATTGGGATTTTGCTAATAAAATCTGAGTAAGTTATTGAAGTATTCATGAAGTGGATGCAAGACTTATATCATTAGTCTTCCTAAAACTATTCACAATTGAATTGTACAAATCAGCAAACAATTAAACTGGTTATTGGGTGTGGTAATATTTACTTCACCACTACAAGTTGCTTTTATTGGGCATTATTACGTCAGCTAATCATTAGCAGGTCTGCCCTTAGGAAACTTTGTTTAGCAAACAAAAATTATATCTCTTTCAAAGTGAAAGAGTTGACATGAAGGATTATGGATATTAGATGAGAGTTTGTATTTCGAAAGGGGGAGCTGGAATGTGAGAGGCCTCAAAGCACATATATTCCTGAGACATCTGTTGTGCCAGCTACGCAAAAGCCAAAGGGGGACATGAGCTGGTTGAGCTTGGGAGTGCTGCCATGAATAGCAAGGTAAGAAGGACCCAGAGACAGTACCCTAACAACCACAGACTTTAGAGCTGGGAGGAAAGAGGAGCATCTTAAGCAAACTGATGATACAAAGTGCATCCTCTTTGGCTTTTGGGCTCCAGTACTCCCTCACCTACTTGTTAGATACAATTGTAATCTTAAGAACAATGAGTACATCAGAAACCTTTAGGGGTGGTACAGGAATTTGGATACTGAGGAGGGCTCAAAAAATTTGTTTGCCCCATCTAATTTTGAGAGTCTCTGCTATTTTTTTTTTCTTGAATGGCCAGCCTCTTTCTCTCCTCCAGAAAAAAAAAATCTAATACAGGTGAAGACTGAGAAGCAATTTGAAAAAACCCTAAGAAGTAGAAAAAAGCTTTCGTCTTTCATCCCAGGTAAAGAGGGATCCCGACCCACTTTCCAAAACTGTCAGAAACACCAGAGCTGTTTATTTTCTTTTTGCAACAACCAAAGGAGTTTTTGCTCAGTTATTTTACAATTCTTTAAAAGATGGATTCTATTATAAACTTCTGGAAAGCAAGTAAAAAAGTGCTATAGGATCCATAGAGCATTAAAATGTAGCAAAACAGATATGCAAAATAAATTTAAAATCATAGATGCACTTGATGAAAACTTCTGCCACAGAAGAAATACAGTACTCACACCCCAATGAGTGGAAACTTAGGAGCTGTTTTTTTCAAACCCCACATTTTCCTTCACAAGACTCAAACACTTCCAAATGCTAGTGCAGTTTTCAATAAATGTTTAACTGAGATTTAGTCTTGAATCCTCTTTGCCGGAAAAACACATATCTTTCTCAGACATTCTGTGACTGACTTGTACCTTCTTGATTTCTAGACTGACAAGTAAAGCTTTGATGAGGAGCTTTTCACTGTTCCTGTCATCTTTGACTGACCCAAAAGTGAAGAAAACTAAATGCATACAGTGTTGGGGATCCATGGTTTAGCAGCCTCAAACACTCTGCCCCTATCCACATACTCTCTAGTTGGTAAGGACAGAGTTCTCACCATCATGGGTGATGAAGAGCTTACTTCTTGTGTGGAGAATCATAATTTATTTACCAAAAAAACCCATTTATTTATTTTGGTATATATTTACTGTGATGCAACTGGTTCCTTGCTTTCTTCTACACATATGCCATTGTAACTCCCCTCTCTTCCCAGCAGTTTATACCCACTTTACTACCCAGAACAACATATGAATGCAGCTCAGCTGGGCACCCAGAGTTTCTGGGGCTGATATCTTGATACAAATGGCTTACAGCAGCCAACCCTTGAAGATGTACAAGGTAGATTCAAAAGGTTGTATTTTTCTCTTCTTTGTACAGTTAAGGAGGCAGCAGTTTGCTGCTGCCAGAGGGGTTATAGCTCCTCTACTCACATGGAAATCAATAGACAAAATTACAAAAGAGAGACATCTTGGCTCTCATGGTGTCTACTGCAGCCCTGTCACTGACTTCAGGGTGGCTGTGAGGTCACCTCATACCTTTTACGTGAGCTAAGTACATTGCATGATACATTGCTCCTTATGGTCAATTTGTTATGTATCTTTAAAACTGTTGAAAAAGGACTGGATTTTCTTTAATTTGGCAAGCAAAGCAGATGGGATTTTCAAAATAAATTCCCCATTGCACTTAAAAAATAAAAGTCAAAAAAAAAGAAACAAAAAATTGCTACAGACTTCTATTAGGAGAGTATGAAAATTAAGATCTAATGGGTTGCCACAATTTTATTTGTAGTTAATTTAGTGTTTAGCAAAGTTAGATAGGGTGTCTCCATATGGCATCACAGAGATTGTACTAGAGATGTCCTCAGTTTTCACTGAACCACACTTTATTTAACCTCATTTATATGAACAACACAACTGCTTTATTTGCTTTTCATCAAGAGAAAGTTAGATAAATATTACTGAAACACAACAGACCTTTTGAGCTTTTATTTACACTGCTTTCACAGCAATGAACTCTTAAATGTTCTTCAGCACAGAGACTTGATATCTGAAGAAGTATTTGATCACGAAACTTCAAAGGCAAGACAGGGAACAGAAATTCAGAAACATCTTTCACATTTAAAGAAACCATTGACTAGGCTCTAACAATTGAGATAATTCAGATAAAGCATGATCAGTTGCTAACCAGATCTCACCTGCATTTCAGGATTAAGAGATTGGCTGCAATTTCGCTGTAAGAAATGCCCAGGGATTATCAAGACAAGACACCTATTATCCCAGTGGTATGGCTATAAACCAATATACAAACATTAAAACTTTAGTACTGTAAGAGTGTTGTGTATCTGAAGAGAATTTTTTCAATATATCAAATGTATACAGGATGTGTGGATAAGAGGTGTTCTACTGAGCTTTCTGAAAGGATATACATCATGTCAATCCTAATGTTCAGCAAAATTCTAATTGTATCAATTTCTTTCTATTTATCTGAAGAGTAACAATGGGATTCAACTGAAAATAACTGAAAATGGTAACACATCCCCCCACAGGGTCCATCTCACAGTTCCTGCCTATGACTGCTATCACAGGATTCATGAAATCTTCTGTATTTCAAAGAACAATCCCAAATAAATGCCTCAGTTTTAGAATTACCTTAATCCTGGTGACCTCCATTCATGAAAGTCATGTCGTGAAATCAGATTTCCAAAACTGAAATAGTGTCACACTTGTAGAAAGTGAAAACCAAAAATTTTATTTGGTGTCCCAAGCATTGGTGTGGTTCCTGTGAAAAGAAGCAATACCTTTCCAAGAGCACACATATCACATGCAACTGACACTTTGGAGACTCTGCTGAAGAATGTACATTCATTTGTCAAAAAGGGAAAAATTACGTTTTTATGATGATTTAGGAGATACCTATGCTATTCCTTACCTCACTCTCCCTCGGTAGGGGTTCAGTTTATAAGAATCTTTTATTGGCCTCACTGAGTTTTTAGGAAAAGCCAAAGGATAAATTTATTGAGACACCATTATTAAAATAAAGGCTTTGTTTACTAAATAGAAGCAGGCATTTCAAAGAGGCTTCTGATTCTGGGTGCACCATGCTGGCCTTCTTTTCAAAAATGCTCAGCACCTGCAGTTCCCCCTGCAAAGGAGGTTGGAGAATGAGACATTCAACACTTCAATTAGTGTACTGAAAGCACAAAAGCTTTAATTAACATAAGAGCCAATGCAGTGATTTATGCAGATTAACCTTATTTACAAAGTTGAGCTCTAACAGGTGTTTTGCTGTCCTCCCTCCAAATTTAACAGTGTTTTAATTTTTCACTTAGGCAATCAAACTCAAAGAGAAACTCATTTGAATAAATACATGGATCTTTTTTTGTCATTCTCACATCACAAAGATCACTAAATCACAGAAGACTGGACATCATCATAACAAGAATGCCTTACAAAAAAGGAGAAAAGAATTATGAACAATCCTACATGTGTAAGAATGCCTTTCAAGGAAGACTGAATACTGAAGGAACCCTTGCAGTCTTTGCAGTAAAACTTCATGTCTTGTGCCTCCACTTCTGGACTGTCAGCATTATGCCTTGCCAATTCATAATTAACATCTGCTGTAGCCAAAGAACCCAATGCCAGATGCAAACTGCTAAGATCCGTTTCAATTGTGGCACCATAAGTACAGAAAATGATTTTCCACTGAGAGGGAAAAAGTTTCAGAACATGCTCTGCAGAGTGATTCACTTAGAAGTCATGCATGGCATTATTTAGCTGTTTTTTTTCTGTAGTTATCTGAAAAGTAGGGATACGGGGTCAGCTGGTGAGAAGACTCCAGACTCTCATGCTTGCGTCACCATCATGTCAGTGGCCCGCCTTTGCGTCTTCATCTTCACCTGACACCTTAAATCAGAGGGGTTGTTTTGCCAATGCCTTACCCAGAGGAAAGGCTTCAACTCCATTTGGCCTATTTGGCTGTTCATGAAGAATTTTGTTAGGATCACCTGCAGAGCTTTTTAGATGGTGATGTGTAAACTCAAGAAGCTGATGTAAGAAAATAACCTGGAGATCTCTGGTCAAAAACACCCTCACATCCAGTAAATTAGGAGGTGAATTTAAGGGAGACAAGAACCAGAACCTCCACCAAAATTGAAATTCACTGTGGTATCTGCAAGCAAAGCTCTGTGTGTGCATACAAAATTAACACTGTCTGTGAAAATAAATAGCCTTGGCAGCAACACTTCAGAGCTAGAGCATAATTGGCCTGCATTTTACTCCCCTTTTTTTCCTTGTAATTTCTTTGTGCTGTGTTTCTTTGTGTAAAGAAACCCTCATTCGTGGGATTTATAGCTTTTCAGGGAGGAAATTAAAGATTCAGTGTCCTTCCATCACTCACAAAGAGCAAGATTTGATTTTAAAAATAAATTATTGTTGTTATTTGTGACTGCAGTTTATCTGCATATCTTCAGACAACTTTAGCTGTTCTTGCATGAGAGCTTGTAATACAGCAACTGGTGAGTGTAATGGGATGGAGTTAAAATAGGAAGCCTTTTCCCTCCAAGGCATATTAGAGCATGGTGTTCACTGAACATTATGGAGACAGCCCATATTTGTACCTTCCCCCTCATACTTGTGTGGATCAGCCTGATGAAAGATCTAGATTTAGGTTCATAGCATTCCTTGCCCTACTCCTCCTAACACTTGATAAAAATAAAACTCAGGCAACTGATTATAGATAATCCAAACCCCCTGCCCCCAGACATTACACTGAAACTTCAAAAAAACGTATTCTAAAGGGGCCTTAAAGAGCAGGATGAGAGGTTATTCATTACCTCCTGTGAACTGAACTGCATTAAGTGCCTGGTCCTCAAATAGATCTGATCCTACAAGAGGGGGAAGGCCTGGGTCCCACAATGGGCTCAGTGTGGCAGCCCCCCTTGCCTACACAGAATCCCATTGACAGCATTCAAACAATCTCACCCACTGATGGGTGTTTAAAGGTCTGCACTGGCCATGAGGTTTTTTCCAAGAATAGCTATGGTTATTCATCCTAAATGGCTCCGAAAGCTTGGAGAAAGCTCTCATATTTTTGTTGAACATGATGCGCACAAACATGAGCTCACAAGGGGTAGCTGCTGACCTGAGGAGGGAAAGACCCTAAGTAAGTGTAGGTTTGTTCTACATGTTTAGATCCATTTTCTTGGAAAAGTTTGAGAGTTAGTCCCATCTCTGAAGATTGCAGCAAATGGAAACAATGAGAAGTGCTAAAGCTAAATCGACTCCTGGGTAAATGACATAATCCTCCCCAGTGCCAAAACACTGTCTGAGGAATTCCTCAGTTTTATACTAACCTGCTGTAATTTTTTAGGTGTCCCTTAGCTCTCATACCACTCCCCCAGGCACATAAAACCTAGCTGTTTTACTGGACTCAAGTGTTGGGATTGCATAGAGAGTAAAAAAGAAATTCATAGGGAAAAGGAGAAGGTATGTTGTGAAAACAAACCAAGATAATTTTTCCAATATAAATAGCTTACAGATTGGCACTGTCTCTTTGCTGTAAAAGCTTAATGGAAAAAGATAGCTGCTCTCCTGACCTTTTTCACCATGGCTAAATTTCCCTCCTTAGTTGAACTTGCCTCATCATTCTGGGACAGGCATCCAGTGTTTCACCAATGGGCCTTTCACTTTTCATTTGAAAATTCTAATTAGCAGAAGAAACATTCTTTGATTTAAATTCAACTATAAACCTATCTGCTTGATACAGACTAATACTTTCGAAATAATATACCTCTTTGGGCCTCTATATCTGCTTCACACAGCAACATCCCAAAATTCTGTGGTAATGATTTCAACTCTTATGAGTTGAATCCAACGGCAGTTTTCCTGGAGGTACGCTGAAGAAGACATAAGAAAGACCCCGAAGTACAGAAAAACACCCTAGCCAAGAGACAAAGGCAAATCATTGCTTCTTCTAAAGAAGCCATGCAAAGTGCATTCAAAAAATCTTCCATAAAGTGTAAGTTTTGTGGCTTGAAGAAGTATGCAAAAGGCTTCAGTGGTAGATGCAATGAAGTTATGTTTAAGGAATATTAATGATCACCTGAATAATTTAATGGAGAATAGGGAAGAATAGTCTCTGATGCCTCATGAATATATTTGGGTTCATTAAATAAACCAGTTAACCCATGGGGAAACTACACTTGATTGTTGAATTTCTTAGAGACATTAGACAAGGTCTCTCACCAAAGTATGGAGAAGAAGATAAACTGCCACAGAGCAAGAGGAAAGGTCTTTCCAGAGAGTAGGAAGAAATACTCAGGTTTTTCTGTTGGAGAATATCAAATACTCTGGTAGAGTCCGGTTCAGGGAGCCACACTATTCAACAAATTCCTAAAACTGTAGAAAGACAAGTGGGTACTGAAGCAACGAAATTGCTGAAGATTGTAAGAATAAAGGGCAGCTGGGAAGAACTGCACAAACATCAGAAGATCGTAACCAGGTTAAGAAAATGGCAAGATGAAATCTAAAAGGAATACAGACAGGTAAACCAACTATCAGTTGTATATTGTATACATGATGGCTGAACAACTAACAGCTACTCAGGAAAGAGATTTTGAAGTTAAAACTGTGTATGAACATGTATCAGTTAAGAAAGGCAGATCATATTACATAAAATAGGAGGAAAAGGGGAAAGAATAAAAAAGAGAAGGCTCCACTGCTTCAGATATGAAATGTATATTGCTGTGCAATTCTGATTCTGCCCCACTTGGGAAGTTACAGAGGACCTAGAAAAGGTGTGGAAAAGGCACAAAAGTGATCAATGCTAAGGTACAGCTCTCACCTCAGGGATGATTAGGGAGGCAGATTCTCCAGACCTGACTGCAGGGTGGTATGCTACAGGCTAATGAAATCATTAGTGACAAGAATAAGGTAAATGGAGAAAGAAAGATTGTTTATTGCCTTCTAATCCAAGAACTAAAAAGCCATCTAAAGATAAAAGGAAGGAGCAAGTTCAGATAATCAAGGGGAAATACTTATTCATTTATCATATTCTTAAGTCAAAGGACTGTGCTATGCCCAAAGTAACCTATGTCATTTTGGAGTTCAAATTTCTGGAGATTAGTCTACAGCATCATCTTGGGTCCAGGCAATCCCTGAGCATGAGCAGCTGCAGCTGGAAGAGCCTGCCAGGGAAGCATCACTACAGGTTTTCCTCTCCTGAAACTCTTCCTTGCAGCATTTGTTGTTGACCAGTGTCAGACACAAATAGATTTGGCTTCTATACGTAAATTAAAACCAAAAAAAGGGCCTCATGAACTAGAGCTACAGGAGAGTTGGGACTTAAAGCTATGAGGCAGCATTTTGGAACAGAAGGGAAAAAAGCAGACAATTGAACAGTAAATAAAATAATGCATTAGTTATGGAACAGAGGCCAAAGGGAAGTTTCTAATCTCTTTTGAAACATGAGCTTGAGGAGGCATTCAATCAAAGTTAAGTGTTGACAAAACTCCAAGCTGGCTGAGCAAAACACCTTTCTGCATGATGTGCAAACAGGATTCAGCATTCAGCTGTCAAGGCCATGAATTTAGCAAGTGTTAGAAATGAACCAAATATTCATGTGGATAAATCACTGTTAATGATGATAACTTTGGATGGGACATAGAAATTCACACTTCTGAGGTTAAGCCTATCCTTAGAGGCTAACTCTAATGAGGGAGGCAAGTGGTCCAAAGCCTGCTGATGCAGGATTCTCACACCTTCCCTTCTCATCAGGCAGGACACAGACATACCTAGCTCCCTGGATCAAATCCCAAGCTCTACAATGGGAAGAATTTTTTAGCTTTCAAAAAAAATTTTCCACCAGTTGTAGTTTCCAAGCTGTTTTATTATGTGCTTCTTCCTGTTTTTAATAAGAATTAGTAAGAATATTTATGATGTTTTTATGTCTTTTCTGTCCTTTGGGGAATTTAAGAGTGGGAGAACTGCAGAGGCTCCAAATGTACTGTCTGTGACCATTTGCTTGGCCAGGAACTCAATTTATTGGCTACATCACCACATACTTGATAATAATCATAATAACCTGTGAGATATCAGCCATATAAAATAGGAAAACACAGGAAAAAAACAGGTCAAACTGATAAAGTACAGGGCTGTTATCCAGTGCCTGCAGAGCAAGTACAGTTATGGTACTCACAGAAGGAACTTCAATGGTAACTGAAAACAGCATCAAATGAATCCATCCAATTAACAAAATCACACTTAAAATAATACCTAAAAAATACTAAATGGCCTGTTGAGTCTGTCACATATAAGCACTAGCCTGGATTATGATTCCTGGGCAGTCAATAAACCCCCAACAAAGTTTCATCAGGCTGGGAATGATGCAAATTATTTTCAAGAACAGCTACCTGGCTGATTTAACCACAAACAATTTTTTTTTTTTTTAAAGTTGAAGTCAGTCTAAATCCAGAAATGTTTTCAGGTTAGAAATTAAAACTCCAGAAAACAGTGCATGAAAAGACTTTTCTGTCTCAGCAACACTGCATCATTCTATGACACGAACTGAAAAAAGAGGTAAATAGATCCTATTAATATATTTGCATGTATAAACAATGGAAAAACTGAATACAGTAAACCTAAGAAATAAAAAATATTTTCATATTTTAAGGTGTTTCAACAGCCATGGTTATTGGTAAGAACAGACATAATTCACACTTTTATTTTTTCTTCCACACATGTCAAACACTTAAAGCTACTAATTTAGTCAGTGGTGTGACCTGTTGGCCCAAAGCTATCATATTTCATTATCCTCAAACTGGAGACAGTTTGACCCTGTGGCAGGACACCTGACACCTGCATCACCCCCACACCAACATCCAGCCAAGGGTTGGGCTGTGAGCATGAATAAACAGGTATGGGTAAGGAAAGGAGGACATGGATAACTCAGGCAGGACACAGCAAAAGCAGGGAGGTGGAGATTTCCTAGGAAGGACTATAGAAAGACACTTAAGGAGTACTAAACTTCAGTTCTGGTGCTTGTTCCCCACCCTTTCCCAAGTTATCACACTTGTTAACTTCATAAAGGTGGCAGGAGGCTTCACTTGATGCCTTTTCCTGGTCTTAAAATCAAGAGTCAAACACAGTTAGAAGGGAAAAAAGGATTTTACCTTGGTATTTAATTTAAGGATCCTTAGGTGAACTACATCCAGGTTAAATGCACCAAAATACACATCACAATGCACATCCCCAAAAGATCTGGTGTAACATTATAGGTCTTACTAATTAGCATATCTACCAAAAATTCCCCAGTGAGAGGCTTGAATGAGCCCCCCTTCCCCAAGGGACTTTCCCCTGGATGGTTCTATCTCAGTTTACAGAATGTGTTCTGGAGAGGACCTTGGGGTCTGGGGCACATTACCTCTACCTACAAAGCTTCTAAAATGTTTAGTCTCCTAGCTGAACAAACAAGTCCAAGAATGTAGGAAAAAAGAACTAAGAATACAGAAGTTGTAAAAAGATATAACAGGGGTGTAAAAGAAAAGGCAAAAAATCTTCATGGCATCACACTAACATCTGTGAAGTACTTTAAAATTATGTAATGTTATTAAATGTGCATTGTACATGCCAAAAAAAAATCCTGCAACTCTGGCCTGCCCAAATTATTCAGATAAAGCCAATGGAAACAATAATATCTGTGTGAGCAGGAAAAAAATTCTCTTAAGGAATAACATGGAGAAAACTCCAAGGCATTTATTGTGAGAAGAAAGGAAAATGCGTATTTTATTCATCTTATGACAAGTAATGCACAAAACTGCCCTCACTTGCTTACCCCCAAGGGGTTATACCCTTTCCAGCAATAATGGTCTTTGCCACTTGCATCAGCCATTTTAGTCTCAAGCTCTGTTCTTGTCAAAATTAAAAGAAATTTCACAGGGTCTTCTCAGGGCAGGCTCCCCAGCCTGGCTGTCATTGACATTTTGTGCAATCAATCTTATTTCCATCACTGAAGTGAGGAACTGGGTAACCTTTTGTGCACATAGTTATCAAAATAAGTATTTATAAATGAATATACAAAGGACTTATTTAAAAGCAACACAAAGAGGACTTGAGAGGGTGCTGGACTTTATGACCCCAGTACACAGCTAAAGAGGCTGGACAAAGGAGTGGGAGGAGACATGAAAGAGTTAAAGAGTTGTAAGGATAGAGTTTTAAGAAGTTATTTGGCATGGGAATTAACGTGAAAGTGAAACCCAAAAAATCCCTTTTTTTGGTGAAAAGCTGTCCTGTGTATGTTTAAGGAAGGCTCATGATTCAGTATTTGCCTTAGCCCATCCTGCTGCAGTCAGAGATGTTTTTCTCCCTCACCCCTCTTCATGCAGCTGGCCCTCACCACCTCTCATGCCAAGGTGGCTCAGTGGAATTGATCCAGCTGAAAGCCCTCCATTTTTTCTGGTTTATTCATCATTCAGCTCAGTTTTCAGACCTGTCTGCCTCCACAGATATTGGTGGCACAAGGTGGGGCAGGCAGGGAAAAAGCTAAGCCATAAACAAGGAAAGGACTGAAAGGGGGAAAGACTTATCTGCAGTACCAGGTGAACTGATTTATTAGGAATTGCAAGAGAGATCCCTTCCCATGCAACAAGCCAAGAGTAAAATGATGAAATTTCACAACCTTGCTAACTTGCTGGCCTCAATAGCAATTTTTAACACAGTTTGTAGAGGGAATATATTGCTCCCAAAAGAGCAACATACAAAATATGTAGATACTCCCATGCTCCCACATTCCTAACTCCCACCTTTTTAGAAGCTGAACAGGATAACTCCACATAGATCTATACTATGGTAGTAGAACCCAAACCCCTACAAGAGTAACAAGAAAGTAGGTTTTAAGCAAGTGTCTTACTAAGTGTCTGTTTAACCCAGTTCTGGTGGGAATATGCTGCATGAAGCCTTTGTGAACACTCTGTTCAGCACTGGCGAGAGTCCTCTGTAAAGCTTCAAGCTCCCCTGTGGTCAGCTGCTGAAATATCAGTGTAAGCTCTGAAATGACCATCTCTTACCCATAGCAGAAACACATCAGCAAAACCAAAGCAGATTATTCCCAATCTTAGTGGACTCAATAGATTTTGGTACATTGAAAGAACAAGGTAAAGTTAATTGCATACTTAAAATAAAACTACAATATTATCGCCAACATATAATTTTATTTATTATGCCCTATATTAAAATAAAGTTGTTTATTAATATCGTCTGTTCTGGTGTAGTAGATTAATATTTCTTTTGCCTTAGTTCTATTTTCTTTTTTGTTATTGTTTTGATTTGTTTGCTTTTAATTTGCCAAACTAGAAAGTTGAAGTATAGCACCAGGAATCATGTTAAAATATTGCAGGACCATAACTGCTATTGAAATTTGGACTAAACCCTAATGAAAACCACAAGGTCTTCAGAACCCTATATGTCTGCACACATCCCGGGTGATATCTTGGAGGCATATGTAAATTCTGAAATTAAAAGAAAAAATAATTATAAAGTTATTGAGAGTTATAGATTGAAAAAAAATTATTATATCATCTAAATAATCACCCACCTTGCTCCCACACAAAGATTTCAAATACATTCTCTGGCACTCTCCAGGCTCTACAGCTCTAGTCCAAGTCTGAAATGGTTTAGATTGTGATGGAGGCCTTGCTGAAATAAAATAATTTTTATTGACTGGTTTTGTATGTGATTAGGAAGACTTTAGACTCTTCTCAATGAAGATACAAAAAGGGAAAAAAATCACTTTGTTAAGTATTTTTCACTGTCAATGGTACATCTTCTTTTGACTATAGCTTTGTTTCTGATTTCATTTTCACACACACCAAATAATGACACAATGAATAAACTAGGTTGAAAGTGGGGTTTTTTATACTTTCACTGCCAGGTTTTTAGTTTCATGAAAACCACCTGTTACATTCAAGATTTTATTTTCACAATCTATATAGAAACTAAATAGTTACATTTTAAAACATTTTTTCCGTAGCAGAGGTAAAAAAAGTTCAGACTTGGAGGACTTCTGTAAACATAATATAGGATTGAGCTTTGTAAATGTAAAATAAACAGAATAATGCAGTTAATGATAATATGGCAACTACAGCATCTAATTGGTTATATCCAATTTCATTCTTGCACCACTTAAATATAATTTTCTCTATTCTTTGTAACTCCATGGAAAAAAATATTAAGAGGGTTTTACAGCACTTGAACTGTGTTTGAAACCTTGAAACCTTTGAAAGCCTTCCACACATGAAACGATATTTTCATTTCCCTTATACAAAGAAGTTGTGATCACTGACAACATTACAAAATTTTTGAAGATACATAGAACTTGTGGATAACCAAATACCTGAAGTTTTACAGAATTTGACAAAACCAGGTAGGACAGCTTGAAACACCTCAAACACAAGAAATTCAGTTGCATCTGAAGGAGGTAATGCCACATGCCTTTGTGACCCTCTACTGCTTTTTTTTTCCAACCCCAGGAAGGACAGGGAAATCTCCTACGGTTAAACAAGGCCCAGTGTAAAGTCCTGAACTTGGATCAGGGCAATTCCCAGTATCAATACAGGCTGGGGGACAAAGGGATTGAGATCAGCCCCACTGAGAAGGACCTGGGGGCACGGGTGGATGAAAAGCTGCCCATGAGTTGGCATGTGCACTCACCACAGCACAGAGGTGCACTCACTACATCCAAAGCTGTGTGGCCAGAAGGTCAAGGGAGGTGATTCTGTCCCACTACTCGAGTCTCATGAGACCCCACCTGGACTGCTGCACCCAGCTCTGGGGTCCTCAGCACAGGAAAGACATGGACCTGTTTGGATGGGTCCAGAGGAGGGCGATTAGAGGGTGAGTAGAGGAATGTTTCATGTCTCCTGTGAAGACAGTCTGAGAGAATTGGGGTTGTTCAGCCTGGAGAAGAAAAGGGGAAATGACTGCAGCCTTCTAGTCCTTAAAGGGGGCTTGTAAGTAAGATGGGGACAATCTAGTAGGTCCTGCTGCAATAGGACAAAGAGTAAGGGCTTTAAACTAAAAAATGGTTGATTTGGTTTAGATATAAGGAAGAAGATTTTGACAATGAGGGCAGTACAATACTGGAACAGGCTGCCCGGAGAGGTGGTAGGCGTGCCATTCCCTGGAGATACTTAAGGTCAGGTTGAGCAAGTCTCTGAGCTACTTGATGTATTTAAAGACTTCCTTGCAGGGCAGTTGGATTAGATGACCTTCAAACCCACCCTATCCTATGATTCTGTGATTTCACAGCAACGAGCTGAGAGACACTGCCTTGGTTTCTCGGCTCCCCAGCCAGCCGAGGCACCGTTCGCACAGACGCGCATCCCCCGCGGCGCTGCAGTCGCGGCCGGGGCCGCTGGGTGGCACTGGGTGCCCGCGGGAGCGCTCCGCAGCCCGCACCGTCCGCACGGCTTGCGGGGCAGCCACGGGGCACTGCGGCCGCAGCGCCTCCCGAGGGCCGTGGGTGGCCTGCAAACGCAGGTACCGCTGCTTTCATGTGCGTTTGGTGGTTCCAGCACGGCCGAGACAATCCTCTAACAGGTTAAAACAGAAACTTTCTCCAGACACAAATACCGTCTGGAATACCCTGAGCGAAGATGTTCTTATGCAGCAATCACTGTGAAATATATCGTGATGTAGACACATATGCTTTCGTTCATATTTTTTGCAACCTCAACTTCTTCACAGATGTAATCAGCATTGCTCCTTAATCCCAGAGAAACTCTTTTGTTTTAGTAAGTACCACTCTTAACAAGACAAATGCCTTCAGTTATTTTAATCACTTCTGAGCCTGGAAAGACAGCTCACTTGTAAGCAGACAGTGTAAGAGTTACAACCACAGGCAGAAACACCGAGTAAGCTGTGCTGAGCCCCAGTGGGGTCAATAGGGCTCCACAGGTATTTTCAGCTTGCAGACATCTTACAACTAGTGATAGATGAGCTGGAAAAACACAGCTTCTATCCCAAACACAGCTGAAGCCTGGGACCAGAAGTTACCAAAAAGTATCTTTCTACTTCTAAACTGAAGAAATACCTTATTAAATGACTGGAGAAAGCTAAACTTAACAGCAATGTACCTCCTTTCAAGCCTTCTAAAACAGGTCAATGAGTCTTATTTCAGCTTGTTCCGTTTTACCAAAATTACTTTAAAATCTTAACACACTGAGGATATTTTTCTCAAAATCAAATAATATTTTTTCACACTTCTGGAGCAGTAAGCAATTTCTGTAAGCTTGACCACACTGTGGCTCAAGTGAGGGCTGCTGTTTTTTTCTGCCAGAAGCAACACACTGAGGGAAAAAAATAGAGATGCTGGATTAGCAGCCAGTGAACTGTTGTAATGATCCATTGCAGCAGCTCTGTGGCCTTGCTATCTTGAGCCATTAATCACCCAACTTTCAGCATCCTCTCTAGCACAGGTCAGTCAGCTGATGCTTAAAACACCATAAAATCATGCTGGGCAGGCTTGTGCTTCAGGGCTGAAACTCGGGATTATGGTTGAAGATAATCCATTCAGTCTTTGGAAGCCTTTGTGCTTTTTTTCTTCTACTGCAGAATGCATTTATTTGACTGCAAACCAAGGCAGAAGAAGCACAGAAACCCTGTGACCATCTCACTGATTTTGGCATCCTCTCTATCTCTGGACATTGAGACTATGAGCTGCACTTCAGTGAAGCTGACTATTTGAAAGCCAAATGGTCTCACATAGACCCTGTCTGCAATTCAAGAATGGTCCTAAGACTTATTTTCAGTTTCCCACTCCAGTGTCAGCACCAGGACTTTTCCTCTTGAGATCCTATTAGCACTGGAGTTGGTGGAATTACAGCACATGTACTTAAAATACATTCATGTGATTTAGTTCCTGTGTGATTGCCCCCCTACCATGCACTCCCTGCAAAAAGGGCTGTAATTAGTGCTACTCAATGCACTGTGGATATCTTTATTTAATTAGCAATGTTAAATTACACGGCAAAAAAGCAACTCCTCTTGTTCTTTCATGTCCCTGAAGGGTCCCACAGACAGCAGAACCAGTATCTTCCTGGGAAGCAAAGTTTTATGACATCGGGCAGGAATTGCATATTCCTTACCATACTGCAAACAGGCTCTACTAGCTCTGTGTGGGACTGGAGATAGAAGCAAGGGCCTGAGGAGAGCAAACTGCAGTTCTTAGAGTCAGGGCTCATATGCTGTTGGTTTCTTTCAGCCCTGTTGCTAGATCACTACTCTCTTGAACAGGGATTACTTTTTGCCCTATTTCTGTCCTCACTATATTTATTTCCAAATACTTAAAGTTTGGACAAGGTATGGAGGAGTTGTTGTTGAGTGTCCAATTAGCACAACATCAGGAGACCTACTATTCAAAATGATGAATAGGAAGTAACTTTGGGGCAAATTTTGAGATTCCATGATCGTAAAACATGATCTGCCACTAATGCATCCCACTTTCAGAAAGATGGAAGTTCCAGTACTTCATCAATATTACCAGATTGCTGGGTACCCAAATAAAACAACTTTCTTGGAAGCCTTTTACTACTGAAGCTGAATTTTTTATTATTGTTTTTTCCTTTACATCAAACCGACCTTCTCTAAGAACTGTGTATCTTTACCTGGTTTAGAAGTACTGGTTCCAATCCAGCACATACGGGTAGTTTTATTCTGCAACAAAATTGTACAGTGCAAGAAAATGAGAGGGGGTTCTTCTCCATCTGGCAAATGATCCTTAGAAGTAGAAAAGAAGATGTGCAGGCTTATACTATTAAACTTTTTGAGGTCAAATGGGAACCAGCTGTTTGGGATCCACAGCATTCTTGCAGTTTAACTGTTCACAGTATGTATGCTTTCAATCCCTTTATTTTTGTTTTCTTTTATTGTTGGGGCCTGAGATCATAAACGTCTCAGTCTTTCAAATGTGAAGTGCAGCTCTTGGTAATTTGTTCAAATCAACTGCAGTAAGAAATGTCTGCTCCATAACCTTGAATGCTTTTTCTCTACCCTGACAACAGAATAGACTTCTTACAAAAAAATAAACATCTGGTTTGAATTGAACATCAAATTGCAGTTGCTTTAAGTGCCAACTATTAAATTACCTCAAATGTTTTATGTTTGAACATGATTTTTCAAGACAGCTAAATTTTTTAACTGTAGCACAAATGTACATTTAAAATTGTTTTAGAAGGTTAAATTCCTTGAACATAGGGGTTTTTTTTAAATTATGAGTAGTTTGGTTACTCTTCTTGCTTTCCATTTACAGATATTATTATTGAAACAGGTTTTTACACAATCAAACATGCCTCATCAGATGGCAACAGGAAGAAAAGCTTTATCTAGAACTCAGGGACTTAATTCTGAACTCTGGGACATAGGGAGGGCCTGTCAAGACTGTCCATAACTTACGGAGTCAAGACAAAAAATCATATGAACCGAGATTACATCTGAATTTTCCTCAGGAATCTAAGCATTAAAACTCATATGTAAGACTTCCCTCATCTGAAAAAAGCTAGCCCTTTTTCCTTATCTAGCATTATTTTCTGGAGATGAGTTTTACAGTCTGAGTTGTATGACAGCATTTAAAATTTACAGCTTTATATAAATGTTGCTATTTTCCTGAAACTACCCAGTCTTGATCCACTACATTTTTGCATGAGAGATTTTTCTTTTAATTTTTTATTTTTTTCCCTAAGTAGGTTTCCAGTTCTCTCAGAGGGATTTTTTAAGATAGCGAACAGTACAATTTGGACCATTGAAAGCAAATTAAAATGAACAGCAAATTTACTGTTTTGCTACTGCTCACAATTTCTGTATGATTGGAATTGACAGTGCTGCTGAGGCTTTTTTTATGACGTTTCAGGGAGAGGGAAAAAAAAAAAAAGAATGTTTTATTCATTGTGAGAGGGCTCTAAAAGGGCACCAGGGAAGTGTAAATGAAAACCATTTTCATATTCCCTTCAGTATTTCTGCAAAACCCTTCTCCAAACCAAAACAGAGTAACTACAAGTGCTGACCAATAATAGCATTGTTTACTTCTTCCCTGAACAAAGTGAAACCACAAGGAGAATTAACAGAAAAAAAAATTTAAATGCACAGATGACTGCAGCTGAGAAAATTACTGGCAATTATTCTGATGACTTCTAAATTGGATGTGACCCAGTGTCAGTGGTTGTCTATGCTTGTGTTTTCACCAAAGGTAATTGTAATTGTTGTGATGATAAAGTTACTCCAAGGAGAAATTAGTAATTAAGAAGGTGGGGCCACCTGATTGAAGTTTCCGTATTATTTAGATGGCTATTCATAATACTGACTAGAATGTTTGAATTCTATAACACAGCTCAATTCTCAAATTCACTGAGGAACACACTGAAAGCTTGATCATAATAAAAATCTGCTAATTGTTTCAGGTACTGCATGAGGAAAACAGTGAATTTTTGCGGACTGTAGATAGGAAGAATGACTTAATGTACCACGTTTTTTTGTTGAAAATGATCTAACAGGTTCAAGGGACACAGGCCCAAGTGATCTGACAGGTTCTTTGAAATCCATCATTGACAACAAAGGGCACATTCTCATTCCAGAAAACACCTGAACCAACCTGACTAACCAATTCTCCTATTGCTAGACATTCAGAGTGTCTGGACAACAGATGTACTTGATTTTCACTTACTGAACTGCATCAGCACATATATTCTGGTGTAGATGATTAGGAAAAAAACCCCCTGCATATCTTCAACTAGCAGTCCTTCCTATAGCTTGATGAAAATGGCTTCAGCTAACACTTAAATAATGCAAATGGATAAGGATGAAAGTCACAAAATTACAAGTGGTGAAGAGATTAAATTGGAAGACACCTCTGAGGTTATGTGGTCCAACACCCTTCTCAAGCAGGGACACAGAGAGCCAGTTGCCCAGGACTGTGTCTAGATGGTTTTGAAGTCAATTTCTCATTAATTCTGTTCTCTAAATTTTCTAGTCTGATGAAGTTATTTCATTTTATGTTACTTATTAGCAAAACTTGCTAATAGAAATTTTCTGATAGAAAACGTGATGAAAAACTCTTTGGTTTCCTTCAGTCCATTGAAAGAGGTGACACTGTAATTAGGTTCTAGAAGAAACCTGGATCAGGAAGTAACATGAAAATTGTTGCCACAGAAACAACAAAACTTGCAAGAAATATATTAAATGAGGAGATAAGTCCTGGAGGCAATGCCCTTCTCATCAGAAGTGCCATAGGGCTTTTAGGTGAAGAAGAAGCTGAGAGAGCTGAAGAAGCATTCTGGGATCAGATGTAGTGACTAGCAGGGGTTACTTAAACAGGGATTCAGTCAATACTGTTTGCACCTACATAGCCTATCAAGTAGATATATCCCCAAATACCTACTGAATTATATAAGACAGTTTTTTAGAAAAGGTGTTTATTACTTTCCTTCCACTCTTTCCCCAAAATTCACCTGCCTGGTTAATGTTAACATTAAAAAAAGTAGAAGAACCAACAACCTTAAGCTAGTTTTTAGCTGAGATGTGTTACTGTTTTTGAAAACTCTGCTGAAGAAAGCCCCACCTTCCTTGAGCAGCTTCCTTTTAACCTAGTGCATGAGGCTAGACAGACCCTAAGGATCTGAGGTATGTTAACCTGTTAAAATGTTCTCCTCTTGAAATAATTTGTGGAAATCTATTCCAGTTGAACTTATGACATAGTAATGGAATAGAAATCAATATCAAAGCAGGATTATTTCATTACCACCCAGGAATCTACAGTCAGTCTTTAAACCAAACATCATCTACTGAACTTCACATGCCTCCACCAACAGGGAGGGTGAAACCTAAGGAAGCTGTTTTCTCCTATGTCTGTGAAAGTGGTTAGAAACAGGAAATTATTTATTTCAGAATAAATATGCTTCCAAATTTTATGAAGGAGATTTATAAACTCATTCACCAAGTCAAATAAGGATATTTGAACAAGGAATAAAAAGAAATAAGTGTGCTTTTGTATTGGGAAAGGGAATCAAAGTAAAGCAGGAAGAAAAGGGTCAAAGAAAACTAGCTGCCTTAGAAATGTTCCACTATTTTCAGGGGAAACCAGTGATAAAAGGCCTGGAGGCATGGAAGTTGCAGACTACTAGGGCAACTCAAGCAGAGAATACATGTGCCAAGGTTTTTTGTGTCACTCAGTTTTGTATATACATTATCAAATTAATTACTGGCTTGTTTATTATCTTAATATATCAACTCTGTAATTATGTGCAACAACATCAAAATTCTGAGGAGGTAAATTGTGCATCCCTAAGGATGAACTTGTGAGGAAACATGCTTGAACTAAGACTTTCAAAGGGGTTTAAATGAGTTGATTTTTAAGCTTCACATCCCTTTTGAAGGAAGGAGAAGAGAAGCTGTGCTCAGGAGAGGGGTCAAAGTTACCATGAGAAAATCTGTCAAGAGAGATGCTGGGAGTTTTCACAACATAATTAATCCACTTTTTTTCTGCAATACAACATAAAAGGTTAATGAGCACTCAGCCAGAAAGAACTCTGTAAGGGCTCTAACAGATGTGTGGGAACAATGTCAGTAAGAAGGAGTTAAGAGAAAAAATAGAAGGAAAAAAGGGTGAACATAAAACAAGAAGGAAAGTGAAAGAAGCAGAAAAAACAAAAACTATACAAAGCCAAAAGAGCATAGGTGTTGCATTTTAAAAAATGTGTGTATGTTTGTGCTCCCCTCTCTCTATCCCTAGTTCCAAACATTCAGCTACTATTTTGGACATCCAATATGATGTTCTCTTTCAGCCAGCATGTCTGGCCTTACAGAGTCTGTAAGGGTTTTGGCTCTTACCGAGCTCTGATTCTGAGTAGAAAAGAAGGGAGATTCAAGGAGGACAGGTACATGCAGAAAATCTGCACAGTGAGTAGCCTGACTGTTTAAATGGGTGATTAAATAACTGTGTGCCTTGCACTCTTTTAATGGCTGAGCCCCCCTCATCCTCCAGGGGTATGCACCACTGCCAGCCAAACTCTCCGTCTAGGAAACTCCTTCTCCTGAGGACAAATCTTCCCCCAAGAGCTTTTCTACCAATCTGGGCAAGTCAGCTGCAGCAGGGAATTTCTCCACACCCTGCACATTGCAGTGAGATCTTGTGTGAGACCAGAGGAAGAAGATTGCATTAATATTAGAACACCACCTATAGGACTCAATTACCTTCTTGGTTTGTGGCTGAAATAATAATTGAGTTTAATTCTATGAACCTGCCCACATATCACCATCTCTCTTATCAGTAGAAGAGGACTCCATGATAGTAGACCTCCATTTTTAAAAAATTATCCTACAGCATCCCGCCAACAGCAGCATCACCCTGATTGGACTTTGCACATAGACCTCATGCAAGAATGCAAGTTTCCCATGACTTTCAGCAGATTTAAAGAAATTGCTTTTATTTCCAAGAAATTTGATATTATCCATTACTTGTAATTTGACAGCATCAACCCACAGGTGCAATCTCATGCCAAAAGCCTGGGAAAGCGAATGCAATGTAAGGCAACCTGTTCAGGGAGAAGCAGAAATGCTGTATGACAAAGGTGGAACTCGGCTGTGGAACCTCTTCTTCCAGCTGCCCCAGAGCCAGGAAGAGTCTGTGATGCTGTTTAAACTCGCTTTAGACCTGATTACTGCTAAATAATTATACTTTGCTGCTGGAGGAAGAAGCCTACAGTGTGGATGGACCCATTTTTTTCAAGAAAATTCTGCCCTCAGTGGATTCTGACCACTCAGTGCAAAGATGGACAAGGAGAGTTATGGGGTGGTGAGAGAGTTGAAACACTCATATTCCTTTCTTTTAAAAAGCCCAAGCAAACAGGAAGATCTGCCTCCTGACTATTAGACAGAGATGGAAGAATGAAACAATTCAGCTGGCCAAAACAACCCTATGAGCACTTTTGGCCTTGAATTTTCATAACCCGGTCAAAGCTTCTGCATGCTGCAACCCTCTTTTCCTCCCCAAGCCCTTATTTGGCCAGCATCCTTGTCCTCACTGGAGCATGTCTTCAGGAATAATCTCCCTTTTCTAGTTTTCCCATCCCTGCCTACTGGCTGCATAACTGGTCTGGAAGCTACAGTTTGTCTTCTGGGCTTCTCACCCACATACATCTGGGGTGGAAATCTCAATGTCCTCATGCCTTCCCACTCTTCTTGCAGCTGCTGCCCTCTGGAAGGAGGAAGAAGGGTTTCCATGGCATCCCATCCATTTAGGAGAAGCTTGCAGATGTTAAGCCCTTGCACACAGGGAAGGACTCTGAGATCTGAATGGACAAAAAGCAGCAGCGAGACAGAATTGTGGAGTGAGACACTGTGGAGGCAGACTGTGAGAGGTAGAGAACCACCAGTGGCATTGAACAACCAGTTTGAGCAAACCAAACCAAACTACTGCACAGCAGGTCTAAAATTTAACCTCCTTAAGTGAGTCCTTGGCACACAGACCTACTGCATAATAATGCAAATCATTATAACAGGTAAACATTTGCATTCATCCTCCCTTCCCCGAGGACTGCTTCATCTGTTCACCTTTTAGAGTGGGATGTCCTTTGATCACAGATCTATAATTTTCTTGGTAGAGCTGATTATTTCTATTATTTGTGCATTGTCAGATGCAAATAAACAACTCAGTTACCTTGCCAACCAGCAGCAAGGAGCAGCAACCTATACTATCAGTAGTGCTATTACCCAGCATGTTCTGGATGGACAGATGGAGGGGATTAGCATCCACCAGCAAACAGGACTGTCATTTTAACAGCATTCCGGTGTGTGCCAGCTTAACCTTTCTGGGAAACTACAGTTTGTTCCCCTCCCTCAGCTTAGCTTAGCACACCAACAAACAAGGGAGTCACAGAATAGCCAAAGCACAGGGAACTTTGAAATCCACAGAGTGTTTTAAAGAAATATGTGAAAAAACTATTCAAACTCAGTATGTGCTAACATGGAGCAAAAGCACTGATATCAAAACTGCAGTCCATGGGGACATTTGCTCCCTAAGAAGCAGCTTTTGAAAGAAAACCATTTCTCACATAATGTTTTCTAGTCCTTTGTTTTTCTCCATCCCCTCATGTATTATTGCTGCCTGACATAGCCCTTGTCAGGACAATCTAGACAGTCTTCAAGAGGTGCCAAATTACAGAGACCTCAGGTTTTTCACAGTTAGTTGTTCTTTTCACTGCTGGACTCTTCTAAAGCAAACGAGATTGAATTAATATGTTTTTACTGTATCTGTTCCTCTGCTCTGCTGTTTCCCATGGCCTAGCAGAGGAAGTGTGATTGCCAAGTGTTTTCTCATTTTGTTTAATCTGATACAAAAGGTCACCTCAAGTATCCTTTTGGTATTTGCTCTAGAGCTGAATATAATAGGTGGCAGCCCCAAGAAGAATTCATGTTGCTAAACTTCAGAAATATTTGGGGTTTTAGATACAAACAGATGTTTCCTTTTGGTAGCTTCATTTTCCGTGTGATATTCCAAGAAGTGTAATGGGTGTAGCTGAATCACAGATGGATATTTTCCGGAAATCAGTTTCACACACTGCTTCACCAATTATGAGAGTATAACTTCACAGTTACATGAAAGAGATAAACAATTGATTTGTTTAATCAGACTCCTATTTAAATAGACCACCAATCCTTCTTAATATCCACAGCTGAATTGTGCAGCAGGAGCAGGAAAATAGAAAAATTGGCTCAAGTCCAGCTCTGATGTAGATCCATTGAAATTAGCAAAAACTGGGTTGCCTTAGGGTCAGTTGTGCTACACCAGTTTGGCATAAGGCATTTGCACCAATAAAACAAACAACTTTAGGAATAACTATTTAATCTGGAGGATTCATAAACAACTGTGGCTTTATGCTCTAATCCTGTAATTTAAATTTGTTATTAATATATAGTAAACATAGTTTTAGTTATATCCAATGCTGTTCTCCAAAACAATCCCTTTAGCAAAGTGATATTTAACTTCACATAATTTTAAATGGGTGGTTAATAATATCTTCCTGGATATACTGAGAGAGCTTCTGTCCCCTCAGGAAAATACATGCCATTCTGACCTTTTCAGATGCAAAGTATGTGCTCTTTGGAAGTTTATATTTATGGGTCAGACATAATGACTTTACGTGGAAAAGATGAGTCAGGAAAACTCCACTTACTTTTTCAGAAGAGTAAATTGACCATTTGAGGACATATAAAGGGCAGAAGAATTATGAAACAAAGGTTGTTTAAAATGTTTCAGCATTGCAGTTAAGCAGATAAAGCATCAACTCTAACCCCTGACTTCAAAACACACAGGTCATGACACCAGTTTTGGCAGCTCTGCTGTAATGACCCAGTTGCCATAATCCTGATGTTTAAAAATCTAAAAAGGCTAAGAAGGAGGGGACATGAACAAGGCCTATTATACAGCAGAAAAAAACCCAAAAAAACAACAACAAAAAAAACCCAAACAAAACAACCCAAAACCTAAGAAGCAAATCAACTTCCAAAGGCTTCTGAGAAATGCAGGCCGATGCTAGCAGTGCACAGAGGGGTGGCATGGGAGCGAGGGAGAGATCTGAAGGCAGACCAGCAAGAGAAGCTTCCTAAAATGAAATTAGTGCTTTAGAGAATTATGCTAGATCCAGAATTTCTCTTTATAATGTATTAATTACTCTTGGTTTGAATATTCAGATTCCTGAACAAAAATGCATTTCTGACTCTTCCTGTCTGATTTTGATCACTTTTGGTCCAAAGGGCACTGTCTGTAAAACAGGCAGCTACACAAGCTCTTCGAAGTGAAAACATACACAGGTGATAAAAGCCCTACCACTGGCCTATATGTCAGGATTTTACTTCCTTCTGTCAAGAAACTTAAGAAACTAGTTTCAACCAAAAGGGAAAGATCACAAACATAGCACAGGAGAAGCCTGACAGCTTTTTCCTCTCAGGAGGTGCAGCAGTTGCTCTGAAGAATCAGACCAAATAGATAACATAGATCACTGGGGCTGTCTACCTGCAGTATAATCAGCTGAATGATAAAGCTTTAGGCAAGAAACACATTTTCTAAATCAATAATTCTTCTTCTCTTGTACTCTACTGATACTGCATAAAAGCAATACCCAATATATGTACTGGCCACACTGGAGAAAAATGCAGCCTGAGTGGCTGCAGTAGTACCAGGTCAAAACACAATGTACGAGGTACAAAACTTGACACCTCATTACAGACCACAGAGAGAAACAAAAGGCAGCTAACAGTGATGTACAGGGAGGATAACCAGAGATACACAGGGGGATATACAGGAAATATAACACATGAATTTGGACAGCTATCCATGTAATGACCATAATGTTGAACTTGGATACCTCTCAAAATCTATATTTTGCATATTTTGTAAGGCATCATTTTCTAAGCACCTCCAGCTTCTCAGACACATTGGATGCTCAGCATCCTTAAACACATATTCCAGTCACTCTAACTGCATTAATACAAAAGCCAGGTGGAGAAGCAACATAAAATTGGGAAGAGGACAAAGAACATTTCTGGGGAAAAAACCCAGGATATAATAACTGATAAGCCCTGAAGTATAAAATCAGTTCTAGTGATGTTTATCACATGCTCAAATTTTGTAGACTTCCAAATCTGAATAGCCAAATGATTATTCCAGTGCATACACATTTAAGTCCTGCCACTATTGTCACTACTGGTAGACTTTGGCAAATGTAGTATATGGCAAAGCTCTAATCCATCATGGTTTTTGCCATGGGGTAAGTGGGGTGTGTGTGGGAAACAACAACCAAAATAAACCTGTTTTGATTGTTAGAGTTTGACTGTGTTTGGAAGGTTGGAAAAATTGTCAATTCTCCTGCTTCATAAGCAACTGCATATCTCAAGTCCTAGGAGGTTGTAAATTAGGATGATTTTCTACCATGTTTTAAGTGAAAAGGCTAAAAGTAAAAGCTTTTAAGTGAGAATGGCAGAGATTTAGACATACATCTGTGCTAATTGGAATGGTAGGTGATTTTAGCAGGTTGAATAAAAGCATATGAGCAGACTGAAATTCAGGTATGCCTCAGGTGCACTTGCAAGTGCAAATAAAACTAAATGGATCCAACGTCTGAGTAGGTCACTATCAGGGCAGGCTAATGGTTTGGAATTCATTAGTATTTTCTGCATGGGACTTATTCTAAATACTTCTGAATAAAATATATGAGAGACTGTTTGAAAGTGCACCCAATTATATACTACAGACATCTCAAAGAGCTGTTAGCACCTTCAGGAAACTACCAGTTACTTCAGTCTGCGCTGACTTCAGTTTTACAGAGGAAAATTAAGGAGGCTTCATTCTCAAAAATGTCTGTTTTTTGATGCTCCCGTTAGTGTGAATACTACTTATAACTCCAGTTAGAAAATCAGCTTAGGTCAACATATATGTTATAAAATAAATAAAGTTCTTAGCCATTATGCTGACAAAGATGCTGAGCCTGAATCTCTTTTCCATCTGAGCCACATAAATGGAAGGAAGGGATGCTGGACCTCTACAGTGTCAGGTTCTCAGCGATACAGCATGGCAGGAAAACCAAAAGGCTCTGAACTTTGTGCAGCAGAAGAGTATCAGTGGTATCCCAGTGAACCATTCCAATCACAAATCATTCCTGAACAAAATAACTTCCATTTAAGCAGGATTTATTTAAAATTCATTTGTTCTTCCTTTTCTAAGAACAGACTGTGTTTTGGCTGTAATCTGTAGACTGTAAATGGTTGTTATCTCTTATTTCAAAATAGATAAAACAAAGCAAAGCAAACTCCCATTATACAGAATTTAAAGATGACATAGGAAAAAAATAAACATCTGCTGGCCCACCCCAAATCTCTTTAAAAAGCCCTCTATGCCAAGGAATAATAGGCTGGGAGAAGGCAGTGCTACACCAGGAAGAGCACTCAAGTGGAAGGCACAAGTACAACTGTACAGTGAGGATCCCAGCACCTTCACTAGCCTTACAGGAACTACTGGGAGGTTCCACATTTTTGGATAATTTACTACTCCATTCATTTGCATACTGAACTCAGTGAGTGCAGATAGCTCTGAGTTACTTCTGCCACATTTGCATTAAAAAGTTGCAACAGAGTTTTATACTGCCAACACCTAATACAGGAGTGGTGGGAGAAAGAAAAACTGAGTATTTTGAATAAGATGTAGAAGGTTTTAGGCAACAAGATGAAGAGGAGAAATTTGGTTCAGGGGAAAAATAATTTATTGGACCCTTATGGTAAATGTCTTTAAATTTCGGAGTTAACAACTTCCTGCAATGTTCATGAAAGATTCCCCCTCTTTGGTAATTATCAGCTGAAATAGACATTTCCATGTCAGTTAAGACTAGAGTTCAGCTCTCTAAGTTGATCAGATCTGAGAAGCAATTTTTTTTTTTTTTAAGATGAACACCTCACAGTCCTCCAATAAAATTAATTTCATCACCACAAACCTATTACTGATGGGTACCTACATAAAGAGTCTTGAAGTCTTTTCCCTCTCGTGGAGTGAAAACAGAAGAAGGATTAAGCTGTTGCTGAAAAAAATTGCATGCTAGAACATCTGCTGTATGTACTGAGGAACACTCCAAAGTGTCTTGTAAGTCTAACATATGCTCCTTGTCTTGCAGCATGCTTGTTCAAGATTTAGATTGAGACTAGTAACAGAAAATAAACCATGCTATCCTTCAGTTATAAACATTTTTTTTTCTAAAAGCATGCTTTTCCTGAGCGTGTTCCTCTACAGTAATTTTTTTTTTAACCTTTCATCTGATTGGTATCATTACTGCATATCCTCTCCTACTTCAAATTGTTTTACAGCAGTCAGATGGCGGCCGCTACAGTGCTGAGCAATTTCAAAATTTTAACTTCAGTATTTAAATATTTAGCAAGGTGAGGAAAATAAATGGTACAATCATAGATACATCAGTGGTACAACGACAGATGAGAGGCTAAATATTGTACTAAAATATGAATTTGGACATATCAAAAGAGGTCTTTTTCACTGTCAGAATGAAGTACAGCAGTGTAACAATGAATCACAGATACAATTTCAGTGAACTTTTCTGGATCCAGATAGGACACACGTGTTTCTCTGTGTAATAAAATTTGTTAACAATGCCGAACTTTGCTCTCGTTGGCAAGGAGCTAACACAACTATTTGCAACCTTCCTACCTTCTTCATGTTCCAGAAAGAATATTCCTTTCTTGACTTAAATTTGGCATTCAGGTTTATTTTAAAGAAAACATCCCTGAACGATTTGTCCCTCAGGAGATAAATCAATCTCTCAATGAGAAAATTTGTCTCATAATCTGTCTGTATAAGATTTTTATCTATTATATGTATCCACATCTTCTTCAGCTATTCAAATTCATTCTAAATATTTACTACAAATAAATAAACATACACTGAAATAATGACAATGAAACAAATTTCACCCATGAGAAGTTAAGTGAACCAGCAAAATGCTGGCTAACAGGATTTTTGCCAAGGAGTTCACAAAAAGCTTATCTGCTCTATTTCCTTGAATTCTTGTCTTATAATCAAGTATTTTTTCTAGTCTCACATGGCAAAACAAAATGGACTAGACTAGTCCAGACTGATGTATAAGGTGCTTAATTACAGTAATACATTTGCCACCGCTAGAAGGCACAGGTGTGACTGTGCATGACTGTTTTGTTGAGCATTCATTCTCACAATATTCTAAAAAATAAACCACTCACTTCACAACCTCTGAGCACTTCCTACGTTACAAAGTGCTATACATATGTTGACTGACAGATTGCTTTAATGTTTGTTCAGATTCTTTCTTGGTACAGGTTCCCCATGGATGGATCTCAGAAGTGCAATAAAGTATTTTGAAATACTGAATATACACAAAATTGAAATATTTGGGGAAAAAAAAGTGATCATAGATTATGTTTATCTGGACATTAAAAAACACCTCAGTAAAGTAAAGAACAGGATTACACCTATATCTGAAGTCAAGAAACACCATGTAATTTACTAGTTAAGGACTGCTTTACTTGGCAACAACTTCAAATGCACTTTAAAATGAAAAATCCGGCAATACTTTGGTGAGAATAAATACTTCTAACAGTACCCTGATTTTCTTTTTAACACTCAATAACTTTTGAGATTTATATATGTGGGGGTCTTTCCATTTCTGGACAACAGTTTATTTCTACAACATAAAATTGTTACACATAGGTTATCAAACTATAAATAAATTTACTTTTAAAAATCCAATAACAAAGGAGATGAGTGTCACAGCATAAAACCCCATAAAGTCTCTTTAAAGTGTCAGATCCTTCTTTGTTAGTAAATATCTCTATTATGTTTGAAGCAGTTTTCTTCCAACTATTTATTCTTACTGTATTATTAATTTTTATTCTTAGGGTCTCATTTTCAAAAACAAATGAGATATCAAAGTATTGTAAAAGACTTATCAAGGAGCATCTCTATAAATAAAATAATGTACAATGATACTAAGATAAATATTTTTGTTTAAAGACAATTGACTATTTTTCTACAGGAATTTAATTTCAATGGGAATTAAAAGTATGCACTTGAGAAAACTCAACTTTTTATGGAGAAAAACACAACAGCAGTATTTGGACAGGCTGCCAAAACTATGCTATATTTAGCATGGAGCAAAAAGTACAAATCCAACATCCAGCATACTGTGTTTTCTAACACTTATTTCTCATTTCTACTTAGCAAATATCAGATTATAGATTCAACATTTACAAAACAATTTAAATTCTCTCAATCTCAAAGGAGTTGCCCACGAGAAAAATCAAGTACATCCCTATGTATGTCAAATTTGTCTGATTTAACTTTTAAAATAATTTTTTAAACCAATGCTTCACTTGTGGACCTCATACAACATATGTATACACTTGGTGGCCAGAGAAACATGAATTAGTGGGGGCAGCCAGGTTTTTGGAAATAAAGTAGTATTTTTCTTGTTCACTGGTGGAGTTTTCTACAAATACCAATAGATACTGTCATGGAAACAGTATGTTTTTGTAGACTCATCCCCTACAATCAAAATGTTAGTTTACTAGTTAAATAAATATCCTGATGAGTAGACAAACAAATATCCAGGAGCAGACTTTTTTTTTCCCTCCCAGTTCCTCATTTTTCAAATCTCTTTCAGGAAAGAGAAGAAAGGAGAAGGCATAAGAGACATGCATAATTTACCCAGTCCCTACTTCTAAGGGTTCAAATGTTGATGATATTTTAAAATCTGGGACTTGCAGTGCATTGTGAAAAGTAAACAGCACAGCATAAAGAAATCAGTATTTTTATAAACTTAACGGTGCTAACTCAGGCTCTGATAGTCAAGTCATGCATTTTAACAAGGGGTATTCATCCACAGTTATATCACCTGCATAGGATTTTTCTGTAATGTGAATAGCCTAAATTTTCTTAGACTGCGGATAAACTGAACGTCAAGACTGAGATTGTTCAAGCAGCTTCCCATCTTTGACTGTTTTTTCCTGCCTCTGAACTCCATACCCACATTTTGTTACTTCCACTACTTGTGTGAGTTAAAGAGAATCAAAGAAACTGAGCTGGATGAAAAATAGGGAAGAGAGGAGTTACTAGGAAAGGGTATTTTCCAGAGTGATCAGTTTCACAGTTCACCTTCCAGCTGCACAACCAACCACGCCAGTTGGATGGAGTCAGGAGCTGAAGAGGAGGAGCGGGAGGTGGCAGAGGCTGCCAAATCAGGCAGTGCTGACACTAAGGAAGCCCTGATACCTCTTGCAGACCCCCCAGCAGCAGCCCACTTAATTTGATGGGGCAGTATTTCAATGATTTTCAATCTTTGATATATATCATGTTCTGTAATTGCTCAGCAAGAGAACAGCACTGAGCTCACTCTTCCCTGAGCTGCATGGATTCCATGAGAGGACAGGATAGTAAAACTCTATTTCTGCCAGAAGGATAAACATTTTGAGCACAAATTGAGGGCAGATTCATCCATTTAGAAAGGGCTGTTTTTACATTCTTTAGAAAGGAGCTTACTTTAAAAAAGACCCAAATACATATAAATACTACTGGTAAAAATAGAGCCATGTTATATTTATGTTTTTCAGTAATTCAAGGTCACTGACATTCCTTTCCTCAGCCACCTGCTCGTACAATTCCTTCCCTACAAAGATGCTGCAAGTAATATCTGGAGACAAAGCCTACAAGTATTCCAAAGTTGTGGCTTTTTAAGCAGTCAACAGCTTCGTTCTGTTAACTGCCTTTTTGTTGTTGCTGTTGTGCAAATCTATGTATCTACTTCTCCCATGCTAGAAGGAAAAGCCAGTTCCATTTCATTCTAGCATTTCTCCAGATGTTTGCAAAAATGTAAATAGAAGCAGTGAATTCTTAATTAGAACAACATGCACATGCTGAACAAGACACGCTTATATCATTAGTCTGATAATACTGAAAACCCTCAGAACTGTAACTTCCAATGAGCATAAACTACTGATACGATCCCAAACACTCATTATTTCTTCATTTTCCTCCTAAAGGATCAATTAGTTCACTGATGGAACAGCACCTTATTAGTCTACCTTGAGAGTGTTTCAGAAACACCACCTGTTTCAGAACTGCCCAACTGCTGATTTTAGTTATTTTACTGTTTGCACTATCCAAACATATTAAAAACAAAATAGGAAACATTATGTATGACGAAAAGATATGAAAGAATGATGAGACACTTTCCAAGTCCTCATGCTCATAAATTAAGAAGCTATAGCCAATCTATGATTGAAGAGGGATGCATTATGAGATACAATGTAAGACACAAATTTTCTTTCAGCAAATGGATTTATTGACATAATTGATTATAACCATGTACAGCATCTATGCATCTCCCATTGGAAGAATATCCAGTGATAGAGCTAACGTTAGTGTGATACACAGCTTTACTCAATAATCCCACTGCATTTCTAACAACAAACAGTGGTGTATTCCACAATCATAAATGGCCAAAAGCACCCAGGTCTCCAAAAGAACAGAAATTTAAAATTCTTAACAAAAAATGAAACCTGATACTGCATTCCATCAATTTTAATTCCATTCAATATTGTGCCTATTGCAGTGAATTTTAATCTATACACTGACAACTGAGTTTGACCCCTGATATTCATGAAAACTACAGCCTGTCAAAATGAAATCCCAAAGGACTTCTTGCTACTGACTCAAGAAACAAGAGTTAAATTTTTCTTTCTCCATTTTAAAGACAAAGGCAAATGATCTCTACACTCTCTCCCTCAGAACATAAAGTCTTTCCTCTCTATTCAGTCACTGAACTCCAACTGAAGGTACCAGTTACTATGGTATCTTTTGTAAACACTTGTTCATCTGAAAAAAAAATGATAAGAAAAAAAAAGAAACCAGAGAGAAAACCCCAAATTGCTTACTTGCAATAATGGTAATAAACAACTTGTAGTCACGAATACCTCGGGTCAGCAATGAATGCATGATATTGAGACAAACGTCTCCACAGCACACTAACACTTCCTTCAAGCCATTCAGTTCCACAAGAGTTCATCTGAGGTTGCACATTAAATTCAAAGGAGCAGAAGTTGTATCAATGGTCTCAACAATTTACCAAACTCCATCTAAAACAGTTGCATTTAAAGTGCAATCCTGGTTTGGACCTCTTCAACTAGCTCATTTGTAGACCACACAGAGAGAATTATTAATGTAAACTATACCACCATTTTTTTTTGTAACAACAGAACCACATTCTGTAAATATTTAGGAAAAAGTCTGAGAAGTAGAGAGCAACTGACCATAAAATGATTAGCATTGCTCTGAAACCAAAAGCAAAATCCTAATTCAAAAAAACCCCACAACACCCAACAAACCAAAACAACTCAAATATTATATACTACTGCATAAGGGTTCAACTCTAGCATTACTCACTCAGCTACACAAAACATGTAATCTAGATTAATACACAAAAAGTTTTATTTCACAGTGAGGTACATAAAGCTTCTAAGCTAAGGCTAAGAGAGAATTGCCTGTTAGGATAAAGATTGTTTCACATTCCTGAAGTGTTCTCACCTATTATTGTTTCTGAAGTAAGGCACCAGTGATTATTTATCCATCAATATTTCACCTCTGCATGGATTATGTGAGGGTCAGCAATCTGCTGACCATCATGGACCCAGACAACTACAGCACACATTAGTGTGTACAAGTACCAAGCAGTATTTATTCAAAAACAATTTTAAAGTAGCTCATTTGTAAACATTCTACAAAAATCTGTTAGTTTTCCTTAGTGGTGTCAGCAATATATTCCTGTAGAACTAACCAGCTGCATTATTGTTTCTCGTTTACAGAAAAGTATGAAAGCACACTTGTGCACACTGAGTTGCCTCACATTCGGTTTGAGTTGAAACGGCACAGCCTTCAAACTACTCAGCAAAACCCCCTACATTTCCAGCTTTCCAGACAACTCCCTGGTCGCACACAGTTCAATTAAAAGATGACCCTCGATCCAAATTTTTGATGAGGCAGGGCTAGTGCCTTGGAAAGACTTGTTCAAAGCTCCTTACACAGGGCCAGGCCGCTCACTGTAACTTGTTCCCAACTCGCAGTCGGAGGAAACCACCTGTAAAGTAGCGCACTTAAATTAACAGCTCTGAGTTTTCTTAAGGGAGGCACTGGCTGCTGCTGGCAGTAGCTCCTACCGTTTTGCTCCTCACAGCAAGGCACAGTTACCGTCTGTCAGGGCTTTTCCTTGGGTTAGTGATGATTTCTGACAAAACGGTGAGGTCCCAGCAGAGGTAACCCCACCTCACATGCAGCCTCGGCCCCGGCCCGCAGTAAGGGCGGCTGAACGCCGCAGCTCTGCCCTCGGAGGCCGCGACCCCTGGGCCCGCACCATCCCCTCACAGACCGGCGTCCGCCTTCCCCCGCCGCGCTGGCCGCGGTCCCGGGGCCTCGGCGGGCTCAGTCGGTGAAGCGCTGCAGCAGGTGCTCATCTCCGTGCCGGCCGCTGCCGCTGTCCGTGAAGCGCTCGCAGGGGAACTCGATGAGGTCGGCCTCGCTGAGGGCGCAGGCGGCGGCGCCGCGGGGTGGCCGGTGGGACTGGAAGCCCGAGAAGTCGGCGGAGACACCCGTGCCCATGGAGCGGAGCGGGCGGCGTGTGGAGTAGAGCTGCCGCACGTGGACCGGGGCCGCCTTCCGACGCCGACGCCCCAGCACCTTCTTGCGCAGCAGGCGGGCGGCCCAGGCGGCCAGAGCCGCCAGCAGCAGCAGCGCGTTCACCGCCAGCAGCACCAGCGTGAGCAGCTGCTGGTCGGGGCCGCGGGGCCCGCCCGCCGCCGCCGCAGTGCCGCCCTCGGGCAGAGTGACCAGCCCGGCGCAGTGGTCCCGCGGCGCCACCGGGCACACGCGGCCGCCCAGGACGCCCTCGACGCAGACGAGGTAGGGGGTGTCCGGGCGGAGCTCCCGCAGCGTGGCCGCCGGCTCCCCGCGCTCCGGCAGGTACACGAAGCGCTGGAACTTGACGGCGGCGCCGAAGCGGTCGAAGAGGAGGCGGAATCGCGCCGGCCCCAGCAGGCGGGGGCTGCGGTGCGGCCGCACGGCCCAGCGCACCGTCACCCAGCTGGAGCCCACCGCCTCCACCGACAGGTTGTGCAGGAAGAGCTTGTTGAAGTCGCACGGGTCGGACACCAGCGGCGGGACCCCGGCGGCACCGGCCCGTCGGGGCCACGCTGCTGCACTGGGCAGCGGTGCCGGCGTGGGGCTGGCGGCTATGGGAACCCCCATCAGCAGGCGGGCGGTGGAGGCGGCCGGCGGTGGCCCTGGGGGCAGCCCCGCTGCACTGTTGTTGCCACCAAGCCCCTCGGGGGACGGCGGGGAGGGAGAGGCACCATCGGGGCAGGGGCCGCCGTCCTGCGGCAGCGGCAGCTGGGCATCCTGCAGATAGTCGAGGTACTTGCCGGCCAGGGCGGGAGGCAGGCGGCACTGCACGAAGACGGTGAGCAGGCGGCCCTGGGAGTGCCAGGCCGCCAGCCAGCGCTTGAGGCCGCGAAGGCGGCAGTCGCAGCTCCAGGCATTCCCCTCTAGCTCCAGGCGATAGAGGGCCAGGCTGGAGGCGAAGAGCTCGCCGGGGAGCGTGGCCAGTGCGTTGTCCCGCAGGCTGAGCTCCCGCAAGCGGCCGAGGCGGCCGAAGGCGGCCGGGTGCAGGGTGGTCAGTGCATTGCGGCTCAGATCCAGTGCCTCCAGGCTGTCCAGCGGCTCCAGTAGGGTGGCAGGTAGGTGGCTCAGCAGGTTCCCCTCCAAGCGCAGCTCCTTCAGCGAGCCCAGCCCCTTGAAAGCATCCGGGGCCAGGTGGGACAGTCGATTGCCACTGAGTGAGAGCTTTGCCAAGCCGGGCAGGTGCTGGAAGAGCCCCCCTGTTAGCTGCCGCAGGCTGTTGCTGGCCAGCAGCAGGGTGTGAAGGGAGCGCAGCGGCCCAAAGATGTCTGGGTGGCGAAGAGAGCTCTGCTGGTTCCCTGAGAGGTCGAGGAAGCGCAACTTAGCCAGGCCAGTGAAGGCACCGCGACTCAGCCAGCGGATGCGGTTGGACTCCAGGTGCAGATAGAGTAAGTTTGGCAGCCCTGAGAAAGTGGAGTCGCCTAGCGAGCCCAGCTCATTGCCATCCAGTCGCAGTTTGACAAGGCTGCCGAGGCCAGAGAATGAGGCAGCGCTGAGACGGCCGATCTCGTTGGCGTTCACGTAGAGGATGCGCAGCTTGGCCAGGGTGCTGAGCGTGCCAGGGGCCAGCGCTGGCAGCAGGTTGTTGCCCAAGTAAAGCTCCTCCAGCCGCTCCAGGCGCTCAAAGGCCTTGGGGTGCAGCGAGCGGATCCGGTTGTACTGCAGGTCCAGGCGCTGGAGCCCTGCCAGGCGGTGGAAGTCGAAGGCGGAGATGTTGGCGATGAAGTTGCCCCCGAGGCTGTAGGTGAGAATATCCTGCGGCTCGGCAGTCTTGGGCACGGAGCGCAGGCCCCGGTTGGTGCAGAGGAGGTGCTGATGCTGCTGGCAGTCGCATGGCTCGGGACAGATGGGCTCAGCCGCGGGCAGCAGCAGGAGGATGAGGGGGACGGAGCCCCAGAGCACCGGCGGCAGCACCATCAGGCGGACCCGGCGCGGCGCCCCCATCCCGGGACGAGCCGTGGGCTGCTTCCCCCGCTGGCTTTGTGTCTCTCCGGCATCCCCTCCGCCTCCTCCGCGGCTGCTAATGAGCTCCTCCTCTGCTCCGCGCCGGGCTGAGCTCCGCACCGGGCAGACAGGCGCGGCGGCGGTGGCGGCTACAGGTCGCGGTGCCCGGCACCATGGGCTCGCCCCAGCCGGCCGGAGCGCTGCCGGGGCCGCTGCCCGGGCTCTGCCTCACAAGACCAAATAG